>OZ025264.1:33377469-33734603 GCA_964019135.1 Arenicola marina | reverse complement strand
AAACATCTAACATCGGAAACCTGTCGAAACAACATGATTGTTCACTTGATGAAGAAGACATTAATTAATTAAAACTCTAAATTTAGTTAACGCCATTGTGGGCGAGATCTTAAACCAATCGCCATGATGCGATTTCTAACATTATGTATTGACCCCCAAGTATCGTTTCTTTGTGACAGATCAAAGAACAACTATCATAGCAAGTAACAGCCTCACCTTGCGCCATGGTAATTACCTTGCCTTGCGAAACTAGTTGCAGTCTACAAAGGAAGCCATATTGAAAGAAAACATCTCGGCCAAGTTGCCTAGATCCTGTTGGCTGCGGCGGTAAATCTGGGTATAACATGATGTTCTGTAGTCCCTGCTAGACGTATCAGTCGACAGCAAATACCACTCACAACCCACGGGTGTTGACATATGAACCCATCCCCCTGCACCCCCCCTCCCCCCTCACCGCCTGTCGGAGCAGGGGATCGGCCCCATTATTGAGAAACCTGTTGTCTGGCGCAGCCATTAAAAGCGGTGGAGGTAGACGCGCGCTAAAACTGCTTTCAATTCATGGTCACTTCGCTTGATGATTGTGTTCCCACAGAACTAGGTCAGACATGCGGTATATAAATACCACTCACAACCCACGGGTGTTGACATATGAACCCATCCCCCTGCACCTCACCCCCGCCCCTTACCGCTTGTCGGAGCAGGGGATCGGCCCCATTATTGAGAAACCTGTTGTCTGGCGCAGCCATTAAAAGCGGTGGAGGTAGACGCGCGCTAAAACTACTTTCACGTCGGGGCCACTTCGCTTGTGATGATTGTGTTCCCACAGAACTAGGTCAGACAATATTCGGGTCGTTGGCTGTAGTGGGGCAGGAGGTTTATCGCAGCCATGTGGAGACATATGCCACAGAGCTCAGCGGGTCACCGACCCACAGGGAGTAGTCAAAAAGGAGGCAAGATGGGGCATCCAGGGAGAGAAGGGTGGTGGGCGGGGGGTCCAGGGAGGGAAGGGTGGTGGGGGGGGGGGGGGGGGGTCCAGAGAGAGGGGTTGGAGGTGGGGGGGTGGGGTACTCGGGTAAATCGCTTTACCAGGGGTCCCCGGGGAGCGGTCCGCACCTTGCTAGAGGATAAACGTCTGTCCATTCAGAGACACTGGAGCAGATAATAACAAAAACAATAACAAGTATGGTACTAATAACGACCACAATAATAGTAATACAAGCTATAGTAATACTTGGCTGCTCCCACCCAACAACCGGCTAATCCAAACACTCCGTTAATCCCACCACCCGATAATCCAACCACCCCGCTAATCCTAGAACTCCGGTAATCCGACCACCCCGCTAATCCAACCACCCCGCTAATCCAAGCACCCCGCCAATTCAACCACTCCGCTTATCCAACCACCGCGCTAATCCAACCACCGAACTAATCTAACCACCCCGCTAATCCAATTACACCGCCAATTCAACCACTCCGCTAATCCAACCACCGAGCTAATCCAACCACCCAGCTAATCCAACCACCCCGCTAATCCAATCACACCGCCAATTCAACCACTCCGCTAATCCAACCACCGAGCTAATCAAACCACCGAGCTAATCCAACCACCGAGCTAATCTAACCCACCCCGCTAATCCAATTACACCGCCAATTCAACCACTCCGCTAATCCAACCACCGAGCTAATCAAACCACCGAGCTAATCCAACCACCGAGCTAATCTAACCACCCCGCTAATCCAATTATACCGCCAACTCAACCACTCCGCTAATCCAACCACCGAGCTAATCAAACCACCGAGCTAATCTAACCACCCCGCTAATCCAATCACACCGCCAATTCAACCACTCCGCTAATCCAACCACCGAGCTAATCCAACCACCCAGCTAATCCAACCACCCCGCTAATCCAATCACACCGCCAATTCAACCAGTCCGCTAATCCAACCACCGAGCTAATCCAACCACCGAGCTAATCTAACCACCCCCGCTAATCCAATTACACCGCCAATTCAACCACTCCGCTAATCCAAACACCGAGCTAATCTAACCACCGAGCTAATCTAACCACCCCGCTAATCCAATCACACCGCCAATTCAACCACTCCGCTAATCCAACCACCGAGCTAATCAAACCACTGAGCTAATCCAACCACCGAGCTAATCTGACCACCCCGCTAATCCAATTACACCGCCAATTCAACCACTCCGCTAATCCAACCACCGAGCTAATCAAACCACCGAGCTAATCCAACCACCGAGCTAATCTAACCACCCCGCTAATCCAATTACACCGCCAACTCAACCACTCCGCTAATCCAACCACCGAGCTAATCAAACCACCGAGCTAATCTAACCACCCCGCTAATCCAATCACACCGCCAATTCAACCACTCCGCTAATCCAACCACCGAGCTAATCAAACCACCGAGCTAATCTAACCACCCCGCTAATCCAATCACACCGCCAATTCAACCACTCCGCTAATCCAACCACCGAGCTAATCTAACCACCCCGCTAATCCAATCACACCGCCAATTCAACCACTCCGCTAATCCAACCACCGAACTAATCCAACCACTCAGCTAATCTAACCACCCCGCTAATCCAATTACACCCGCCAATTCAACCACTCCGCTAATCCAACCACCGAGCTAATCCAACCACCCAGCTAATCCAACCACCCCGCTAATCCAATCACACCGCCAATTCAACCACTTCCGCTAATCCAACCACCGAGCTAATCAAACCACCGAGCTAATCCAACCACCGAGCTAATCTAACCACCCCGCTAATCCAATTACACCGCCAATTCAACCACTCCGCTAATCCAACCACCGAGCTAATCAAACCACCGAGCTGATCCAACCACCGAGCTAATCTAACCACCCCGCTAATCCAATTATACCGCCAACTCAACCACTTCCGCTAATCCAACCACCGAGCTAATCAAACCACCGAGCTAATCTAACCACCCCGCTAATCCAATCACACCGCCAATTCAACCAGTCCGCTAATCCAACCACCGCGCTAATCCAACCACCGAACTAATCTAACCACCCCGCTAATCCAATTACACCGCCAATTCAACCACTCGGCTAATCCAACCACCGAGCTAATCCAACCACCCAGCTAATCCAACCACCCCGCTAATCCAATCACGCCGCCAATTCAACCAGTCCGCTAATCCAACCACCGAGCTAATCCAACCACCGAGCTAATCTAACCACCCCGCTAATCCAATTACACCGCCAATTCAACCACTCCGCTAATCCAAACACCGAGCTAATCTAACCACCGAGCTAATCTAACCACCCCGCTAATCCAATCACACCGCCAATTCAACCACTCCGCTAATCCAACCACCGAGCTAATCAAACCACTGAGCTAATCCAACCACCGAGCTAATCTGACCACCCCCGCTAATCCAATTACACCGCCAATTCAACCACTCCGCTAATCCAACCACCGAGCTAATCAAACCACCGAGCTAATCCAACCACCGAGCTAATCTAACCACCCCGCTAATCCAATTACACCGCCAACTCAACCACTTCCGCTAATCCAACCACCGAGCTAATCAAACCACCGAGCTAATCTAACCACCCCGCTAATCCAATCACACCGCCAATTCAACCACTCCGCTAATCCAACCACCGAGCTAATCAAACCACCGAGCTAATCTAACCACCCCGCTAATCCAATTACACCGCCAATTCAACCACTCCGCTAATCCAACCACCGAGCTAATCTAACCACCCCGCTAATCCAATCACACCGCCAATTCAACCACTCCGCTAATCCAACCACCGAACTAATCCAACCACCCAGCTAATCTAACCACCCCGCTAATCAAATTACACCGCCAATTCAACCACTCCGCTAATCCAACCACCGAGCTAATCCAACCACCGAGCTAATCTAACCACCCCGCTAATCCAATCACACCGCCAATTCAACCACTCCGCTAATCCAACCACCCCGCTAATCCAACCACCCCGCTAATCCAATTACACCGCCAATTCAACCACTCCGCTAATCCAACCACCGAGCGAATCCAACCACCCAGCTAATCCAACCACCAAGCTAATCCAACCACCCCGCTAATCCAACCACCCCGCTAATCCAATCACACCGCCAATTCAACCACTCCGCTAATCCAACCACCCCGCTAATCCAACCACCCCGCTAATCCAATTACACCGCCAATTCAACCACTCCGCTAATCCAACCACCGAGCGAATCCAACCACCCAGCTAATCCAACCACCAAGCTAATCCAACCACCCCGCTAATCCAACCACCCCGCTAATCCAGCCAACCCTTGATTCTAACGTTCAGCAATTTAAATAGAACACCACATATCGCATCGACGCCAGCTAAACATATCAGCCTATTGTATAGCGAGTCATGGATCGTTGCAAGCAAGGCTGCGAAACATGTTTTTCATTATTTCTCATGGCGTACAATGTCCACAGAGGTTAAGATGACACGTCCATTAGTACCACTCAGTACAGTAGGAGGCAACAAGCATAAAGACTTGTGGCCATACACTGACTTCAAACACCCCTTCGACCCCCCCCCCCCCCCACCCTCCCCTCCATCCTCTTACCCCCTGATCTCATTCGGCCGCGCTCCAGCGTCTCCCTCCTCTACCCCGTGGACGCTCTGCCCTCACCCCTTCTCTACCCTGTGAACGCCCTGCCCCCGACCCCTCCTCTACTCTGTGAACGCCCTGCCTCACTCCTCCTCTATCTCCGTGAACGCACTGCCCCCACCCCTCCTCTACCCTGTGAACGCCCTGCCCCCGACCCCTCCTCTACCCTGTGAACGCCCTGCCCCCACCCCTCCTCTACCATGTGAACGCCCTGGCCCCGACCCCTCCTCTACCATGTGAACGCCCTGCCCCCGACCTCTCCTCTACCCTGTGAACGCCCCGCTCCCGAGCCCTCCTCTACCCTGTGAACGCTCTGCCCCCGACCCCTCCTCTACCATGTGAACGCCTTGCCCCCGACCCCTCCTCTACCCTGTCAACGCCCTGCTCCCGACCCCTCCTCTACCCTTGTGAACGCCCTGCCCCCGACCCCTCCTCTACCCCGTAAACGCCCCGCCCCCGGCCCCTCCTCTACCCTGTGAACGCCCTGCCCCCGAAACCTCCTCTACCCTGTGAACGCCCTGCCCCCGACCCCTCCTCTACCCTGTGAACGCCCTGCCCCCGACCCCTCCTCTACCATGTGAACGCCCCGCTCTCGACCCCTCCTCTACCATGTGAACGCCCTTCCCCCGACCCCTCCTCTTCCATGTGAACGCCCTGCCCCCGACCCATCCTCTACCCTGTGAACGCCCCGCCCCGAACCCTCCTCTACCCTGTGAACGCCCCGCCCCCGAACCCTCCTCTACCCTGTGAACGCCCTGCCCCCAAACCCTCCTCTACCTTGTGACAGCCCTGCCTCCGACCCCTGCTCTACCCTGTGAACGCCCTGCCCCCGACCCCTCCTCCACCCTGTGAACGCCCTGCCCCAACCCCTCCTCTACCATGTGAACGTTCTACCCCCGACCCCTCCTCTACCCTGTGAACGCCCCGCCCCCGACCCCTCCTCTACCCTGTGACAGCCCTGCCCCCTACCCCTCCTCTACCCCGTGAACGCCCCGCCCCCGACCCCTCCTCTACCCTGTGAACGCCCTGCCTCCGACCCCTCCTCTACCCTGTGAACGCCCTGCACCCGACCCCTCCTCTACCCTGTGAACGACCCGCCCCGATCCCTCCTCTACCCTGTGACAGCCCCGCCCCCGACCCCTCCTCTACCCCGTGAACGCCCCGCCCCCGACTCCTCCTCTACCCTGTGAACGCCCTGCCCCCGACCCCGCCTCTACCCTGTGAACGCCCTGCCCCCGACCCCGCCTCTACCCTGTGAACGCCCCGCCCCCGACTCCTCCTCTACCCTGCGAACGCCCTGTCCCCGACCCCTCCTCTACCATGTGAACGCCCTGCCCCCGACCCCTCCTCTACCATGTGAACGCCCTGCCCCCGACGCCTCCTCTACCCTGTGAACGCCCCGCCTCCGACCCCTCCTCTACCCTGTGAACGCCCTGCCCCCGACCCCTCCTCTACCCTGTGAACGCCCCGCCCCCGACCCCTCCTCTACCCTGTGAACGCCCTGCCTCCGACCCCTCCTCTATCCCCGTGAACGCCCTGCCCCCGACCCCTCCTCTACCCTGTAAACGCCCTGCCTCCGACCCCTCCTCTATCCCCGTGAACGCCCTGCCCCCGACCCCTCCTCTACCCTGTGAACGCCCTGCCCCCGACCCCTCCTCTACCCTGTGAACGCCCTGCCCCCGACCCCTCCTCTACCCTGTGAACGCCCTGCCCCTGACCCCTCCTCTACCCTGTGACAGCCCTGTCCCCGACCCCTCCTCTACCCCGTAAACGCCCCGCCCCCGACCCCTCCTCTACCCTGTGACAGCCCTGCCCCCGACCCCTCCTCTACCCTGTGAACGCCCTGCCCCCGACCCCTCCTCTACCCTGTGAACGCCCTGCCCCCGACCCCTCCTCTACCCTGTGAACGCCCTGCCCCCGACCCCTCCTCTACCCTGTGAACGCCCTGCCCCTGACCCCTCCTCTACCCTGTGACAGCCCTGCCCCCGACCCCTCCTCTACCCCGTGAAAGCCCTGCCCCCGACCCATCCTCTACCCTGTGACAGCCCTGCCCCCGACCCCTCCTCTACCTTGTGAACGCCCTGCCCCCGACCCCTCCTCTACCCTGTGAACGCCCTGCCCCCGCCCCACCTCTACCCTGTGAACGCCCTGCCCCCGACCCATCCTCTACCCTGTGACAGCCTTGCCCTCGACCCCTCCTCTACCCTGTGAACGCCCTGCCCCCGCTCCACCTCTACCCTGTGAACGCTTTGCCCCCGACCCCTCCTCTACCCCGTGAACGCCCTGCCCCCGACCCCTCGTCTACCCTGTGACAGCCTTGCCCCCGACCCCTCCTCTACCCTGTGAATGCCCTGCCTCCCTCCTTTACCTCTCTGGGCCTCACTCGGGAGCTCCCTGTGCCCTTGGTTACTGTGACATCCCACCAGTTCATCAATGTATCAATTTCATCGCCAAATCCTCAAAATCATCACACAGGAAGAGAAATGTGAAGACCAAAAAACGAAAAGTGCATGAGGGATGGCTTGAGTGATGGATGGCAGTAGGTGGGGCCAAGGGGGTGGGGGGGGGGGTGGCATGGAGGGTGTGGTCGACGTTGGTGTGTGTGGCGGGCGGGGGATGGCTGGGGCTGCGGGTGCGGGTGGCAAGGAGAGGGTAGAGCGGCACAGACGGTTGACAGGGGTGGAATGGAGGGTGCGGGGAGGGAGAGGAAGGGGGAAGTGACCGGTCTGTGTCAGTGTCAGTGCAGGTTGTGAGGTGGGTGGGCAGGGCAGTGTAGGGGGATAGCAGAACCGTCTTGGATTTCTCTCTCTCCGCGTGTGACGGGATCAGGCCGACTTGATGGTGGGGGTGGTAGCCGAGGGGGTAGGGGGGGTGGCACTGGAGGGGTGTGAGGTCGTCAAAAAGCCAGTCGGTAAATCAGGGCTGCACCGTAAAGATATGCATCCCTGGACTCAGCCTCTCCCGCCCCCTCCCCCTCCCCTACCAGACCCCAACTTCCTTCCACCACCTCCACCCCCATCCCTTAGGTGACCCACCCATCCACTACCCCTAACCCCCCACCCCCACCCCTCTCCTCACCCCCGCCCCCCCCCACCCCGAACTCCAGGGGTAATTAAACAACTACTGCCAGCGTTACGCACGCCCCCAGCGGCGGAGAGACAAACCGCCAGACATCCCAGGGAGTCGCCCCCTCCCCTCATCCCCCCCCCCCCACCACCACACACGCACCAGCCCACCAGCAGCTCGGAGACCCCCGCCGGCCCCCAGCAACCAGGCACGCAGCAGTCCGCCGCGCGCTGCCAGTGGTCGCACGCAGACAACCTCTGCTGGCCCCGGTACTCCCTCGACCGTCACAGCGGATACCGCGTCCGCTGACAACCGCAACAACAACTGCTACACCAACCAACCAAACAACCTATACAGACAAAGATTAACACTGAGATTAATATCTTAATCATTCGCATGTGGTCTAACTTGTCCGCGTCTGGGCGCATCAACCAGGTTCTGGATTGCCTGCCTCCCCGGAGTCAGTCCCGCTGCGGGACTAGAGATCTGGAGAGCCAGAGAGCGAGACTAGAGATCCGGACAGCCAGAGAGACATATAGAGCGGGACTGGGTGTGAGTGCGGTGGACCGGTCCTCTCTGCGCCAGATTTACTCTGCGACAGTTGGTAACACCGACCCACAAAGTGCGGACGAAGTTGGCATGAAAAAAGAGAATGTTAGCATTCCATGATGACGTGACGGCTGACAACACAAAACATACACCTGGGATTATCCCGAGAATGTGTCTTAGGGGCAAGTGGAACCCGAGTTAAACATACACTTAATTAAACGTGTCGACAAGTTTAAGCCGTTGTCTATAAGCCAGACCAGTGGTAGTGGTAGTACCATGGACCACCAGAAGGGGGCCCCGCCGGCTCCAAACGACTCCCGCGTCGAGTTCGACAGCGGTCGCGCAGAGGTCAAACTGGAGGTTGACCCGGCACTGGAAAAGGAAGATGTCCAGAGACACGGAGATGTGGATCCGGAGCCCTCCGCCCGGGATCCCCTGGAGGACTTTCTCCACCGCCATTACGCCAACTACCGTCGCCACGTGGGTTTGGTCCACTCCAAAGTCAATGAAACCTTAAAGACCCACGGACGTTCAATTAAAGTGGCGGCTCTCGTCCTGGCGTTGATCGGATATTTCATTTACTTCGGCTTCGCTATCTGGTACAGCCTGCCCGGCGCCCTGGTGCTCATCATCGTGACGTCACTCGTCGCCTGCTTCGTCCTCTACCGCGTCATCAGCTCCAAGTTTGGTGACGTCATCGACGCCAAGCTATGGGTACCGCTGGCCGGCGTCTTCAAGAGCCGGCAGTGTCGCTACTTTCGGTGGTGAGTACGGAAGCCGAAAGGTAACATGTTGGCTAGAACGAAAGCCCAGAAGTACACATGGCTGTAACTTATTGTAAGCACGGAAGCTTTACAGGTAGACAAGGTAAGATTTATGGTAAGTACAGAAACATTGAAGATAGAAATTGCCTTACCTTATGGTAAGTACGGAAGCCCTGAAGGTACATATTGGCTGTAACTGATGGTAAGTACAGAAACGTTGAAGGTAGAAATAGGCCTTGACTTATTGTAAGTTAGGAAGCTCTGAAGAAAAACATTGGCTATAACTTATGGTAAGCGCAGGAGCCTTGAAAGTACGCATTGGCTGTAACTTATGGTAAATACGGAAGCCTTGAAGGTAGAACTTGGCTGCAAGTTATGGTAAGTACGGAAGGCTGTAACTCGTGGCAAGTACGGGAACCCAAACGTAACATGTTGGCTATAATATATGGCATATATGTAACGTGGCCAGTGTGGAAGCATCATCTAGGCAGTAGCTGGTAGTTAGTACGGAGGCCCCCAGTTTGGTTCTGTGTCACGCACAGTACAAGCAGTTTTGGCAGGTACAGACTGACAGATGGGATGGCCGATTTAAAACAAAACTTCCCTCGTGCGATATTATTTTCTCGGTTCGCTATATAGGACCAATGCGCGGGGCAAGCTGACCTATTAATCTGCGGTCTAGTGCGCTAACCACTGCACCATGGAGGCCCCAGGACATATTGATCTGCGGTCTAGTGCGCTAACCACTGCACCATGGAGGCCCCCAGGACATATTGATCTGCAGTCTAGTGCGCTAACCACTGCACCATGGAGGCCCCCAGGACATATTGATCTGCAGTATAGTGCGCTAACCACTGCACCATGGAGGCCCCCAGGACATATTGATATGCAGTCTAGTGCGTTAACCACTGCACCATAGAGGCCCCCAGGACATATTGATCTGCAGTCTAGTGCGCTAACCACCTCACCATGGAGGCCTCCAGGACCTATTGATTTGCGGTCTAGTGCGCTAACCACTGCACCATGGAGGCCCCCAGGACAGACTCAGTTTCCGGTTCACTTTCGTCGCGATGTAATTTCACGCGATTTCTCAGTGGCTTAACAGAAGCCATCCTAACCGCCTCACTTGCCGAGAAAAGGTCCATAGCAAGCGCTACTATAACCTTTGACCGATCTGTCGCGCTTTAACTCGTAATTGATGGTTTTTCCGTCTATCTGCGGGCCAGCGCGGTGCCTGCTTGCGTGGTACGTTGGCCTTGAAACTTGGGCTCATGCTTTCTAGCGAGCGTATGCACACTCTCTCTGCGACCGAATCTCAACACAGCGGTGTGCGGATGGTACTGTGGCCCATAGGTATAACGGTTGCGCTGAGGGTATTTCTTCGCTCCGCGCGGTGAAACGGTTTCTCCGCTCCGCGCAGTACATTTCGCAGAGAAATACACCGCGCGGAGCGGATAAATGAACTGCGTGGAGCGGAATACTTGATGAACTGCGCGGAGTGGAGAAATGAACTGCGCGGAGCGGAGAAATATACCGCGCGGAGCGGAGAAATGAACTGCGCGGAGCGGAGAAACTTGATGAACTGCGCTGAGCGGAGAAATGAACTGCGCGGAGCGGAGAAACTTGATGAACTGCTCGGCGCGGAAAAATGAACTGCGCGGAGCGGAGAAATGTATCGCGCGGAGCGGAGAAATTTACCGCGCGGAGCGGAGAAATGTAATGCGCGGAGCGAAGAAATGACTTCTGCGGAGCCGTTTCACCGCGCGGAACGAAGAAATACTCTCGGCGCAACCGTTGTACCTATGGGCCACAGTAGGATTGTCTATAGCAGCGCGCCAGCAGTGACCAGTTACATAAAGCAGGAACCAAAATCAAAGTTTGGCGCCAAAACTTGGCCGGTAAAAGAAGGACTCGAGGCTCGGCCCCAAGACATCAATCAAGTTAGGTACATGTGCAATGTAGATGGGCGACTTGGGAAGCGAACAAACTGGCACAGGAATGTCACTGATCTCCTCAGTGGTGATATTAACAGAATGTGTCTTCGCTAAGCACAGCGACTCCGTACGGGTCTTGAGCCATTTGTCGCATAACACTTTCAAATGACATATTTCACTGAACTGTGAGGGGGCATCGGGACACATGGTAAATACATAGTGTGCAGTAGTACTGCGGATTGCACCCCAAGTCCAAAATCCGCTTGATAATGTCAGTTATCCCTCTCAGTACTTTGTAAATTAGCGAGTTATAAAGAACGGATAGGAAAGCTAGCTCCCATCTGTATCTTAATTAACTGAGGATTTCACTAGCGGTGCAACAGCTAGGTGTGAGGGGTGGGGGGGGGGGGGGGTTCGTGGGTCCAGAATCAGACCCTTACTTAACACGGCAGGAGCAGATTAGCAATGGTCACCCTGGATCACCAGCTGATAATTCAGGTTTGACGTTCTAGTAAAGACTAACCCGGGTATTTAGGGGTTTTCCTTCAAATAATATAGCATACAGACCATGCCACGTTTCGTTTAAATTAATATCACATTATTTGTCCTTTTATGCTGGGGCCCGAACTGGGCACCCATCTACAGTATCATCGTTGAGTCACTTTCATGCTTGGTTATAGCTATAGCCTCAAACTATGGTTCACCGCATATGTGTGTATCAATACATGTAATGAGCTCCACTGACACTTTTAATGTGTACGGTTCGTGAAAAATGCGCATGCGAAGTATGGAAATATAAAGCTCTAATGTGATAACTTCCTCGCCCGGGCGCTTAATTTTGAGGTTAGATAAGAGTTGCTATGGCGATGTTGTCACATGCTCGATCCCCAACAAATAAAAAGTTCTCAATGGTTTCACATTAGAAACGCTAAATAAAATCAAATAAGTTAGAGCCTGCTTTAGTCCCGCTGACATTCACTTTCACTCTATGAATAGATACACTGAGGGTAAATCCTAGCTTCAACCTCAGCTGGATCTGTCGCGTCCGTTATCACAGTCGCGAGTCCTGTACACGCTAGGCGACCTCTCCAGTGTCAGCGTGCGGCAGGAACACGGACCGTACGTGTGTACGGTGTGCGCCCGCCGGCCGGGAGGCAGCAGAGAATTAATGGGGTGCTGACAGGGGGGACCCTGTTCATAGAGGGAGGCGTCCGGTCGCTAAAGTAGCGGGTTTTTCTCGGCATGACAAGACACCCCGACATATATGACATATATGCCAAGCCGGCAGTTGTGCCCCAGATCTTGATAACGACGCCGTAAAGCGCGTAGTAGTTTTTATCAAGATCTGGGTCACAACTGTCATCGGGCGGAACATATAGGTCGGGATCTCCCAGGTTGGAATCCGGGCGTGGGCACCGAATCTGAGGCGGGTCCGTCATCGGCTCGCGTGGTTCCTTGGCCCAGTTCAGCCCTTGTGTGCGCAACAGAGGTCTAAAATACTATTTCATTTCATTTCATTTCATTGGAACTGTAATTCAAAGCGTCACGTAAAGCTCTTGTATACATTAAATGCATTCGGGTTCTAGGAGTAAACTCGTTGCCCAATGCACATGATGTACCTTCTGTGGTTATTCCACCTGTTGAGGTCCCGTGATTTTTAAGATATTTCTGGTGCCTCAGACTGTCTGTGTCAAGGCAGACGATAGGATATCGTGTTCACACCCTGCTGTGCCAATATAAACACCGAGGCGAACACTAAGCGAGAATACTTTTTTATTACTAAAACTACTAAAACTAGGATTTCAGCGAGGCTCACGTGGTACTCACACTAAGCATATCATCAACAGTCAATTACAGCTAACATAGAAAAAAAACACCCTAAAATATTTACCTATAGCGAAGGTTTTAATTATTTAGACTAGTTAGTTAAGATTGTTATGCTTATTACATGTTGCCATTTGTATGTATAACACCCACCAGTGATGATGGTGCTGTTTATGAAATAACCCCGGGTGTTATTCCCCCCCCCCCCCCAACCCCACCCCCAGGGCACTGTACATCGCCATAGCCATCGGCGTCATTCTCTTCGTCGCGCTGGACATCGCCAGAGACACTCAGCGTCTGACGTCATTCTTCGGCATGATAATCCTCATCCTTCTATGCTACGTGACGTCACGAACACCGCACAAGGTAAGTCGACCAATCAGCGAAAAGGGACACTTCTATTTCAATGTGTACCTCTCTCGGGGGTCAAAGAAAGAACCCGGTTATCGCAGTCAATGCTCTAAAACAGTGTTCGAATCAAACTGGACACTTTTAATAAATCTTATTGCTAAATCATGCAGAATTAAAGTCAGAATTAAGGCTCAAATGAGAAGAACTCAGCTCTAAAACTGACAATAAGGTGACATGCTGCTTTGTTTGTCCGACATGTTTGTCCAACATAACGCACGTGGAAGATCTTTTTTCACCACATGATTGGAGAAAAGCAACAGTGAAGTCGGTCAATGATTGACCACTGGATCGGTATATTGTCCCTGTGGATGGGAAGTCTATCTTGGGGGCAGGAATGTTTGGACCCCACAGCGCAGTTAGTTCACCATGTCGGGTGCAGTGATTACCTTGTTTACAGGAAGTGGGTCGTATTCCGCAACGAGATTTGCCGCTCGGCGTTTTAACCACTGATGACTGACAGCTTCACTCAGCGACGGTGGTGACTCTAGTCATGCGGGCGGCCATCTTGGAATAGTATAGCTCTCGTGGAAAGCTGCGGTACCCCGCTGTGTTGCTGCTTGCACGGCCTTCAACATAATTAGGATCATTAGGATTGTTTGCAAGTCTGTATTGTACATTAGCAAATACCCAAAGCGCCTCAAACGAACGTACATTGGATACAAGGCTCTTCATGTGCGTAACACCAGATGGCGGTAATTCGTCTTTTTGGAGCCCCCGGCAGCCCTGATGGCAGAAGCTGCTGGCAGAGTGTGTCTTTTTGTATCGTTCGTAAAACTTCATCCGTTATCATTTGTTTAATTTTTGTTATTGCGTCAGCCAGGAGTACATTAACTCACACATATGGTGGTTACATCAGTAATACAGTGTTAACACACAATCTCGTGGCTTTATAATATCAGCTATATTGCACAGCTATCTGAGTTTGTGCGACATTGGTGCGTCAGACGATCATGGTGACGGAATCAAGGACGGGGAGAGAAGGAAGGGTCCACTGGTAGGAGGGTTGTCCACTGGATGCGTCCGTATCCAGGGACGGATCCAGGGGGGGGGGTGTCGAGGCCCCCCCCCTTTTTGAGGAAGAACGCTATCTGAGGCGCCGTGGACGCCCCCCCCCCCCCCGGTCGTAGGTTTTAATGCCCCCCCCCCCGCCCTCTCAAATTCCTAGATCCGCCCCTGCGTATCCCAACTTTTTAAACAATGATGCCCTTGATCAATGCAGAATATATGTCATCATAGGTTTAACCCCCCCCCCCCACACCCTCCGAACCCACCTGGCGCATGACCAGCCTGTTGTTTGGGGACTCCTTCATTCTTCGGGTTCGCCCCCCGCCCCCCAGATCGTAAGATTCTCAGAGAACGATTTCTTGCCTACCCTAAGCCAAGGTGGACGCCACCACGTCAATCCCCCCCCCCCTCCACCGCCAACACCCCCGCTTTTCTTCTGAAACCCACCCGGCCACCCAACCAAAATGTCTTTCTTTACCGTTATGTATTAATTTCTTTTGGACCCCGTATTTTGTATTCGTTCTACTGAAGCTCAACTAGCCGCTAAATATAGTCCATTTGTACATATAAAAATGTTAGTTTTAAATCTAAAACGACACTTGTTTCCAATCGAATATTCCAATATTTGTGTTTCTGCTGATGTCGGTCTCTCGAAGACATCATAAACCATAGATTCCAGGACCTCATTTCCGGAGAATTTATGATCTTAAGTGCGTTTAAAAGCGTTAGCAAACCTGCTGGATAATTGGGTAAATATCTGACGTTCAAGTCCGAGCCCCGCTCTTTAGTCCTACTCGTCTATGTTCCATATATCAGATTAATGGGATATTTTTTCATCAGAAAATCAAATCACTTCAATTTGCTGAGACAATGATGCCAATTTACTCAACAAATGATGTCCAGGGTTCCCCCCCTATGTGGTGCTGAAGGCTGGTTCCCCGTATGTGTTGCTGAAGGCTGGTTCCTCGCGAGTGCTGCTGAAGGCTGCTTTCCCGTGAGTGGTGCTGCAGGATGGTTCCCCGTATGTGGCACTGAAGGCTGGTTCCTCGCGAGTGCTGCTGAAGGCTGGTTACCCGTGAGTGGTGCTGTAGGATGGTTCCGCGTATGTGGTGCTGAAGGCTGGTTCCCCGTCAGTGATGCTGAAAGCTGGTTCTCCGTAAGTGGTGCCGTAGGCTGGTTCCCCGTATGTGGTGCTGAAGGCTGGTTCCCCGTCAGTGATGCTGAAAGCTGGTTCTCCGTAAGTGGTGCCGTAGGCTGGTTCCCCGTATGTGGTGCCGTAGGCTGGTTCCCCGTATGTGGTGCTGAAGGCTGGTTCCCCGTCAGTGATGCTGAACGCTGGTTCCTCGCGAGTGGTGCTGAAGGCTGGTTCCCCGTATGTGGTGCTGTAGGCTTGTTCCTCGCGAGTGGCGCTAAATGCTGGTTCCCTGTCTCTAGTGTTGCAGGCTGGTTTCCTGTCTCTAGTGCTACAGACCGGTTTCCCGTCTCTAGCTCTGCAGGCTGGTTCCTCGTTTCTAACGCTACGGGCTGGTTCCCCGTCTCTAGCGCTGCAGGCTGGTTGCCCGCCTCTAGCACTACAGACTGGTTTCCCGTCTATAGCCCTGCAGGCTGGTTCCCCGTTTCTAACGCTACGGGCTGGTTCCCCGTCTCTAACGCTACAGGTTGGTTCTCCATCTCTAGCGATACAGGCTGGTTCCCCCTCTCTAGCGCTACAGGTCGGTTCCCCGTCTCTAACGCTGCAGGCTGGATCCCCGTCTCTAACTTTACAGCCTGGTTCCCCGTATCTAACCCTGCTGGCTGGTTCCCCGTCTCTAGCGCTGTAGGCTGGTTCCCCGTCCCTAACGCTGCAGGCTGGTCCGAGCGACGTGTGGGGCATGCGGTAGTAGGCTGGTACCCTTGTTTGTTACGGCATGGTGGCTTCCTATACTTAGATTACCCCCACTAGGAGTATTTTTTGCACAATCCGTCGCCATTAAAAAAGCCATTGGAACAATGTAAAATGCAACTGTTGGGCTAGAAGCTTCTTATTGCTGTAGGACATACACAAATATTCGCGCTATCGTGTTGCATGTGTCACCCGCTTGGGGTCGCTGTTAGCAGGTCGTGTCCTTGCCAGAGCAGTCCCGTTTTTATCGCGGTTTGATGTTTTCTTCCAAAAACTTTGCCGCAAGGCATTTTGCCGCCATCCCATCCCCTCACTCAACCCACAGAAACACTTGACTTGACAACCTTCTGAAGTTGTCAAGTCAAGGAGGAGATCTACGACAATCAGCGATGGGATTCCAACATGAGGAGTCACAGGTTCTCACTATTACTTTGCCAGGCCCCCCGATGACGTGACCATTTTTTATTGCAACTTGCTGCGTCTATCATCATCCCTTGGGGTCCGGCCTCAGGGTGGCGACAGGGGGTCGGGGTACCAGGGGGCTGGGTGGGGGGGGGGGGTAGGGAGGGAGAGGGGTGTAGGGGCCGGGGAACGGGCGGTGAGGAGGGAGGGGTTGTGGTCGAGGGTTGTCTGCCAATTCATTAGAGAACAAAAACGTCCATTTCCTCGGCGTGTAAAAGGCTAGCCCAACACTAACGAACGTACGGGGGACAATTTAGCATTGATCATTTGCATCTCGGGATTTCTTATTACCACCCGTATCAGTGCGCGCTGATTAAGCATTGCCTCCATCACAGCGACCGCCAGCCTGTTACCAGCGTCACCGGGGTTGTCCTCACCCCTCCCCCCATTCCCCTGGTTTAATCCCTGCGACTCCCCTCCCCAACCCTGCCCCCTCTCACTCCTGAAATCCCCGTCATCGCCACTCCACCAGCCTCGCGTGCGCCCCGTTCCCCCTCCCCCCCCCCCCCGGGCTGAGGGGCCGCGGTTGCCGCCTCCAAATTGATCACGTGTCACCCTAGCGGCCCCGCGATTAATGAAAAGATCGCCGCTGATTGGAGGATGCCTTATGACACGTGATCCCGCGGGATCGTATTGTCATTGGCCGGGGACGAGGGCCTATCAGCGTTAAGCCATCGGGGGTACGTCGTCCCCCCGTTCAGCCCCCCCCCGTCCACCCCCCACTGCCCCCGCCCCACACCCCATCCGCATATACCCACCATGGGCGACGGTCGGTCTGCCTTCACGCGAATGATAATCATGGTTGGGATATTACGTCTTGGGATTATGCGAAACTCATACATAATGCAGGCCGAAGGGATAACTTTACAGGCAGACTGACTACGTTCGGGGATTCTCAATTCTCTGCAATCAAGGTTGTGTAAATGCGGTAACAAAATAGCGGATGGGTACGGGAAGGTGGGATTAATGCCGACGCCACCGCCCCTCTCCCACCCCCCGGCTGCCCATTCACCCATAACAAAACCTGAATCTGTTTCTGGGGATTGTGGCTAGGCTGGCGGGGCAGTGTGGAGTCTGGGGCTCGGCTGGGAAAGTCCAAGCTATGCATAAACGTCGAAAAGTTGGGCGTGGTAAATTAACAGTAAATTACCACGTTGCTAACTGACATTTATGTACATTTGCTTCATGTATAAAGGATTTTAATCCAGCGCTGTGATAGGATGAAACATCTTGTTACAGAGCTACGTGTAGGTTTCGTAGGTGTAGATTTTTCGACGTTTGTGCAGAGCTTGGCCTTCGATAGTGGGTGGGTGGCGTCACTGGCTGGTCTGGTGAAGTGGACTGTAAGAGGCAGGCAAGGGGTCGTGTTCCCAGATGACGATTTTTTTTACATTTTGCCCAGGTCCCAGTTCACGGTGAAATGAAAAGCCCACTCCCGAGGAACGAAATACCCCACCCCCCCCCCCCACCCCCACCCCACCCTCCGCTGTAGGTTTGGGGGGATTCCCCAAGGATACAATACTTCCACGCAGTAAGAGTTGCACACATACCATTATTGAGGGTAATAATGAAGGAAACCATGAAACATCAGTGGCGGATCTAGGGGGGGGGGTTAAGGGGGTTGCAACCCCCCCCCCGCCTTGGGAACCAGAACATACAACATACATGTTAACATACATGTTAAAGTCCCAAGTCTTCAGAGAGCAACCCCCCCTTGGGAAACTGAACATACACTGTTAAAGTCGGCTTCTCCGAGCACGTCCTAGCCGCCCCCCCCCCCCCCCCCCCGTCGCAAGTTTTTCAGAGAGCACACCCCTCGGTCGGAATAGCAACCCCCCTCCCCCTGGCAAATCCCTAGATCCGCCCCTGAACATGCAGTACTGCAGTCAGGATTCAGCTAATTTGGTTTCCATATCCAGCCCCCTCCCCCTCTCCCCCTTATTAACATCTTAGTCTTTCTTCGCTTAGAGTAGGGGGTTACCCCCGGGGACATGGCTCCACTCTCCCTTCCTTCTCCCATTGACGCGATATAACCAAAAGTGGTTAAAGCGTCCTGAATAACCAACCAACCAACTAAGCATCTTAGTTATTTGCAAAATGTAGGCACTGCAACGACCTTTCTATCTTTTAAAATCAAAATATAATGTACAGGAATGATATTGTAATGTCATTATGTACAGCCGGTCAGATTAGTGCACTTGTGTATATTAGATCATAGCGATACTTTGGGCACGAACCTTGAGGCCACACACCAAGAACCCCATACAATAAATATTGATGCACGTTGACTGTAACACAAATAGCTTTGTTCGGAAATTTTTTTTAAAAAAATAAACAGGACAAATGGGAAGAGTAATTCGACAATCTAAATTGTATATCGATTTGACCCAATCGTTGCGCTGCAATACACATCAAATTATGGCTACTTACACATTCAATTAACGTTAGCATTGGTTGAATCACTCGTATCGATTGTCTTTAGCAAGCTATCCTTAGTACTCCTCTTAAAAAGGTGAAGCGATGATTGAAAGTTTAACTTACCAAACCATTTATTAAATATATATATCCCATTATATTTCATAGATATTTTCGTCAATTGACACTTGTGTTTAGGAACATGTAACAGCTGCGACCTTCTAGTGTTATATGTATGTATGTCAGCATTTCTTGTAAACAAATCTTTTATGATAAGAGGTTGCAATCCATTGTATTGTTTAAATATAAATAATAAAACGCTAAACTCGTATAATGATGTGAGCGGTAGAATCTTATTCATTACAAATAACGGTGCTGAATGAGCCCATTTATTAACTCCAGACAATATGCGAACTGCTTTTTTCTGGATAATGATAAGAGGGGTTAAATAGCTATTACACGAGGCTCCCCATACTTCAATACAATATGATAGATATGGAGATACAAAACAATTATATAAAATCCGTAGGGTGTCATTGGTTAAAATTTTCCTTGCACAAGTGATTATTCCAAGCGCCCTTGCCAATTTGCCTTTAATATAATCTATATGTTGTTTCCACAACAGGTCACAATCTAATTGTACACCCAAAAATTTCGTGGTAGTAGTTTGCACAACAATTTGGCTAGAAATAATGACATTGCTCTGGATACTAATTTTCTTTCGCTTGGGTTTAAAAACCATGAATTTAGTTTTATCGAGATTGAGAGCAAGCTTATTAATTTGTAACCAGTACTGTATTTGCTTTAAATCTCCATTCAGCGTTTCAATCGTTTTGTTTATATCCTTGCCTGATATAAAGAAATTAGAATCATCAGCAAATAAGATTCCAAACAATTGTTTACTCACATTCATTAAGTCATTAATATATAGAAGAAATAAAAGTGGACCTAGTACAGAACCTTGCGGGACTCCACATACTATTCGAGATCGGTTCGAAGATGTATTATTGTAAACTACAAACTGTTCTCTGGCATTGAGATAACTTTTTAGCCAAGTTAATGCAAGCCCTCTTATGCCGTATCTGTCTAACTTTTGAAACAATATATCATGGTCAACAGTATCGAGAAATATACCAACCGTAGTTTGTCCCAATTCCATAGCAGTTGTTAGTTTATCTTGCAGAAGTAAAAGGGCCAAGGTAGTAGAGTGATTTGATGTAAAACCAAATTGGTTTTTATGTAGTAAATCATACTTGTTAATGAAGTTGATTAGACGTTTCTGCATCAGCTGTTCGAACACTTTAGAGAATGTTGGAAGAATTGAAATTGGCCTATAGTTAGTAAATAATTTATCATCCCCTCCTTTCAGGATAGGTGTTACTTTTGCACGTTTAAGTTCTTCGGGGAAAATCCCTTCACTAAATGAAAGATTAATTACATGGGTTAAGGGTTGGGTGAGGGGATCTATAATCGTTTTGATTACTTTGGCAGTTAGTGAGTCCCATCCTGGTGAGCTATTCTTTAGGGATGCAAGAGCATTCCGGACTTCACTACTAGTAACTGGCTCGAGGAAAAGCGACTTATTATTGGTATCTTTCATAAACGTAAGTGGGGAGTCTCCATTATTCGGGATTGTTTTTGTTATAGATTTGCCAACATTAATGTCGTTTGAAACTTCTGACCCTGTTTTTTGTTTACTACCTCTTTAATAGTTTTCCACATTTTAAACAAGTTATTTTGATTGTCTTTTATGGCGGCCTGATAATACGTTTTTTCAGCTGCTCTAAGAGTGGATAAAAGCTTATTTTTATATTTTTTATAATCATGCTCAGAGTCTTTGGTTTTTAGTCTCGTAAATCTACAATACAATCGATTTTTCTTAGATATGCAGTCCTTTAATCCTGCACTGAGCCAAGGCTTTCTGTTTTGGTACTTAGATCTCGAGATAGTGAGAGGAAAACATTTCTCATGTATAAGAGAAACTGAGCGATGCAGTTTAGTATAAGCTTCCTGGGTGCTGAGTGTCTCTAAAATATTATCCCAGTTTTCATTTGTTATACAATGAACAAAATTCGCAACATTCAGCTTACTTACATTCCTTTTCATGATAGTAACTCTGTCAACATTAATTTGAACATACTCTGATATATAAAATACAGGAAAATGATCTGTGATATCTGTATACATAATGCCTTTCAGGGAAGAGTTAATATCGCACTCGTTAGTGAAGATATTATCAATCAATGTGGCTGTGGTACTCGTTACCCTGGTCGATTTACTTATGGCGGGTAGAAACGCATGGCTAAACATTGAATCGATAAAATCAGCTGTAGGTCTATGTGAGTCCATATTGAGCAGATTAATGTTAAAATCTCCTGCGAGGTAACAAACCACTTTTTCAGAGTTAATCTTATGCAATAGCTCGTCTAATTGCTCAATAAATACAACAATGCTAGTATCAGGTGGTCTCGTTCTTTCCCTCTGTCTTTGTCTCGTTCTTCCCCTGTCTTTGTCTCGTTTTTCCCCTCTGTCTTTGTCTCGTTCTTCCCCTGTCTTTGTCTGGTTCTTCCCTTGTCTTTGTCTCGTTCTTCCCCCCTGTCTTTGCCTTGTTCTTCCCCCCTGTCTTTGTCTCGTTCTTCCCATCTGTCTTTGTCTTGTTCTTCCCCCCTGTCTTCGTCTTGTTCTTCCCCCCTGTCTTTGTCTCGTACTTCCCCTCCGTCTTTGTCTCGTTCTTCCCCTCTGTCTTTGTCTCGTACTTCCCCTCTGTCTTTGTCTCGTTCTTCCCCTCTGTCTTTGTCTCGTTCTTCCCCTCTGTCTTTGTCTCGTTCTTCCCCTCTGTCTTTGTCTCGTTCTTTCCCTCTGTCTTTGTCTCGTTCTTCCCCTCTGTCTTTGTCTCGTTCTTCCCCTCTGTCTTTGTCTCGTTCTTCCCCCCTATCTTTGTCTCGTTCTTTCCCTCTGTCTTTGTCTCGTTCTTCCCCTCTGTCTTTGTCTCGTTCTTCCCCTCTGTCTTTGTCTTGTTCTTCCCCTCTGTCTTTGTCTTGTTCTTCCCCTCTGTCTTTGTCTCGTTCTTCCCCTGTCTTTGTCTCGTTCTTCCCCTCTGTCTTGGTCTTGTTCTTCCCCTCTGTCTTTGTCTCGTTCTTCCCCTGTCTTTGTCTCGTTCTTCCCCTCTGTCTTTGTCTCGTTCTTTCCCTCTGTCTTTGTCTCGTTCTTCCCCTCTGTCTTTGTCTCGTTCTTCCCCTCTGTCTTTGTCTCGTTCTTCCCCTCTGTCTTTGTCTCGTTCTTCCCCTCTGTCTTTGTCTTGTTCTTCCCCCCTGTCTTCGTCTTGTTCTTCCCCTCTGTCTTTGTCTCGTTCTTCCCCTCTGTCTTTGTCTCGTTCTTCCCATCTGTCTTTGTCTTGTTCTTCCCCCCTGTCTTCGTCTTGTTCTTCCCCTCTGTCTTTGTCTCGTTCTTCCCCTCTGTCTTTGTCTCGTTCTTCCCCTCTGTCTTTGTCTCGTTCTTCCCCTGTCTTTGTCTCGTTCTTCCCCTCTGTCTTTGTCTCGTTCTTCCCCTCTGTCTTTGTCTCGTTCTTCCCCTCTGTCTTTGTCTCGTTCTTTCCCTCTGTCTTTGTCTCGTTCTTCCCCTCTGTCTTTGTCTCGTTCTTCCCCTCTGTCTTTGTCTTGTTCTTCCCCTCTGTCTTTGTCTTGTTCTTCCCCTCTGTCTTTGTCTCGTTCTTCCCCTGTCTTTGTCTCGTTCTTCCCCTCTGTCTTGGTCTTGTTCTTCCCCTCTGTCTTTTCTCGTTCTTCCCCTGTCTTTGTCTCGTTCTTCCCCCCTGTCTTTGTCTCGTTCTTCCCCTGTCTTTGTCTCGTTCTTCCCCTCTGTCTTTGTCTCGTTCTTCCCCTGTCTTTGTCTCGTTCTTCCCCTCTGTCTTTGTCTCGTTCTTCCCCTGTCTTTGTCTCGTTCTTCCCCTCTGTCTTTGTCTCGTTCTTCCCCTGTCTTTGTCTCGTTCTTCCCCTCTGTCTTTGTCTCGTTCTTCCCCTCTGTCTTTGTCTCGTTCTTCCCCTCTGTCTTTGTCTCGTTCTTCCCCTCTGTCTTTGTCTCGTTCTTCCCCTCTGTCTTTGTCTCGTTCTTCCCCTCTGTCTTTGTCTCGTTCTTCCCCTGTCTTTGTCTCGTTCTTCCCCTCTGTCTTTGTCTCGTTCTTTTCCCCTGTCTTTGTCTCGTTTTTCCCCTCTGTCTTTGTCTCGTTCTTTTCCCCTGTCTTTGTCTCGTTCTTCCCCTCTGTCTTTGTCTCGTTCTTCCCCTCTGTCTTTGTCTCGTTCTTCCCCTGTCTTTGTCTCGTTCTTCCCCTCTGTCTTTGTCTTGTTCTTCCCCTCTGTCTTTGTCTCGTTCTTCCCCTGTCTTTGTCTCGTTCTTCCCCTCTGTCTTGGTCTTGTTCTTCCCCTCTGTCTTTGTCTCGTTCTTCCCCTGTCTTTGTCTCGTTCTTCCCCCCTGTCTTTGTCTCGTTCTTCCCCTGTCTTTGTCTCGTTCTTCCCCTCTGTCTTTGTCTCGTTCTTCCCCTGTCTTTGTCTCGTTCTTCCCCTCTGTCTTTGTCTCGTTCTTCCCCTGTCTTTGTCTCGTTCCTCCCCTCTGTCTTTGTCTCGTTCTTCCCCTGTCTTTGTCTCGTTCTTCCCCTCTGTCTTTGTCTCGTTCTTCCCCTCTGTCTTTGTCTCGTTCTTCCCCTCTGTCTTTGTCTCGTTCTTCCCCTCTGTCTTTGTCTCGTTCTTCCCCTCTGTCTTTGTCTCGTTCTTCCCCTCTGTCTTTGTCTCGTTCTTCCCCTGTCTTTGTCTCGTTCTTCCCATCTGTCTTTGTCTCGTTCTTCCCCTCTGTCTTTGTCTCGTTCTTCCCCTCTGTCTTTGTCTCGTTCTTCCCCTCTGTCTTTGTCTCGTTCTTCCCCTCTGTCTTTGTCTCGTTCTTCCCCTGTCTTTGTCTCGTTCTTCCCCTCTGTCTTTGTCTCGTTCTTCCCCTGTCTTTGTCTCGTTCTTCCCCTCTGTCTTTGTCTCGTTCTTCCCCTGTCTTTGTCTCGTTTTTCCCCTCTGTCTTTGTCTCGTTCTTCCCCCGTCTTTGTCTCGTTCTTCCCCTCTGTCTTTGTCTCGTTCTTCCCCTGTCTTTGTCTCGTTCTTCCCCCCTGTCTTTGTCTCGTTCTTCCCATCTGTCTTTGTCTCGTTCTTCCCCTGTCTTTGTCTCGTTCTTCCCCTCTGTCTTTGTCTCGTTCCTCCCCTTTGTCTTTGTCTCGTTCTTCCGCTCTGTCTTTGTCTCGTTCTTCCCCTCTGTCTTTGTCTCGTTCTTCCGCTCTGTCTTTGTCTCGTTCTTCCCCTCTGTCTTTGTCTCGTTCTTCCCCTGTCTTTGTCTCGTTCTTCCCCTGCCTTTGTCTCGTTCTTCCCCTCTGTCTTTGTCTCGTTCTTCCCCTCTGTCTTTGTCTCGTTCCTCCCCTTTGTCTTTGTCTCGTTCTTCCGCTCTGTCTTTGTCTCGTTCTTCCCCTCTGTCTTTGTCTCGTTCTTCCCCTGTCTTTGTCTCGTTCTTCCCCTCTGTCTTTGTCTCGTTCTTCCCCTGTCTTTGTCTCGTTCTTCCCTTCTGTCTTTGTCTCGTTCTTCCCCTGTCTTTGTCTCGTTCTTCCCCCCTGTCTTTGTCTCGTTCTTCCCCTCTGTCTTTGTCTCGTTCTTCCCCTCTGTCTTTGTCTCGTTCTTCCCCTCTGTCTTTGTCTCGTTCTTCCTCTGTCTTTGTCTCGTTCTTCCCCTGTCTTTGTCTCGTTCTTCCCCTGTCTTTGTCTCGTTCTTCCCCTCTGTCTTTGTCTCGTTCTTCCTCTGTCTTTGTCTCGTTCTTCCCCTCTGTCTTTGTCTCGTTCTTCCCCTCTGTCTTTGTCTCGTTCTTCCCCTGTCTTTGTCTCGTTCTTCCCCTCTGTCTTTGTCTCGTTCTTCCCCTCTGTCTTTGTCTCGTTCTTCCCCTCTGTCTTTGTCTCGTTCTTCCTTTCTGTCTTTGTCTTGTTCTTCCCCTCTGTCTTTGTCTCGTTCTTCTCCTGTCTTTGTCTCGTTCTTCCCCTGTCTTTGTCTCGTTCTTCCCCTGTCTTTGTCTCGTTCTTCCCCTCTGTCTTTGTCTCGTTCTTCCTCTGTCTTTGTCTCGTTCTTCCCCTGTCTTTGTCTCGTTCTTCCCCTCTGTCTTTGTCTCGTTCTTCCTTTCTGTCTTTGTCTTGTTCTTCCCCTCTGTCTTTGTCTCGTTCTTCCTCTGTCTTTGTCTCGTTCTTCCCCTGTCTTTGTCTCGTTCTTCCCCTCTGTCTTGGTCTCGTTCTTCCTCTGTCTTTGTCTCGTTCTTCCCCTCTGTCTTTGTCTCGTTCTTCCCCTCTGTCTTTGTCTCGTTCTTCCCCTCTGTCTTTGTCTCGTTCTTCCCCTCTGTCTTTGTCTCGTTCTTCCCCTCTGTCTTTGTCTCGTTCTTCCTTTCTGTCTTTGTCTTGTTCTTCCCCTGTCTTTGTCTCGTTCTTCCCCTGTCTTTGTCTCGTTCTTCCCCTCTGTCTTTGTCTCGTTCTTCCCCTGTCTTTGTCTCGTTCTTCCCCTGTCTTTGTCTCGTTCTTCCCCTCTGTCTTTGTCTCGTTCTTCCCCTCTGTCTTTGTCTCGTTCTTCCCCTCTGTCTTTGTCTCGTTCTTCCCCTCTGTCTTTGTCTCGTTCTTCCCCTCTGTCTTTGTCTCGTTCTTCCTTTCTGTCTTTGTCTCGTTCTTCCCCTCTGTCTTTGTCTCGTTCTTCCCCTGTCTTTGTCTCGTTCTTCTCCTGTCTTTGTCTCGTTCTTCCCCTCTGTCTTTGTCTCGTTCTTCCTCTGTCTTTGTCTCGTTCTTCCCCTGTCTTTGTCTCGTTCTTCCCCTCTGTCTTTGTCTCGTTCTTCCCCTCTGTCTTTGTCTCGTTCTTCCCCTCTGTCTTTGTCTCGTTCTTCCCCTGTCTTTGTCTCGTTCTTCCCCTGTCTTTGTCTCGTTCTTCCCCTCTGTCTTTGTCTCGTTCTTCCTCTGTCTTTGTCTCGTTCTTCCCCTGTCTTTGTCTCGTTCTTCCCCTCTGTCTTTGTCTCGTTCTTCCCCTCTGTCTAACCATCCCTACCGCACGCCTAGGCTGTCTCTTGCCTTCCCTACATTGTTCTCTCTCCTCCCCTCTTTCCCTCCTCCTCATACTGCCCCCCCCCTCCCCCCCCCCCCACCCCCCGCCCCACCGCTCCCTCCCTCTCGGTTTGGACCCATCATTACCAATGGACATCGCAATGGTGGAGCGCCGAGGAGATCAAATTGCAGGGTTTCCCACCACACCCCCCTCCCACCCCGCACCCGCCAACACCCCTGCCCCACCTCCCCGCGGGGTCTTTATTCCGCCCGCCGGGGCCACTGCCGCGAGCAAACCACGTGTTCTGTGGGCGATAATGAAGGCACAAAACTGATGACGTAATAGGATTTATCACCGCCTGAGGACGTGTCACTTTTATCTCAAGATGCCTTTGTGGTGCCGCTCTGCTTTATTTTGCCTGCCCTTTTTTCTCCCCATCACAGACCTCATCTCCTTACTTGCCTTAGTCACCAACGGTCAATACCGCTTCAAACGATATTTTTTGTCGGGGAATATGCTGATCAGGATGAAAGGAGGAAGAGATATCAAAAAGGGGGTATTCCCTTTTGAGACACCCGTAACGCCGCCTGATGACGAAGCAACAAAGTCGTTATCGCTTCGACGGAAACCCGCGTTTGTTTTTCTTCCTCCCCGCTCGTTTAACTGAAGGCTGGATGAGGAGATGGACGAGATGAGGAGATGCGATCCCGTTGCCCGGAGAAAGCTTTTAATTTGGCATTATTTTGCAGTTCAAGTTTGTGACGCTTGGTGCGCCGCCGCTGCAGGGCCGATAGCACTGGCAGAATTCTTTAATTCATGGTTTATGAGTCGCATATTTCCCTGAATATAAGGACAGTCGTTGCGGGGATAATTAGATCTCGCCGCGGTGGGGGTTTGGTGCTGACCTCTGACCTCTGACCCCTGTAGGTGCGCTGGCGGCCCGTGGTGTGGGGCCTGGTCCTGCAATTTCTTGCTGACCTTTGACCTCTTACCTCTAACCCCTGTAGGTGCGCTGGCGGCCCATGGTGGGGGCCTGGTGCTGCAGTTCGTGCAGACTTCTGACCTCTGACCCCTGTAGGTGCGCTGGCGGCCCGTGGTGTGGGGTCTGGTCCTGCAATTTGTGCTGACCTTTGACCTCTTACCTCTGACCCCTGTAGGTGCGCTGGCGGCCCATGGTGAGGCCTGGTGCGGCGGTTCGTGCTGATCTCTGACCTCTGACCTCTGACCCCTGTAGGTGCGCTGGCGGCCCGTGGTGTGGGGCCTGGTGCTGCAGTTCGTGCTGACTTCTGAGCTTTGACCCCTGTAGGTGCGCTGGCGGCCCGTGGTGTGAGGCCTGGTGCGGCGGTTCGTGCTGATCTCTGACCTCTGACCTCTGATCTCTGCCCTTTGACCTCTGACCTCTGACCCCTGTAGTTGCGCTGGCGGCCCGTGGTGTGGGACCAGGTGCTGCAGTTCGTGCTGACCTCTGACCTCTGACCCCTGTAGGTGCGCTGGCGGCCCGTGGTGTGGGGCCTGGTGCTGCAATTCATGCTGACCTTTGACCTCTGACCCCTGTAGGTGCGCTGGCGGCCCGTGGTGTGGGGCCTGGTGCTGCAATTTGTGCTGACCTATGACCTCTGACCTCTGACCCCTGTAGGTACGTTGACGGCCCGTGGTGGGGGCTTGGTGCTGCTTTTCGTGCTGACCTCTGACCTCTGACCCCTGTAGGTACGCTGGCGGCCAGTGGTGTGGGGCCTGGTGCTGCAGTTCGTCCTCGGACTGAGCATCCTGCGCTGGGAGATGGGTTTCATCTTCTTCCGCTTCCTGGGGCACCAGGTCGAGATCTTCCTCAACTACGCCGACGAGGGCTCCAAGTTCGTCTTCGGTGACCCCGAGTACCTCATGCACAAGATGGCCTTCAAGGTAGGT
The DNA here is from genome assembly GCA_964019135.1 of Arenicola marina. Taxonomy (NCBI): domain Eukaryota; kingdom Metazoa; phylum Annelida; class Polychaeta; family Arenicolidae; genus Arenicola; species Arenicola marina. The sequence continues at coordinate 33,706,644 of OZ025264.1, read as the reverse complement.
CACACCGGGTCGGAACAATGCCACATGTTCATGCCACCTCCCCGCCTGGCATAGCGTCGTTGTTATTTCCATCCATGCATATATTATCGCCATGAAACATTTTTCGATTGCAATGCGACATGCGTGCGACATTGTGACACTTGAAGGAATACTTTCAGGAGAATTTTCAGGGTACTTTCATGAATGCTTTCAGGAATACTTCACGGAAAACTTTACGGTACTCTTTACGGAATACCTTAAGAAATACTTTCATGAATACTTTTATGAATACTTTACGGAATATATAAATATTCCGTCTACGGGCATCATAATATTTAATTTGACACCTTGATTTGGTACATTCGTCTGCTGGATAATTTATCCTTTATCCGTTTGTAGGTATTTCCGGCCGTGATCTATTTCAGCGCCGTCATCAGCATCTTCTACTACTGGGGCCTGATGCAGTTCCTCGTCTGCAAGATCGCCTGGCTCATGCAGGTCACCATGGGAACCACGGCCATCGAGTCCCTCAACGCAGCCACCAACATCTTCATCGGCATGGTCAGTAGCCACCAACATCTTCATCAATGTCAGTAGCCACAAACATCTTGATCACTGTCAGTAGCCACCAACATCTTTATCAATGTCAGTAGCCACCAACAGTTTTATCAATGTCAGTAGCCACCAACATCTTGATCATTGTCAGTAGACACAAACATCTTGATCATTGTCAGTAGCCACCAACTCCTTTATCAATGTCAGTAGCCACCAACATATTCCTCACCAATGTCAGAAGCCACCAACATTTTCACCAATATCTTGATCACTGTCAGTAGCCACCAACATCTTTAACAATGTCAGTAGCCACCAACATCTTGATCACTGTCAGTAGCCACCAACATCTTTATCGATGTCAGTAGCCACCAACATATTCCTCTCCAATGTCAGTAGCCACCAACATCTTGATCATTGTCAGTAGCCACCAACATCTTCCTCACCAATGTCAGTAGCCACCAACATCTTCCTCACCAATGTCAGTAGCCACCAACATCTGGATCATTGTCAGTAGCCACCAACATCTTGATCATTGTCAGTAGCCACCAACAACTTGATCACTGTCAGTAGCCACCAACATCTTTATCAATGTCAGTAGCCACCAACATCTTTATCAATGTTAATAGCCACCAACATCTTGATCACTGTCAGTGGCCACCAACATCTTTATCAATTTCAGTAGCCACCAACATCTTCCTCACTAATGTCAGTAGCCACCAACATCTTGATCATGGTCAGTAGCCACCAACATCTTCCTGACCAATGTCAGTAGCCACCAACATCTTTATCATTGTCAGTAGCCACCAACATGTTGATCATTGTCAGTAGCCACCAACTCCTTTATCAATGTCAGTAGCCACCAACATATTCCTCACCAATGTCAGAAGCCACCAACATTTTCACCAATATCTTGATCACTGTCAGTAGCCACCAACATCTTTATCAATGTCAGTAGCCACCAACATCTTGATCACTGTCAGTAGCCACCAACATCTTTATCGATGTCAGTAGCCACCAACATATTCCTCTCCAATGTCAGTAGCCACCAACATCTTGATCATTGTCAGTAGCCACCAACATCTTCCTCACCAATGTCAGTAGCCACCAACATCTTCCTCACCAATGTCAGTAGCCACCAACATCTGGATCATTGTCAGTAGCCACCAACATCTTGATCATTGTCAGTAGCCACCAACATCTTGATCACTGTCAGTAGCCACCAACATCTTTATCAATGTCAGTAGCCACCAACATCTTTATCAATGTCAGTAGCCACCAACATATTCCTCACCAATGTCAGTAGCCACCAACATCTTCACCAATGCCAGTAGCCACCAGCATGTTCCTCACCAATGTCAGTAGCCACCAACATCTTGATCATTGTCAGTAGCCACCAACATATTGATCATTGTCAGTAGCTACCAACATCTTTATCAATGTCAGTAGCCACCAACATATTCCTCACCAATGTCAGTAGCCACCAACATCTTCACCAATTTCAGTAGCCACCAACATCTTCCTCACCAATGTCAGTAGCCACCAACATCTTGATTATTGTCAGTAGCCACCAACATATTGATCATTGTCAGTAGTCACCAACATATTCCTCACCAATGTCAGTAGCCACCAACATATTCCTCACCAATGTCAATAGCCACCAACATCTTCACCAATTTCAGTAGCCACCAACATCTTCCTCACCAATGTCAGTAGCCACCAACATCGTGATCATTGTCAGTAGCCACCAACATCTTGATCATTGTCAGTAGCCACCAACATATTGATCGTTGTCAGTAGCCACCAACATCTTTATCAATGTCAGTAGCCACCAATGTGTACATTATGTGTACATCTGTACATTGTGTGTACAATAACAATGGGGATGTGTCGGCGGCAGGCCGAGTCGGTGGTCATGCTGAGACCATTCGTCCCCAAGCTGACCAAGTCCGAGCTGCACGCCGTGATGACTGGGGGGTTCGCCACGGTCTCTGGGTCATACATGGCACTGCTGGTCGAGGTCGGGGTAAGTAGACAACAAGGATGAACTATTCTGAATGACCATCTGATGACGGTTGGTTAACCGGCAGATGTTATCCATAAACATCTGATACTCTATCATCCCTGCCTTCAATGTATGTCCTTTAATCTCTCACCTTTAATCTCTGACCTTTAATCTGATACCTTTAATCTCATATCGCTAATCTCAGATCTTTAATCTCAGATTTTTAATCCCAGTCCTTTAATGTCAGACCTTTAATGTCAGACGTTTAATCTCAGACCTTTAGTCTCATCCTTTAGTCTCAAACCTATAGTCTCGGACCTTTAGTCTCGGACCTTAAGTCTCAGACCTTCAGTCCCAGACCCTTAGTCTCCGACCTTTCATCGGAAACCTTCATCTGAGGTCTTTAGTCTCAAATTTTTAGTCTCAGATCTCTAATTTCTGACTTTTAATATCTGAACTTTAATCTCAGACCTTTAATCGTAGCCATTTAAGACCTTTAATGTCAGCTCTTTAACCTCCACTCAATCTCTGGCCTAATGACTTGTAGCATAACCCTAACCCTATGACCTTCACGGGTGACCTTCAACCCTGTGACCTCTGTGGCAGGCGACCCCCGAGCACCTGTTGTCGGCAGCCATCATGTCGGCTCCGGCCGCGCTGGCGTTGGCCAAACTCAACTTCCCGGAGACCGAGGTGTCACACACCAGAACACCGGACGACGTCTATATGGACAAGACGTATGTCATCACACGTCATTGCACGTCATCACATCATTGCATGTCGTCACACGTCATCACACGTCATTTGCGTGTCATCATAATATTTAGCTCATTGCACGTCATCAAACTTCATTAAAGGTCATTGTACGTCATAACATCCCATTGTACGTCCTAAGATCCCATTGCACGTCATAACATTCCATTGTATGGCATAACATCCCATTGCACGTCATAACATCCCACTGTATGTCGTAACATCCCATTGCACGTCATAACATCCCATTGTACGTAATTATATACCATTACAGTTCAGCATGCGTTATCAGACGTCATTACACGTCACACGTCAGTAGATGCCATGGCACGCTAGTATTGGATCGACAATGATACATCGTGCACGTCATCAATCTACGTCACACGTCCTCACGCGTCATCATACGTCATCGCGGTTTACCATATGACACTTCTTTTCAATGTCAATCCTGAAAAATGATGTAAAACTATTGATACCGTATTGTATATATTGTGTTTGCTGCTTTACAAGCCAAGTATGCCGTGCTTAACCCTGCCCCGGTGACGTCATCACGGTTATTTTTAGATTTGGGGCTTTTTCCATGTTTCCTTCCCTTAATAATCTAATAACACTTAATTTGATAGAAATTCTTGTTGATCTGACGTTCCTTTACGAACAAATAATGACAATTGTCATGGAAAACCAAGCTATATTTAAAGAAGTGCATGACTACATTGCCAGGTCTGGCCGTTTTAGGAGATGACATGTTACGCCTTTAATCTGATCGAATGTCATTATTGTGTATATTTAGGATTAAGGAATGTTCTGCTTGTTACTTGTGCATCATATGTCAGCCAGAGGGATTTCTATAGGCATTGCCTGTTTCCTAATTGTAATATAAAAATATTGTTTAAACCAAATATTGATATTGGCTCATTAAGCCAACAGCAGAGGTCTGTGCGTATTAGGAACGCAGCGCCACCATGCGGCACGAGATTGATATCGCATATTACCTTTGTCACCCCCATTCCTGCGTATTACCCCTGATCTGATGACGGGGTCCCCCCGCAGTCCAGCCCGTAACGTGGTGGAGGCGGCCTCCAATGGCGCCGTGGCCGCCATCAAGGTCATCGCGTCCGTGGCGGCCAACCTGATCGCCATCTTGGGACTCGTCACCTTCCTCAACGCCACGCTGTCCTACCTGGGCAGCCGTGTGGGGTACCCGGAGCTGTCCTTCCAGGTGAGGGGTCGGGGTGGGGGTTCGGGGTCAGGGTAGGGGGGGGAGCTGGGGGGGGGGTACCCGGGCTATCTTGGGACTCGTCACCTTCCTCAACGCCACGCTCTTGTACCTGGGCAGCCGCGCGGGGTACCCGGAGCTGTCTTTTTAGGTGTGGGGTGGGAATGGGGGGGTCAGGGTAGCGGGGGAGCTGGGGGTGGGGGGTATCCGGGCTATTTTGGGACTCATCACCTTCCTCAAACCCACGCTCTCCTTCCTAGGCAGCCGCGTGGGGTACCCAGGTGAGGGGTGGGGGGGGGGAACCTGGACCCGTCATGCCAGGTGATGGGTCGGGGGGGGGGACCCGGACCTGTCATTCCAGGTGAGGGGACGCGTGGAGGGGTCGGGTGGGGGGGGGTCTGGGCAGGGGTGCAGCTTTTCCTTCGAGGTGAGGCAAGGGGCAGGATGTGAGGCAGGGGAAGTTTATACTTGTTGACGGGGGGAGAAGCCTGTTCTCTCAGGCGAGGCAAGGGAAGAGTGTTAGGGAGACGGGTCTGTCCCGGAAGGGTGGGGGGGGGGGGTCTGGAGGTGGATACCATCCTTCCAAGTAAAGAAGGGTGGGTGGGCGCTGCGAAATACAAGCCAGGCGCAACAAAATCTTAACATTTACTAGTATTTTAAATGTTTCAGCTCAATATACCGAACATATATCTGGCAGGAGTTTATCTCACTTTTTCAGCTCATATGTTCCTACCTGTTCTGGCCCTTGGCAGCCATAATGGGCGTAGAGATACAAGACGCCCAGAAAGTGGCCAGTCTTCTCGGGACCAAAGTGTTTGTCGATGAGTTCATATCCTTCCGCGACTTGGGTGAGCTGGTCAAAGCCGGGGAGATCGCTGTGAGTAAACCGGTCTCATCATTTCACTAGCGGGATCTTTTTTTTTCAACACGGCCCACGAAATGTCATTTATTACGGTAGTTAAGATTTCGGTTATTAATGATAATTGCACATGCTCACCAAGACGGCTGACTTTGAACAGTGCTAGAGAGGGTCCCTCTTCTGTGTTAGAACCCTCGAAATCGATTATTGTAGTACATGGGGGGAGTAATACGTGTGCTGGATCTCCCGGCAGAGGGCGTTACGCTTGCGCCATAGTCCCTCTGCCCAACGTCAAATTTAGCCATCAGAATTATCCTTCATATGCGAAAATTCGCATTTGAGTTTGATTAATTTGAAGCCATGTTACTTTCGAACTATATTTTCGAGTGCGATAAAGGTCAAAGGCGTGAAGCGTTTTAAACTTTGTCCCTGTGTTATTTTGAAATAATTTTTCGCTTAACTCTTCCATTGTGATCATTCGGCAACGGAATGTCTATATTTTTCAAATTCTGCATCGAAAATTCAATATTAAATATAAAAAACCATCTAAAACCATTCGTGACCCCAGGACTGTTGTGGCAGACCGTGAGGTGGGCGGTGACGTGGGGCAGAGCTGATGCGAGGAAATAGCGCTCTCTGCTGGCAGAGTGACGGGAGCTATGTTGATCACGGCTATGTCCGTGATCTATACCGACAAATCATCTTAATAACTACGGGATCTCGATAACCACGTGATCTTAATAACTATGTGATCTTCATAACCACATGATCTCAATGAACACGTGGTACCATACCCCATACCCCCCGTGACCCCGCTGTCCCGTGCTGTTGCCAGGAGCGTTCGGCTGTGATCGCCACCTACGCGTGCTGCGGCTTCGGTAGCATAGCCGCCATGGGCATCTACATTGGGGCGCTGTCCTCCATCGCGCCCGAGAAGAGGGGAGACATCTCCGAGGTGGCCATCCGAGCCGTCATCAACGGCAACGCCGCGGGCTTCCTCACGGCCTGCATCGCCGGTAAGCCCCGCCCATTGCTGATGTAGGCCACGCCTATTGCTTATGTAGGCCCCGCCCATTACTTGTGTAGGCCCCGCCCTTTACTGATATAGGTCCCTCCCACTAGTAATATATAGGCCGCTCCCACTAGTGATATAGGCCCCTCCCGTTACAGATGTAGGCCCCGCCCATTACTGATGTAGGCCCGCCCATTACTGATATAGGCCCAGCCCATTACTGATGTAGGCCCCGCCCATTACTGATATAGGCCCAGCCATTGCTGATGAAGACCCCGCCCATTGCTGATGTAGGCCCCGCCCATTGCTGATGTAGGCCACGCCTATTACTTATGTAGGCCCCGCCCATTACTTGTGTAGGCCCCGCCCTTTACTGATATAGGTCCCTCCCACTAGTAATATATAGGCCGCTCCCACTAGTGATATAGGCCCCTCCCGTTACAGATGTAGGCCCCGCCCATTACTGATGTAGGCCCGCCCATTACTGATATAGGCCCAGCCCATTACTGATGTAGGCCCCGCCCATTACTGATATAGGCCCAGCCATTGCTGATGAAGACCCCGCCCATTGCTGATGTAGGCCCCGCCCATTGCTGATGTAGGCCCCGCCCATTGCTGATATAGGCCCTGCCCATTGCTGATGCAGGCCCAATATCTAAGACCTGCTGCCAGGCGTAACCAACCGAACCGTCGAACAAAGTCGTCTCCTTGTCACTGCAGGTATCTTGTACACGGGCCAGTCGCTGTTCGTCAACCTTCCCAGGGGGCCAGACAACATCACAGCGGACGTCACCACGGCACTCATGATGGCGTCGCAAGATGGCGCCACCGGTTTTCTCTGACGCACTCTCCACGACTTACAGCAGCCTTCTCTGCCCCCTCGTGATTGTCATGTTCACGTTGTGTTCGACGTGTGTTGTTCTTCGTCTCTACTAAAAACTGTTACTGTGGCACTTACCAGTCGTTTTGGCTGTCGAGGCAAGGCAGACGCTTTGTGTCATCTTGTGCAATGCCCCCCACCCCCCTCCAACCCCTCCCCCTCCAACCTACCCATCGTCCACCCTCGCCGGACTCAAATCTGTCATGGCGCTGTACAGATGAACAAGGGTCACGTGTCTTGTGCCATGTGACCTTCTACGTGCTTGTCTCACTCGTCCAACATGGCTGACGGTTTATAAATAACAATGACCTTTGCAACGATGCGGCGATCGGGGTCAATGTAGTTAGAAATGTATCATTGTTATGTTGACAAGTGTCAGATTATCAGGCTAGCTTTTCAAGGTTGTGTCCAGTGGTGTACATAGACGGCTAGTTATGGTTCGCCCAGACATGGAGCCAGGGATGTGGTAGTTATGGTTCGCCCAGGCATGGAGCCCGGGATGTGGTAGTTATGGTTCGCCCAGGCATGGAGCCAGGGATGCGGTAGTTATGGTTCGCCCAGACATGGAGCCAGGGATGCGGTAGTTGTGGTTCGCCCAGGCATGGAGCCAGGGATGCGGTAGTTATGGTTTGCCCAGGCATGGAGCCAGGGATGCGGTAGTTATGGTTCGCCCAGACATGGAGCCAGGGATGCGGTAGTTATGGTTCGCCCAGACATGGCGCCCAGGCATGGAGCCAGGGATGTGGTAGTTATGGTTCGCCCAGACATGGAGCCAGGGATGTGGTAGTTATGGTTCGCCCAGACATGGAGCCAGGGATGTGGTAGTTATGGTTCGCCCAGACATGGAGCCAGGGATGCGGTAGTTATGGTTCGCCCAGGCATGGAGCCAGGGATGCGGTAGTTATGGTTGGCCCAGGCATGGCGCCCAGACATGGAGCCAGGGATGTGGTAGTTATAGTTCGCCCAGGCATGGAGCCAGGGATGTGGTAGTTATGGTTCGCCCAGACATGGAGCCAGGGATGTGGTAGTTATGGTTCGCCCAGACATGGAGCCAGGGATGTGGTAGTTATGGTTCGCCCAGGCATGGAGCCAGGGATGTGGTAGTTATGGTTCGCCCAGACATGGAGCCAGGGATGTGGTAGTTATGGTTCGCCCAGGCATGGAGCCAGGGATGTGGTAGTTATGGTTCGCCCAGACATGGAGTCAGGGATGCGGTAGTTATGGTTCGCCCAGACATGGAGCCAGGGATGCGGTAGTTATGGTTCGCCCAGGCATGGAGCCCGGGATGCGGTAGTTATGGTTCGCCCAGGCATGGAGCCAGGGATGCGGTAGTTATGGTTCGCCCAGACATGGAGCCCGGGATGTGGTAGTTATGGTTCGCCCAAGCATGGAGCCAGGGATGCGGTAGTTATGGTTCGCCCAGACATGGAGCCAGGGATGTGGCAGTTATGGTTCGCCCAGGCATGGAGCCAGGGATGCGGTAGTTATGGTTCGCCCAGGCATGGAGCCAGGGATGCGGTAGTTATGGTTTGCCCAGGCATGGAGCCAGGGATGCGGTAGTTATGGTTCGCCCAGGCATGGAGCCAGGGATGCGGTAGTTATGGTTCGCCCAGACATGGAGCCAGGGATGTGGTAGTTATGGTTCGCCCAGGCATGGAGCCAGGGATGTGGTAGTTATGGTTCGCCCAGACATGGCGCCCAGACATGGAGTCAGGGATGCGGTAGTTATGGTTCGCCCAGGCATGGAGCCAGGGATGCGGTAGTTATGGTTCGCCCAGACATGGAGCCAGGGATGTGGTAGTTATGGCTCGCCCAGACATGGAGCCAGGGATGCGGTAGTTATGGTTCGCCCAGGCATGGAGCCAGGGATGTGGTAGTTATGGTTCGCCCAGGCATGGAGCCAGGGATGTGGTAGTTATGGTTCGCCCAGACATGGAGCCAGGGATGCGGTAGTTATGGTTCGCCCAGGCATGGAGCCAGGGATGTGGTAGTTATGGTTCGCCCAGGCATGGAGCCAGGGATGTGGTAGTTATGGTTCGCCCAGACATGGAGCCAGGGATGTGGTAGTTATGGTTCGCCCAGACATGGAGCCAGGGATGCGGTAGTTATGGTTCGCCCAGGCATGGAGCCAGGGTTGTGGTAGTTATGGTTCGACCAGGCATGGAGCCAGGGATGTGGTAGTTATGGTTCGCCCAGGCATGGAGCCAGGGATGTAGCAGTTATGGTTCGCCCAGACATGGAGCCAGGGATGCGGTAGTTATGGTTCGCCCAGACATGGAGCCAGGGATGTGGTAGTTATGGTTCGCCCAGGCATGGAGCCAGGGATGTGGTAGTTATGGTTCGCCCAGACATGGAGCCAGGGATGCGGTAGTTATGGTTCGCCCAGACATGGAGCCAGGGATGCGGTAGTTATGGTTCGCCCAGGCATGGAGCCAGGGATGCGGTAGTTATGGTTCGCCCAGGCATGGAGCCAGGGATGCGGTTGTGATGGTTCGCCCAGACATGGAGCCAGGGATGTGGTAGTTATGGTTCGCCCAGACATGGAGCCAGGGATGTGGTAGTTATGGTTCGCCCAGACATGGAGCCAGGGATGTGGTAGTTATGGTTCGCCCAGACATGGAGCCAGGGATGTGGTAGTTATGGTTCGCCCAGACATGGAGCCAGGGATGTGGTAGTTATGGTTCGCCCAGGCATGGAGCCAGGGATGTGGTAGTTATGGTTCGCCCAGGCATGGAGCCAAGGATGCGGTAGTTATGGTTCGCCCAGACATGGAGCCAGGGATGTGGTAGTTATGGTTCGCCCAGGCATGGAGCCAGGGATGTGGTAGTTATGGTTCGCCCAGACATGGAGCCAGGGATGCGGTAGTTATGGTTCGCCCAGACATGGAGCCAGGGATGCGGTAGTTATGGTTCGCCCAGGCATGGCGCCCAGGCATGGAGCCAGGGATGCGGTAGTTATGGTTCGCCCAGGCATGGAGCCAGGGTTGTGGTAGTTATGGTTCGCCCAGACATGGAGCCAGGGATGCGGTAGTTATGGTTCGCCCAGACATGGAGCCAGGGATGTGGTAGTTATGGTTCGCCCAGGCATGGAGCCAGGGATGTGGTAGTTATGGTTCGCCCAGGCATGGAGCCAGGGATGTGGTAGTTATGGTTCGCCCAGGCATGGCGCCCAGGCATGGAGCCAGGGATGCGGTAGTTATGGTTCGCCCAGACATGGAGCCAGGGATGCGGTAGTTATGGTTCGCCCAGGCATGGCGCCCAGGCATGGAGCCAGGGATGTGGTAGTTATGGTTCGCCCAGGCATGGAGCCAGGGATATGGTAGTTATGGTTCGCCCAGGCATGGAGCCAGGGATGTGGTAGTTATGGTTCGCCCAGGCATGGCGCCCAGGCATGGAGCCAGGGATGCGGTAGTTATGGTTCGCCCAGACATGGAGCCAGGGATGCGGTAGTTATGGTTCGCCCAGGCATGGCGCCCAGGCATGGAGCCAGGGATGTGGTAGTTATGGTTCGCCCAGGCATGGAGCCAGGGATGTGGTAGTTATGGTTCGCCCAGGCATGGAGCCAGGGATGTGGTAGTTATGGTTCGCCCAGGCATGGAGCCAGGGATGCGGTAGTTATGGTTCGCCCAGACATGGAGCCAGGGATGTGGTAGTTATGGTTCGCCCAGACATGGAGCCAGGGATGCGGTAGTTATGGTTCGCCCAGACATGGAGCCAGGGATGCGGTAGTTATGGTTCGCCCAGGCATGGCGCCCAGGCATGGAGCCAGGGATGCGGTAGTTATGGTTCGCCCAGGCATGGAGCCAGGGTTGTGGTAGTTATGGTTCGCCCAGACATGGAGCCAGGGATGCGGTAGTTATGGTTCGCCCAGACATGGAGCCAGGGATGTGGTAGTTATGGTTCGCCCAGGCATGGAGCCAGGGATGTGGTAGTTATGGTTCGCCCAGGCATGGCGCCCAGGCATGGAGCCAGGGATGCGGTAGTTATGGTTCGCCCAGACATGGAGCCAGGGATGCGGTAGTTATGGTTCGCCCAGGCATGGCGCCCAGGCATGGAGCCAGGGATGTGGTAGTTATGGTTCGCCCAGGCATGGAGCCAGGGATGTGGTAGTTATGGTTCGCCCAGACATGGAGCCAGGGATGCGGTAGTTATGGTTCGCCCAGACATGGAGCCAGGGATGTGGTAGTTATGGTTCGCCCAGACATGGAGCCAGGGATGCGGTAGTTATGGTTCGCCCAGACATGGAGCCAGGGATGTGGTAGTTATGGTTCGCCCAGGCATGGAGCCAGGGATGTGGTAGTTATGGTTCGCCCAGGCATGGAGCCAGGGATGTGGTAGTTATGGTTCGCCCAGGCATGGAGCCAGGGATGTGGTAGTTATGGTTCGCCCAGACATGGAGCCAGGGATGCGGTAGTTATGGTTCGCCCAGACATGGAGCCAGGGATGCGGTAGTTATGGTTCGCCCAGGCATGGAGCCAGGGATGCGGTAGTTATGGTTCGCCCAGACATGGAGCCAGGGATGTGGTAGTTATGGTTCGCCCAGGCATGGAGCCAGGGATGTGGTAGTTATGGTTCGCCCAGGCATGGAGCCAGAGATGCGGTAATTATGGTTCGCCCAGACATGGAGCCAGGGATGTGGTAGTTATGGTTCGCCCAGACATGGAGCCAGGGATGTGGTAGTTATGGTTCGCCCAGACATGGAGCCAGGGATGCGGTAGTTATGGTTCGCCCAGACATGGAGCCAGGGATGTGGTAGTTATGGTTCGCCCAGACATGGAGCCAGGGATGCGGTAGTTATGGTTCGCCCAGACATGGAGCCAGGGATGTGGTAGTTATGGTTCGCCCAGACATGGAGCCAGGGATGCGGTAGTTATGGTTCGCCCAGACATGGAGCCAGGGATGTGGTAGTTATGGTTCGCCCAGACATGGAGCCAGGGATGCGGTAGTTATGGTTCGCCCAGACATGGAGCCAGGCATGTGGTAGTTATGGTTCGCCCAGGCATGGAGCCAGGGATGTGGTAGTTATGGTTCGCCCAGGCATGGAGCCAGGGATGTGGTAGTTATGGTTCGCCCAGGCATGGAGCCAGGGATGTGGTAGTTATGGTTCGCCCAGACATGGAGCCAGGGATGTGGTAGTTATGGTTCGCCCAGGCATGGAGCCAGGGATGTGGTAGTTATGGTTCGCCCAGACATGGAGCCAGGGATGTGGTAGTTATGGTTCGCCCAGGCATGGAGCCAGGGATGCGGTAGTTATGGTTCCCCCAGGCATGGCGCCCAGACATGGAGCCAGGGATGCGGTAGTTATGGTTCGCCCAGGCATGGAGCCAGGGATGTGGTAGTTATGGTTCGCCCAGACATGGAGCCAGGGATGCGGTAGTTATGGTTCGCCCAGACATGGAGCCAGGGATGCGGTAGTTATGGTTCGCCCAGACATGGAGCCAGGGATGTGGTAGTTATGGTTCGCCCAGGCATGGAGCCAGGGATGTGGTAGTTATGGTTCGCCCAGACACGGAGCCAGGGATGTGGTAGTTATGGTTCGCCCAGGCATGGAGCCAGGGATGCGGTAGTTATGGTTCGCCCAGGCATGGCGCCCAGACATGGAGCCAGGGATGCGGTAGTTATGGTTCGCCCAGACATGGAGCCAGGGATGCGGTAGTTATGGTTCGCCCAGACATGGAGCCAGGGATGTGGTAGTTATGGTTCGCCCAGGCATGGAGCCAGGGATGCGGTAGTTATGGTTCGCCCAGGCATGGAGCCAGGGATGCGGTAGTTATGGTTCGCCCAGGCATGGAGCCAGGGATGTGGTAGTTATGGTTCGCCCAGGCATGGAGCCAGGGATGCGGTAGTTATGGTTCGCCCAGGCATGGAGCCAGGGATGTGGTAGTTATGGTTCGCCCAGGCATGGAGCCAGGGATGCGGTAGTTATGGTTCGCCCAGGCATGGAGCCAGGGATGCGGTAGTTTAAGTGCGATATGATCGGTTCTCTATGGAGTCCCGAGTGTCTACAAGAGCATCTTATAATTAACTCGTGTCTTGTCATGTCTTCGTTACTGTAGTAGTGCTAGCGTTAGTTTTAGGCACTATTCTATGTGTTAAGCATTTACGACATGGTAGTGTTATAGGGTACTTAAATGTCCAAAAATACGCCAAGGGGACTATGGATGAACAAGTCAATTAAATATATAAATATTTATTTTGGAAGTTGTTCTTTGTGATACACACAATGTCATGCATTTAACCAAAATAATATCACCAATATAATATCACCAATATAATATCACCAATATAATATCACCGATGTCTCATCACCGATACGTTATTTGAACATCGATAGTTTTCGTCCCCACCCTTATTTACCGATTACCGACTGGCATATCTAACTAACGTTAACATCACATAAATAAATAACACTACCACTAGATATAGATGATACATGATAAGACAAATATATGAAATGATATTTACTTTTAGTCTAAATCCTGCGCCTGCGCACCAGGCACTGGTTCCTGCACCTGCGCACCGGGCACTGGTTCCTGCGCATGCGCACCGGACATTGGTCCCTGCGCCTGCACACCGGGCACTGGTTTGTGACATATTTCCGGTACTTAATCAAACATTTGTCTCTAGGTCTGTCGCTCCCGTTGCTCCAGTTGTTCCTGTCGTTTCCGCATAATACTCGCCTTCCACCGAGTCGTCGGCAGATGGCACCACAGGCTCCGCCACGCTCGTGACGAGTGGCGCCGCCTGCTGTGCGCGGATGTCACCGCAGAACTTGCAGCAGACCGTCTTGTAGTACCGGTGGTCGCAGAGGTTGTGGTGTACCACGAGACGACAATCCACCTCCCCGCTGTCCACGCATTCGGCCTCTGTCGCGGCAAAAACAAGAACAAAAACAAAACATTTTGAAGGATTCTGCTGTTGCAGATATTTGTGTGTACACAATGTATTATTTACCCATAGCGCATACACATATCAACGCCAACCTCACAGCGTGTTGTTGAGGGTAGGATATCATGACGCTATAATTCCTATGTGTTATTCTTATTATTATATACGTTACATGAAAAATGCATTTAAATTCAAGACTTCTATTAAGCAACGCAAATGAAGCAAGCTTACACATCACGCTCGTACAAATCTTTTTGTTTTTTGTTTTACACTTGACAGATTTAACAATATATCACACAAGATCTTAATTATACAGTGACCAGCATACACCAACTACCCCTCCTACATATCTGATGTCTTTAAGTTTGTTACCGTTATACATAGACAGAACTAATAAGAACTTCTTAGCACAGTATCGTTGTTCTGCCAGTGTACATTAAAGCTGCCCTTCAGCAGTAAACCATATTTAATAAATTAACTACATTTATTTCTTTGTTTAACAATTCAAAGGAATGAAACACTATTCCAAGTTGTTCATGCAATTGGAGTTAATAAAATAAAGTGACGATAGTTTGTGTATAACTGAGACACATGGCACCTTTAGTTTCTGGGCACGGCGGCAGGGGGCAGCGCTCTCGACTGGTGGGCGTGTCGCTGACGTCACAGGAGGCGGACTCCAGGCCGTTGTGAACGCACTTGACGGCGCGCTGTCTGAAGCCGTCCGTCCCGCACGTCTTGGAACACTGCAACAACCACAGGACCTATTATAGAGCGAATCCGGCTAGCGATACGTACAAGAACGGATCCTGAACCTCAACCCGAATCCTGAATGTATCGACAACTCGAGGAAATATTATTTCACCGTAAAAATGCCTGTGATTTAATTGTGGGAATGAGTGGACAAGGCCTTCGCATCAGAAAAAAATCTCAAAAAGGAACGCTAACATAAGTCTGTGGTTGTCAATTCTGACCTGCCTTGTCAATTCTGATTCGACCCCGTACAAACATAGAGAAAATGCTTTCTCTGGTCACGCTGTGCAAATATCGTTTTCATTGACATCTGTACTAGCGTAGTAAATTATCATTAATTCATAATCCAATGTAGATTATGAAAGGTCATTGTTTATTTCTCCTCTAACTATGTTGATATCAATCAATCTAGAGCTAATTTTACTAATTTTGTGAAATAGTCATATGTACTTGACCCTTCTAAACTTCAATGCTCCCAACAGCAGCCTCGACAACAATGGGAAGCAGTTATTTTGACACTGCCTTCGGGTCTGAATTGACAAAGTAGTCAGAATGGACAACAACATACGCCATCCGTGCCCCGATGAGTGCCAACCAAATGACGTCATGTTGTCCTTTAAATCCTTGCCAACCACAACAATCTGTTCGTTGTTTTGCACCAAGTTCATCCAAGAGGGTTACGTGAACAGAGTATAAAACTTGTTCGTTAAAGCCATAACATTCGGCATTAAAAATAATAATAATAATAATAATGAATAAAGAGTGAATATGTTACACATTGATGTTTTCCTATGAGATATAATGATACACTAGTTTCGCTATTTGGAAAGCGTGTATCTGACATCCTATTTCCGATAGTCTACGTATTCTGTTTCCATTTGCCATACTATATATGATGTACAGCGAGAGCAAACAATCGCATCACAGTTCGTCTTTTAGTGAATCAGTTCTATAACTATATTACGTTGATTGCCTGTGATATATGTTTCTTTATTTGTCAAGCAAGAGGAAATTGCATAGGGTTTGCCAGCTTTCCAATTGGGAAATAAAAATATGTTTAAGCCAATAATACACTAAAATTAGAAAGTTATGAAGTAAGTGTATGAATATGCATAACGATATCCCGAACAGTGAGTGAGTGAGTAGCCCGCCAGGCGGCGCGAGCGAGAATGAAACGCTCACCTGAGACCACTTGCTGATGTACCATTCGGGCTTGCAGGGTTGTTCCCGACACCGCCCCCTGGTGGGAGGCTTGAAGGCCGGCTTACAGATGTGGTCAGACTTGACCGAGGAGCGCCCGTCGGTGAACTGGTCGCAGACCACCCTCCTGGTGGTGACACCCTCTCCACACGACACGGAACACTGAAAGGCATGATAAGACATAGAAATTGCGTCCGACGAAACAAACAACCCGGGGACATCATGATAAGAGGGTTATTTCACAGCATACGTACCACCCCCCAGTTCTGTGCCAGCCAGCGCGGCTCACAATTCTGAGAGTCTTTGGCACACAGTGAGACGGAGAGAGGTCGGCTGTTCTGATCGCAGTGCTTGTCGTGGATATTGGCGTGGAGGGCGCCCCTCCGACCCCTGCAGTACACGGGCCGTCGCCGGACACCGGAACCGCACGGTCCCGAACACTGCAAGGACGCGTTATGATCAGTGACTTTGTGTCCTAATAATAATGATGCCAAAGTTGATAACTAGTAAGATATTTGAAATCCGAATGGTGCTGCTGCATGGTGGAGAGCAGCATGAAATCAAACCTGACAGCTGCATAGTTGATACCATGTCTGTATATATACATACATATACATTACATATATACAAGACATGACCACTGTTAAACGAGACTGAATATCGTCGACACGGAGTACATGTGATTGATGTATTGTGGGCTTCAGGAAGATATGTGTGTGCGGGGGGGGGGGGGGGGTATGCGGTCATCATGTACCCAAATCACGAATAATCAATATCTTTACTCCTAGGTCAGGTCGAATTAAATGGAGAACTCCCCGCATATAAAGGAAGGGAGGATGCATGATATAAATGAGCGACATAATAAATAATCTCGGTTCACGATTGATGAAAATCATCACGACGGTCGGATAATATCCCTTTCCTAGTGCAAGATGAATTATTTTCATAATTCCCAGTTCACTGCGAAATGAAAAGCCCATTCCCGAGGAACAGAAATACCTCTTGACCGCCCCCCACCCCCCCCACGCCCCCCAAACTAAATAATTAAATAAATAACAATAATTAAGAACAATTATAATAATCCAATAAATAAGTCTTACATGGGGTCTAAATAAATACATTTATATATATAATATAAAAATATATATATATATATAATTATTAATTAATTAGGTTCGGAGACCTGGATGAACTGCTTTTATTCCAATTCCAGCCTTAAGGCTTTCCCAAATCTCAAGCAATTCAGTTCTGTACGAGTCATTATCTGAGACTAAAATAGTTGTCTTGAGAATAAAGTTAAAGACTAACGGCCCTCAGCCTAAACAACTTGGTCGGACGATGGCTCTAAGGCTGTAAACAGAATGACATGGCCACAGCGGGGCTCCAACCCGATCCACGTGCCGTTGGGCTCTCAGGCGGCCAAAGCGCTCAATTCCTGCGCTCTAACCAACTGAGCTATCGGGGCGGCCCTGTTCTTTGACTACGTAAAGAAGATGCCGAAAACTACCACCAATTAAGGTCGCCTGGTTCCCCGGCATCCATCCTGTAGGCACGGCGGCACCAGCCTGTCTAACTACTCGTTCACTTTACTGGGGATAACGAGCCTCCAAAATTGCCAACAGCTAATCGCGAATCTCTAATAATTCCTAGATGCCAATCGAGGAGATCGGAAAAGGTATTTTTCGCCCCTCTCTTTACCTACCGGTCCCCATTTGTCGACGACCCACTTGTTGTGGCAGGGCCTCGTGTCACAGGCTCTCACGCCTTCGGGCTTGTCGCTGACGTCACACCGGCCGTGGTTGGTAAGACAGGCGAAGCGTCTCTTCTCTCGTCCTGGCCCACACTTGTTGGAGCACTGCAACAAAAACGAGGACCGATCCGCGTAAAATTTGCCATCCGTGTAGACCTTGCTAAACGGGGGCCGCGGGGCCAGGGAGAGTGGTATATGAGTGGGGAGGTAGAGCCATGGGCGGTGACCGGGGCAATGGGAAATTGAAGGGGACATATAATGACACATGTAACCTTTTGACGAAAAATGCCTTTTGTGTCATCAAAATAGTCCCAGGACGCGGGGCTGGGGACTAAAACCCAGGGGCGTGTCCAGCAAAAGGAACGGCGAGGGGTGAGGGGCGTGGTCGGGGGTGGTCGGGGTGGTCGGGGGTTCGTGTTTACGGCGGAGTTTCATTTCTGAACCGAATAGGGTCAATTTGATGCATTTCGATGCAAGCCACAGACGATAGCTCTACGAAAGCTTTACAAATTTGGGACTATGGTATGTTCTTGCACGCCAAAACGTTACCCCAAGGTGACCTGACAATCTGACTCCACGATGACGTCATCCACAAGAGGCCGTATCCACAATTATCATCATCTCTTACCGGACTCCACGATGACGTCATACACAGTCCTCGTCTCTTATCTCACTCCAAGGTGACGTCATTCCTTACCTCGCTCCAAGGTGACGTCATCCATTACCTCACTCCAAGGTGACGTCATCCATTACCTCACTCCAAGGTGACGTCATCCATTACCTCACTCCAAGGCAACGTCACTCCTTACCTCACTCCAAGGTGACGTCATCCCTTACCTCACTCCAAGGTGACGTCACCCTTACCTCGCTCCAAGGTGACGTCATCCCTTACCTCGCTCCAAGGTGACGTCAGCCACAAAGGGCCGCAATCCGTCTGCTCGCAGGACCGGAAGTGAGCGGGTCGCTTCCGGTCGCGACACGAGTCGCCATGGACGCTGCTGTCGAAGCCTGGAGCCATCATCCGCCAGCACCGTACAGACCGAAACTGGATCCCTCGGCCGCAGGACACGCTGCACAGACTCCAGGTCTGGCTCGCCACCCATCTGGATATGATCCAGTTACTGATTTAATGATGTATGATAAGTCAAAACGAAACTGAGACCCACAAGTCCGTAACTTCTATATATTTAGTAGGCGTATGTTTAGAGAACAAAGAAATGTAATGGAAAAAATAGGGTCACGTGCTTATTAACGCTGTTAACATAACGTGCAATCAAAAATCCCAGTGAAATATATTTAAAATATGACGAAAACTGATAAGGGTACTCAATGTTTTTAGCTCTTTAACGGAGTGTTCGCACGACCGTCACAGGCAAAAGCCCTACACAAGGGGTGATTACCATGCTGGGGGTACCAGACCTGGCTTGGCAGTAAGGCCGTCGAAGGTGAAAGCCCTATACCAGTGGTGATTATCATGCTAGGGGTACCAGACCTGGATTGGCAGTGCAGGCCGTCGCAGGTGAAAGCCCTATACTAGTGGTGAATATCATGCTAGGGGTACCAGACCTGGCTGGGCAGTAAGGCCGTCGAAGGTGAAAGCCCTATACCAGTGGTGATTATCATGCTAGGGGTACCAGACCTGGATTGGCAGTGCAGGCCGTCGCAGGTGAAAGCCCTATACTAGTGGTGAATATCATGCTAGGGGTACCAGACCTGGCTTGGGAGTAAGACCGTCGCAGGTGAAAGCCCTATACCAGTGGTGATTATCATGCTAGGGGTACCAGACCTGGATTGGCAGTGCAGGCCGTCGCAGGTGAAAGCCCTATACTAGTGGTGAATATCATGCTAGGGGTACCAGACCTGGCTTGGGAGTAAGACCGTCGCAGGTGAAAGCCCTATACCAGTGGTGATTATCATGCTAGGGGTACCAGACCTGGCTTGGCAGTAAGACCGTCGCAGGTGAAAGCCCTATACTAGTGGTGATTATCATGCTAGGGGTACCAGACATGGCTTGGCAGTAAGACCGTCGCAGGTGAAAGCCCTATACTAGTGGTGATTATCATGCTAGGGGTACCAGACATGGCTTGGCAGTAAGACCGTCGCAGGTGAAAGCCCTGTAATAGTGGTGAATATCATGCTAGGGGTACCAGACATGGCTTGGCAGTAAGACCGTCGCAGGTGAAAGCCCTATACCAGTGGTGATTATCATGCTAGGGGTACCAGACCTGGCTTGGCAGTAAGACCGTCGCAGGTGAAAGCCCTATACTAGTGGTGATTATCATGCTAGGGGTACCAGACATGGCTTGGCAGTAAGACCGTCGCAGGTGAAAGCCCTATACTAGTGGTGATTATCATGCTAGGGGTACCAGACATGGCTTGGCAGTAAGACCGTCGCAGGTGAAAGCCCTATACTAGTGGTGATTATCATGCTAGGGGTACCAGACATGGCTTGGCAGTAAGACCGTCGCAGGTGAAAGCCCTATACTAGTGGTGATTATCATGCTAGGGGTACCAGACATGGCTTGGCAGTAAGACCGTCGCAGGTGAAAGCCCTATACTAGTGGTGATTATCATGCTAGGGGTACCAGACATGGCTTGGCAGTAAGACCGTCGCAGGTGAAAGCCCTATACTAGTGGTGATTATCATGCTAGGGGTACCAGACCTGGCTTGGCAGTAAGACCGTCGCAGGTGAAAGCCCTATACTAGTGGTGAATATCATGCTAGGGGTACCAGACCTGGCTTGGCAGTAAGACCGTCGCAGGTGAAAGCCCTATACTAGTGGTGATTATCATGCTAGGGGTACCAGACATGGCTTGGCAGTAAGACCGTCGCAGGTGAAAGCCCTATACTAGTGGTGATTATCATGCTAGGGGTACCAGACCTGGCTTGGCAGTAAGACCGTCGCAGGTGAAAGCCCTATACTAGTGGTGAATATCATGCTAGGGGTACCAGACCTGGCTTGGCAGTAAGACCGTCGCAGGTGAAAGCCCTATACTAGTGGTGATTATCATGCTAGGGGTACCAGACCTGGCTTGGCAGTGCAGGCCGTCGAAGGTGAAAGCCCTATACCAGTGGTGATTATCATGCTAGGGGTACCAGACCTGGCTTGGCAGTGCAGGCCGTCGAAGGTGAAAGCCCTATACCAGTGGTGAATATCATGCTAGGGGTACCAGACCTGGCTTGGCAGTGCAGGCCGTCGAAGGTGAAAAAGCCCTATACTAGTGGTGATTATCATGCTAGGGGTACCAGACATGGCTTGGCAGTAAGGCCGTCGCAGGTGATAGCCCTATACTAGTGGTGATTATCATGCTAGGGGTACCAGACCTGGCTTGGCAGTGCAGGCCGTCGAAGGTGAAAGCCCTATACCAGTGGTGATTATCATGCTAGGGGTACCAGACCTGGCTTGGCAGTGCAGGCCGTCGAAGGTGAAAGCCCTATACCAGTGGTGAATATCATGCTAGGGGTACCAGACCTGGCTTGGCAGTGCAGGCCGTCGAAGGTGAAAAAGCCCTATACTAGTGGTGATTATCATGCTAGGGGTACCAGACATGGCTTGGCAGTAAGGCCGTCGCAGGTGAAAGCCCTATACTAGTGGTGATTATCATGCTGGGGGTACCAGACATGGCTTGGCAGTAAGGCCGTCGCAGGTGAAAGCCCTATGCCAGTGGTGATTACCATGCTAGGGGCACCAGACCTGGCTTGGCAGTAAGACCGTCGCAGGTGAAAGCCCTATACTAGTGGTGATTATCATGCTGGGGGTACCAGACCTGGCTTGGCAGTGAGACCGTCGCAGGTGAAAGCCCTATACTAGTGGTGATTATCATGCTAGGGGTACCAGACATGGCTTGGCAGTAAGGCCGTCGCAGGTGAAAGCCCTATGCCAGTGGTGATTATCATGCTAGGGGTACCAGACCTGGCTTGGCAGTAAGACCGTCGCAGGTGAAAGCCCTATGCCAGTGGTGATTATCATGCTAGGGGTACCAGACATGGCTTGGCAGTAAGGCCGTCGCAGGTGAAAGCCCTATACTAGTGGTGATTATCATGCTGGGGGTACCAGACATGGCTTGGCAGTAAGGCCGTCGCAGGTGAAAGCCCTATGCCAGTGGTGATTACCATGCTAGGGGCACCAGACCTGGCTTGGCAGTAAGACCGTCGCAGGTGAAAGCCCTATACTAGTGGTGATTATCATGCTGGGGGTACCAGACCTGGCTTGGCAGTGAGACCGTCGCAGGTGAAAGCCCTATACTAGTGGTGATTATCATGCTAGGGGTACCAGACATGGCTTGGCAGTAAGGCCGTCGCAGGTGAAAGCCCTATGCCAGTGGTGATTATCATGCTAGGGGTACCAGACCTGGCTTGGCAGTAAGACCGTCGCAGGTGAAAGCCCTATGCCAGTGGTGATTATCATGCTAGGGGTACCAGACATGGCTTGGCAGTAAGACCGTCGCAGGTGAAAGCCCTATGCCAGTGGTGATTATCATGCTGGGGATACCAGACCTGGCTTGGCAGTAAGACCGTCGCAGGTGAAAGCCCTATACCAGTGGTGATTATCATGCTAGGGGTACCAGACCTGGCTGGGCAGTGCAGGCCGTCGCAGGTGAAAGCCCTATACTAGTGGTGATTATCATGCTAGGGGTACCAGACATGGCTTGGCAGTAAGACCGTCGCAGGTGAAAGCCCTATGCCAGTGGTGATTATCATGCTAGGGGTACCAGACATGGCTTGGCAGTAAGACCGTCGCAGGTGAAAGCCCTATACTAGTGGTGATTATCATGCTGGGGATACCAGACCTGGCTTGGCAGTGAGACCGTCGCAGGTGAAAGCCCTATACTAGTGGTGATTATCATGCTAGGGGTACCAGACATGGCTTGGCAGTAAGGCCGTCGCAGGTGAAAGCCCTATGCCAGTGGTGATTATCATGCTAGGGGTACCAGACCTGGCTTGGCAGTAAGACCGTCGCAGGTGAAAGCCCTATGCCAGTGGTGATTATCATGCTAGGGGTACCAGACATGGCTTGGCAGTAAGACCGTCGCAGGTGAAAGCCCTATGCCAGTGGTGATTATCATGCTGGGGATACCAGACCTGGCTTGGCAGTAAGACCGTCGCAGGTGAAAACCCTATACCAGTGGTGATTATCATGCTAGGGGTACCAGACCTGGCTTGGCAGTAAGACCGTCGCAGGTGAAAGCCCTATACTAGTGGTGATTATCATGCTAGGGGTACCAGACATGGCTTGGCAGTAAGGCCGTCGCAGGTGAAAGCCCTATACTAGTGGTGATTACCATGCTAGGGGTACCAGACATGGCTTGGCAGTAAGGCCGTCGCAGGTGAAAGCCCTATACTAGTGGTGATTATCATGCTAGGGGTACCAGACCTGGCTTGGCAGTAAGACCGTCGCAGGTGAAAGCCCTATACTAGTGGTGATTATCATGCTAGGGATACCAGACCTGGCTTGGGAGTAAGGCCGTCGCAGGTGAAAGCCCTATGCCAGTGGTGATTATCATGCTAGGGGTACCAGACCTGGATTGGCAGTAAGACCGTCGCAGGTGAAAGCCCTATAACAGAGGTGACTATCATGCTAGGGGTACCAGACCTGGCTTGGCAGTAAGACCGTCGCAGATGAAAGCCCTATACTAGTGGTGATTATCATGCTAGGGGTACCAGACATGGCTTGGCAGTAAGGCCGTCGCAGGTGAAAGCCCTATGCCAGTGGTGATTATCATGCTAGGGGTACCAGACCTGGATTGGCAGTAAGACCGTCGCAGGTGAAAGCCCTATAACAGAGGTGACTATCATGCTAGGGGTACCAGACCTGGCTTGGCAGTAAGACCGTCGCAGATGAAAGCCCTATACTAGTGGTGATTATCATGCTGGGGGTACCAGACCTGGCTTGGCAGTAAGACCGTCGCAGGTGAAAGCCCTATACCAGTGGTGATTATCATGCTGGGGGTACCAGACATGGCTTGGCAGTAAGACCGTCGCAGGTGAAAGCCCTATACTAGTGGTGATTATCATGCTGGGGGTACCAGACCTGGCTTGGCAGTAAGACCGTCGCAGGTGAAAGCCCTATACCAGTGGTGATTATCATGCTGGGGGTACCAGACATGGCTTGGCAGTAAGACCGTCGCAGGTGAAAGCCCTATACTAGTGGTGATTATCATGCTGGGGGTACCAGACCTGGCTTGGCAGTAAGACCGTCGCAGGTGAAAGCCCTATACTAGTGGTGATTATCATGCTGGGGGTACCAGACCTGGCTGGGCAGTGCAGGCCGTCGCAGGTGAAAGCCCTATACCAGTGGTGATTATCATGCTAGGGGTACCAGACATGGCTTGGCAGTAAGACCGTCGCAGGTGAAAGCCCTATACTAGTGGTGATTATCATGCTGGGGGTACCAGACCTGGCTTGGCAGTAAGACCGTCGCAGGTGAAAGCCCTATACCAGTGGTGATTATCATGCTGGGGGTACCAGACATGGCTTGGCAGTAAGACCGTCGCAGGTGAAAGCCCTATACTAGTGGTGATTATCATGCTGGGGGTACCAGACCTGGCTTGGCAGTAAGACCGTCGCAGGTGAAAGCCCTATACTAGTGGTGATTATCATGCTGGGGGTACCAGACCTGGCTGGGCAGTGCAGGCCGTCGCAGGTGAAAGCCCTATACCAGTGGTGATTATCATGCTAGGGGTACCAGACATGGCTTGGCAGTAAGACCGTCGCAGGTGAAAGCCCTATACTAGTGGTGATTATCATGCTGGGGGTACCAGACATGGCTTGGCAGTAAGACCGTCGCAGGTGAAAGCCCTATACTAGTGGTGATTATCATGCTGGGGGTACCAGACCTGGCTGGGCAGTGCAGGCCGTCGCAGGTGAAAGCCCTATACCAGTGGTGATTATCATGCTAGGGGTACCAGACATGGCTTGGCAGTAAGACCGTCGCAGGTGAAAGCCCTATACCAGTGGTGATTATCATGCTGGGGGTACCAGACATGGCTTGGCAGTAAGACCGTCGCAGGTGAAAGCCCTATACCAGTGGTGATTATCATGCTGGGGGTACCAGACATGGCTTGGCAGTAAGACCGTCGCAGGTGAAAGCCCTATACTAGTGGTGATTATCATGCTGGGGGTACCAGACCTGGCTTGGCAGTAAGACCGTCGCAGGTGAAAGCCCTATACTAGTGGTGATTATCATGCTGGGGGTACCAGACATGGCTTGGCAGTAAGACCGTCGCAGGTGAAAGCCCTATAACAGAGGTGATGGTGATTATCATGCTAGGGGTACCAGACATGGCTTGGCAGTAAGGCCGTCGCAGGTGAAAGCCCTATGCCAGTGGTGATTATCATGCTGGGGGTACCAGACCTGGCTTGGCAGTAAGACCGTCGCAGGTGAAAGCCCTATAACAGAGGTGATTATCATGCTAGGGGTACCAGACCTGGCTTGGCAGTAAGACCGTCGCAGGTGAAAGCCCTATACCAATGGTGATTATCATGCTAGGGGTACCAGACCTGGCTTGGCAGTAAGGCCGTCGCAGGTGAAAGCCCTATACTGGTGGTGATTATCATGCTGGGGGTACCAGACCTGGCTGGGCAGTGCAGGCCGTCGCAGGCGGAAATTCCCTTTTCCGGCTTCTTCAGACTCTCACAGTAGGCGTCAGACACAGCTATGTCGTCGTGGCGACGGTAACACTGCACGTGACTCCACTGCACTCCTACAGTTGAAGAACAAAGTCGACGAAAAGCTATCGTGATGGTAAGTAACGAGTTGGTGTATACCAAGATCACGTTGACAATGACATAGTTGTTATATTGATCTGTATCCCGGCCATGCTGGCAAACTGGTAACAGGTGTGTCCCAACCGGACGATCACTTCACTGACCTCACTTACGGCATTTGTATATTATACTTACGGCGTTTGTAGATTACTTACGGCGTTTGTATATTACTTACGGCGTTTGCATATTACTTACGGCGTTTGTATATTACTTACGGCGTTAGTATATTACTTACGGCGTTTGTATATTACTTACGGCATTTGTATATTACTTACGGCATTTGTATATTACTTACGGCGTTCGTATATTTCATTTCGAGGCCGCGTTCAATTAAAGCACGTACGAGATTATTGTCTTTGCCAAAAGTTTAAGTGTCACAGTGGTAACATATATGGCCAGCCAATGGCACAGCCATTTTTGGTTCGGGCGAGGAATAGAAGTGGCCGTGACGCCAGGATACTTTACATTTGGGCAGAGATTGATTGATCGTTTCAACCTCTGTAGGTCACATCATCACGACAATAGGAAGGGTCAATGTCGAAAGGAGCCACACTGACCCCGCTATGACCCCGCTATGACCCCGCACTGACCCCGCACTGACCCTGCACTGACCCCGCACTGACTCCGCACTGACCCCGCTATGATCCCGCGCTGATCCAGATATGACCCCGCACTGACCCCGCACTGACCTGCCTCGCACGTGACGCTGCATGACGTCACGTCCGTGAGCTTCCACGTGTAGACCCCGTCGGTAGTGACCTCAGGGCTCACGGCATCTTCTGAATACCAGGAGAATGGGAACTAACATTACCGTATCTCTAGCCGACGACACATCTAACATCTAACATGCACCAGCGGCTCGTCATCTTGGAACTAAATCCAAGTCAACAGTCATTGATTTGTGTCACATAGTTATAAATATTAACACAATGTAATTTAGTCATGTTCATAGTAAATTAAGAACAGTTTATGCACCAATAGTCAAGCGAACGGTAATGTCAAGGAACATCAAGAACGGAGACAATAAAAGCTCTCAAGTGACAAAGATTTGTCAATGATAAATGTTGTCAATACAGACGACAAACGGTATACACGTCAATGGAAGCTCACAATGGATTTAACAGCTCACCATGCATGGAGGTAAAGCTACGGCGATGCAACAAGCTGTGAAGATCAAATAACGTCTCTCAAAGAACAAAAACAAAAACTACAGATCACGAAGACGCGAAAGGTCTGTAAGTGACGTCACAGACAGCGCACGCTCACCTCTACAAACAACCATTCTGGGCACCACGCGTCAGCGGGTATATGCTTTACTATGGGCCTCAAACTACTCATTAGAATATTTGAGGGTGTACCTTCATACTCACTACTAGTTTTAAATCGAAAGACTGGTTTGCTGTGCGTTTCACGCCATCACAAAGAAACTGTACGCAAACTGCAGATACGGTCAACTAAAGATGGCGTAAGGTATATCAGGTGAACTGTAAATTCGCGGTAAAGCCATTAGAAATATATCATTGCGTAGTCATTTGTGATGTACTTGCGAAAGAACTTTGCTTCCGGTTTGTATTAATTAAAGTTCTCGTACTATGAGTTGCATTGTTAGAGCATTTGAGCGTTTTTGCAGTGTTGACCGTATCTGAATCTTGTCAGCTACCGGCCTTACGGTCAACTTTCTAATTTCAGTTACGGGCAACATCATAGATTTTTACATGACGTTACTACGAAGTAATTAGAGCAATGGTTGTCACCTCGTGTTCACAACAGCAGCCTCATAACTTTGTTGGACGATGTAGAACATTTGTCACGGCCCATGCACAGTCAGTTTCAAACAAATGATGAATAAATTATTCAACTGACACTACCATCCGCCATCTTTAGTTGACCGTATCTGCAGTTACGGGCCGCCGTTTGCGTACAGGAACGCCCCATGTTTTGTATATGGGGCGGTGAAGTGTCATGTACCCAGAACCGAATTCGCTGAAGGTGAGCGCGCGCTGTCTGTGATGTCACTTACAGACAATTACGCGGCAGACCGGGGCAACGAATATACAGAATATTGTATTATAACTATTGGTGAAGAGACAGCCACAGCGCCATGGGTATGACGCTACCACCTTGCTCTGGCCAAGGCGCTGTAGTGTTGCTGCTCAGAGCATCCCGATGGCCTCCAGCGAAGACATCCGGAGTCGTCAGGGAGGCATCCAGGTCATGATCCGTGTCCGAAGGGTGTGGTCGGGTGTCCGGAGACCGTGACTCAGTGTGACTCGGGGACTGGGGCCGAGTATCCGGGGATTGGGTCAGTGTGTCCGGAGAGTGTGGTCGGGTGTCCAGAGACCGTGACTCAGTGTGACCCGGGGACTGGGGCCGAGTATCCGGGGATTGGGTCAGTGTGTCCGGAGAGTGTGGTCGGGTGTCCAGAGACCGTGACTCAGTGTGACCCGGGGACTGGTGCCGAGTATCCGGGGATTGGGTCAGTGTGTCCGGAGAGTGTGGTCGGGTGTCCAGAGACCGTGACTCAGTGTGACCCGGGGACTGGTGCCGAGTATCCGGGGATTGGGTCAGTGTGTCCGGAGAGTGTGGTCGGGTGTCCGGAGACCGTGACTCAGTGTGACCCGGGGACTGGTGCTGAGTATCCGGGGATTGGGTCAGTGTGTCCGGAGAGTGTGGTCGGGTGTCCAGAGACCGTGACTCAGTGTGACCCGGGGACTGGGGCCGAGTATCCGGGGATTGGGTCAGTGTGTCCGGAGAGTGTGGTCGGGTGTCCAGAGACCGTGACTCAGTGTGACCCGGGGACTGGTGCCGAGTATCCGGGGATTGGGTCAGTGTGTCCGGAGAGTGTAGTCGGGTGTCCAGAGACCGTGACTCAGTGTGACCCGGGGACTGGGGCCGAGTATCCGGGGATTGGGTCAGTGTGTCCGGAGAGTGTAGTCGGGTGCCCAGAGACCGTGACTCAGTGTGACCCGGGGACAGGGGCCGAGTATCCGGGGATTGGGTCAGTGTGTCCGGAGAGTGTGGTCGGGTGTCCAGAGACCGTGACTCAGTGTGACCCGGGGACTGGGGCCGAGTATCCGGGGATTGGGTCAGCGTGTCCGGAGAGTGTAGTCGGGTGTCCAGAGACCGTGACTCAGTGTGACCCGGGGACTGGTGCCGAGTATCTGGGGATTGGGTCAGTGTGTCCGGAGAGTGTGGTCGGGTGCCCAGAGACCGTGACTCAGTGTGACCCGGGGACTGGGGCCGAGTATCCGGGGATTGGGTCAGTGAGTCCGGAGAGTGTGGTCGGGTGCCCAGAGACCGTGACTCAGTGTGACCCGGGGACTGGGGCCGAGTATCCGGGGATTGGGTCAGTGTGTCCGGAGAGTTTGGTCGGGTGTCCAGAGACCGTGACTCAGTGTGACCCGGGGACTGGGGCCGAGTATCCGGGGATTGGGTCAGTGTGTCCGGAGAGTGTAGTCGGGTGTCCAGAGACCGTGACTCAGTGTGACCCGTTGACTGGGGCCGAGTACTCGGGGATTGGGTCAGCGTGTCCGGAGAGTGTGGTCGGGTGTCCAGAGACCGTGACTCAGTGTGACCCGGGGACTGGGGCCGAGTATCCGGGGACTGGGGCCGAGTATCCGGGGATTGGGTCAGTGTGTCCGGAGAGTGTGGTCGGGTGTCCAGAGACTGTGACTCAGTGTGACCCGGGGACTCGGGCCGAGTATCCGGGGACTGGGGCCGAGTATCCGGGGATTGGGTCAGTGTGTCCGGAGAGTGTGGTCGGGTGTCCAGAGACTGTGACTCAGTGTGACCCGGGGACTCGGGCCGAGTATCCGGGGACTGGGGCCGAGTATCCGGGGATTGGGTCAGTGTGTCCGGAGAGTGTGGTCGGGTGTCCAGAGACCGTGACTCAGTGTGACCCGGGGACTCGGGCCGAGTATCCGGGGACTGGGGCCGAGTATCCGGGGATTGGGTCAGTGTGTCAGGAACCTCTGGAAATGGGTGTATCATTCACATTCAGAAGCTAATGTTAGTTTTAACGTATTCTCAAAACTACTATTTTAGTGATCTTCCACAGACCTGAAAGTATTTACAAAGACTTATAATGTGCCATAGACTATACTTCGCTGGTTTAGGTGCACAGCATAGACGGCTTCGCAAATCAGATTATTTCAATGTGAGGCGCCATTGCATGTGTAATGCATTCTGATTATTTATTTATCTTTTTGCGAGATGGCGTCATCGCATGACAACATATCTTGTAGACAATTAAACATACGATATTGTCATCCATGTGAACGAAACGCTATGCAGTCTGAATGTAATTTAGACCAGCTCATTAATTTTATACATGCCTTGCCAATAACCTGCAGACATGGTGTGTATCTCCGTAAAAAAAAGACAATACTAAAAATCAGAATTCCTTGCGCCAGTCATGCTTTTTCCACGATGGCGTTTAATTGCAAAATCACGTATGAATAACATTAACATTACCCGGATGCAACTGAGGTTATATATATGGTATGTTTAATTTCAAAGGAAATTGTTACTTTATTGTTCACAGAGTGTCAGTGTCACATGGACTTACTTTCCGCTATGCCCTCACGGGCACGCTTCCAGTTCACCTTCTGTGTCAGTTTGTCAGTGGTGACGTCATTGTTGTTGCTTATATCCTTGTTGTGGATGACGTCATCGGTGTGGACGATGTCATCGGTGACGGTGATGACATCGCTGTTGATGACGATATCGTTGTTGATGACGTCATCGCTGTTGATGAAATCATTGATGTGGCTGAACTTGGCATCCGGAACAAAGACCGGAACCGGAAGTGACGTCGGAGGCTGCTCCAGGAGCTGCAGTCTTGGGAGTGCGTACGAATACTCCAGGAACACAGGTACGTTGGCGTCGGGAGACAACATCTGTGGCGTGGTGGATCGATTATCACTAAATATCCTTTTCTAAGTATTTATTTAAGATGCGTTAAACGATAAAATGGAGGTAAGTAAATACGAACTGTTGTTCTTCGCGATTTTAACAAGTTTGAAATACTTGTTTGATCGCGAGTT
The DNA here is from genome assembly GCA_964019135.1 of Arenicola marina. Lineage (NCBI taxonomy): Eukaryota > Metazoa > Annelida > Polychaeta > Arenicolidae > Arenicola > Arenicola marina. The sequence continues at coordinate 33,675,988 of OZ025264.1, read as the reverse complement.
TGCGCTAAAGTAAGTCGGCAGCTATTCTGACCACTTTATGTACATATAACACCTACATTTACTAGTTCTGCCACATCAATATTATGCTTGAGTAATAAAATGTTCATGCAGTACGGAATGCAGTAATTTGCTTACTCTTTAACATTAATAGCGCCTTTCCTAGCCAACTGTTACATGAGGAAAGGGGCGTAATCTTTGTAATCAAACTTATTTATCTGTACCTGGCATAGGTTAACCGATCGTCGAATTACATCAGAGACCTTACTACTGGCCGTTTCTTTTTCTCTCGCCAACTCCATCCGCATGGCGTCGTCACTGTCGCTCGCATAACGGAAGTTGCCATTGGGCTGTACCGAGTGTGGCGTCTTATCGTAGTAAGGTCTTTGATTTCATATATTATTATGGAAATAAATGAGCAATATGCAGACATAACAGACATGCACGCCATACCACGCACCGTAAAGAGTACGATCTGCCGAGAGTACTGACCAACACGTAGAGAGTTTCGTTGGTGGGTCCGGCTGCCTCCAGTTTCTCTCGCCCCCCCTTGTCGTAGAGCGGGTGGTGGTAGTAGAAGGTCGTACCCCCGACGTGGCTGTACACGGTCGGGTTGCTGACGGCGTGCCGGCCGTTCACAAAGTACAACCCCTGGTCATTCCGTAGACCTGGCCCGGGGCATAGTGTAAACACATGAGTATCATAATCATTACATTATGATAGGTGTAAATAAAGATCATTACGGACCAAATAAACAAAATGGCTGCCGGAGCCTGTGTTATTTTTATTTTTATTTTTTAACTGGGGTGAACAGAATTCTCATTTCGGCGCCGAATTCCGTGAAATCTGCATGGATTAATATGTAGTGGTCACAAGTGAAGGACTCAGTCGTGCGTAACCGGAATAAAAGTCTGTCCTCTACGCAAGCGTTGAATCGAATCCAGAGAGGTTTCGTGATGCAATCCTGCTTCATATGCACAAAAGCGGCATAAAAAGCTAACACTTCACTTTCTCATAACACGATCGATTCTCAGTTTGCAAGTTTTGTCTCGAGTGCTAACCCACTCACCGAACACCGGCGACGCGCCGCTGAGGTCCACGACCCGGATGTAACTAGCCCTCGGTGGAATGGTCAGCAGCGTCGTGTATCCTGGAATATACGGTCACGTGATACCTTACAACTCAGTCACGTGTTCACTTATAGCATAATGGAAATTGTAGTTCAGCGCCACGTGTTACTTTGTAGTTCAGTGCCTCGTGTCACTGCAGTTCAGCGCCACGTGTCACTTTGTAGTTCAGCGCCACGTGTCACTCTGTAGTTCAGTGCCACGTGTCACTTTGTAGTTCAGCGCCACGTGTCACTTTGTAGTTCAGTGCCACGTGTCACTTTGTAGTTCAGTGCCACGTGTCACTTTGTAGTTCAGTGCCACGTGTCACTTTTTAGTTCAGTGCCACGTGTCACCTTATAACTCAGTGTGACGTGTCACCTTATACTCTGGTGACACATGTCACTTTATAGTCCAGTGCCACGTACCACCTTCCAGCTCAGCCCCTACATTCCCTTGATTTCTACAGTCGAATCTCGCGGTCTGTCTACTATTTGCCGGTAATTTATTTTCTTGGTGTTTGCTTACGATAAGTTGTTGACTTACCCAGAGCGATGGCGGAGGTAATGTTTCCTGAGTGTACTCGACATGAGGTGTTTCTACCCCCGCACACACCACAGGCGTCCACCGTCCTCCTAGAATGCAGCTTCTCATTGCACCCCACGGGCTGCAGGGAGTAGGACATGGCATCACTGCAGTGTTTACCATAATCCTGTTCAGTACGAAGGCATTGTGTCGCCAATAAATCTAGTCATGCCATTATTTTGACCATTAAAACAGAAAATTGTTCTGGTAGAACGAATCATTTATTATATTTTATGGTCACCATTACTGAATCTTATTGAATGAGATTGCAATGGTAATTAATGTAATCGTAATCGTCACTTTTATATACATTACATTCGCTGGTTGTATATTCAGGACGCTTTAACCATTGTTGGTCATATCGGATCAATGAGAGAAGGAAGGGTGAGTGGAGCCATGTCCCCGGGGTCACCCCCTACTCTTTGCGAAGAAGGACATGGGATCTTTATCCTGCGACCACACAGACATGGCCACAGCCCGGCTCGAACCACCGACCCACGTGCCGTTAGGCTCTCAGGTGGCCAGAGCACTCCAGGCGAGCGCTCTAACCCACTGAGATATCGGGCCGGCCCCATATACCTTAGAACTTTCATAGCAAAAGTGATCGATTATGTCGAGTACATTGCTCGTTTAATAAATCGGCGCGCATATGGACTTAATTAATAATTCCTAGAAATACAGAACTAGCCTTTATTGAAATCAGCCCCGGGATAAAAAAAAATCGAGTGCGCATTTATATTGCGCTTACGTCTTGCATCTGAGTAAACAGGCAGGGAACGGTACGGAAAGACTAACAGGTAAAACGGCCGGGGCGTGTATGAGAAATGCACTCACGATGCAGGTTTTGCCCACGCAAACACCTCGTATATCGCCCACCGCTGAGCATGGGGTGCCTTCCAACACAGTGCGAGAGAACACGGCTGTGATGGTGAACGGGTAATCGTCCGCCTTGCAAAGTAGTGCGCACTGCCCCAGAGCTGCGTACTGCGACTTAGCTTCATCTGTGTAGAGCCCAAATGTTCAATGGAAGCTATCAATACATGATACACGAGATGATATACGATAAAACCAAAGTTAACGTCGGTAATTACATAATTATAACTTAATTGCCTTGAAACAATGATAAATTTACATGAGATTATTAGCCAATATATAACATTATAATGGAAATGGGACAACTGTTGATACCTATAGTGCTTACATGACAAAATGTCAAAACTATAAGATAGTAGATCTAGCGAGATATGTGGTTGCCGGATGTCAGACCTACGCTAATGATCTATCCTATTTTTGCGATTTTAGCGATTGTTATGTAAGATTAATAGATACCTGTATATTTATCACGCAAATTATGAAAAAGGTATGTGCTAAAAATGTCTTCTGTCAAGATATTATAACTGCCGTGTAATAGCGATTAATCTCCGCAGTTAAGCCTTGAGTGGCTGAGCATGCACTGTGTCGACTGCCACAATAAGAGACTAACATGCGGAAGATGGATCACCTGCACTGGCTGTCTTCCACTGGTAGAAACGTCCTCTGTAGGGACGCTTGTCAAACGCCGAGCACTGTCGCTGCCGGAAGTCGTCGAGTGGAGACCTGCAGTCCTAATGGTAGACGGCTTTAGATCTCCCGCCCAGGGTGGGGTGTGGGGGTGTGGTTGGGGGGGGGGCAGTCCTAATGGTAGACGGCTTTAGATCTCCCGCCCAGGGTGGGGGGTGGGGTGTGTGTGTGGGGGGGGGGTGCAGTCTTAATGGTAGACGGCTTTAGATCTCCCGCCAGGGTGGGGGGTGGGGTGTGTGTGTGTGGGGGGGGGTGCAGTCCTAATGGTAGACGGCTTTAGATCCCCCGCCCAGGGTGGGGGGTGGTTGGGGGGGGTGCAGTCCTAATGGTAGACGGCTTTAGATCTCCCGCCAGGGTGGGGGGTGGGGGTGTGTGTGGGGGGGGGGGGTGCAGTCCTAATGGTGGACGGCTTTAGATCCCCCGCCCAGGGTGGGGGGTGGTTGGGGGTGGGTGCAGTCCTAATGGTAGACGGCTTTAGATCCCCCGCCCAGGGTGGGGTGTGGGGTGTGTGGGTGTGGGGGGGGGGTGGTGCAGTCCTAATGGTAGACGGCTTTAGATCTCCCGCCAGTGCGGGGGGTGGGGGGCGTGATTGGGGGGGAGGGTGCAGTCCTAATGGTAGACGGCTTTAGAACTCCCGCCAGGGTGGGGGTGGGGGTGTGGTGGGGGGGGGGATGCAGTCCTAATGGTAGACGGCTTTAGATCTCCCGCCAGGGTGGGGTGAGGTGTGCCTGGGGAGGGGGGTACAGTTCTAATGGTAGACGGCTTTAGATCTTCCGCCAGGGTGGAGCGGGGTGCACTCCTGATGGCAGACGGCTTTACATCTCCCGCCCAGGGTGGGGTGGGGTGTGTGTGTCTGTGGGGGGGGGGGTGCAGTCCTAATGGTAGACGGCTTTAGATCTTCCGCCCAGGGTGGGGTGAGGTGTGTGTGTCTGGGAGGGGGGGGGGGCGGGGGTGCAGTCCTAATGGCAGACGGCTTTAGATCTCCCGCCCAGGGTGGGGGGTGGGGTGTGTGGTTGGTGCGGGGGGGTGCAGTCCTAAAGGTAGACGGCTTTAAATCTTCCGCCCAGGGTGGGGTGGGGTGTGTGTGTCTGAGGGGGGGGGGGGCTGTGTTTTTTTTACGGCTCGCACTGGGCTCGGGAATCGCTTGGCGCGACGTTTACCGAATCTTAGTATCAACGTTAATTTATAAAGAGACTCACGATTGGTCAAAGTAACGACATCCAAGCTGTACGTACAAGGTCTATGGCCATCCACAAAAGCCTACAGACGTCACCGGTATATGACGCCAACGCGAGTCCGGTAACGAATGAAGTCCCCTTACTGTATCCAGCACGTACGTCCCCCGGATCCCCCACGTCACGTGGTCTGATCCGGACGACACCTCACCTCGGTGCCCCGGGTCGCCTACCTGATGTTGACAGAGCTCCAGGGTCGTGTCTGCTCCGGGACACCACGCAGGACTTCGCTCTATTGTCACGTTACCGCTGTCAATCAAATTATATAGAATATCACAATTAGCAGAATTAATCAAGTAGAGATCTACCACAATGTAAGTACGTTTTATATTACTAAAGACTTCAATTTGAATGACCTCTGGTCAAATGAGAGTAGTTGGGGAAGAAAGAACTTGATTTCATAGAAAAAAACTAGATTTTATAGTAAAGAACTAGATTTCATAGAAAAAACTATATATCACATAAAAGAACCCGATTTCACATAAAATAATTAGATTTAATAGAAAAGAATAAGATTTAATAGAAAAGAACAATATTTCATAGCAAAAAACTAGATTGCATAACAAAGAACTATATTTCTTAGAAAAGAACTAGATCTTATAGAAAGAACTTGATTTCATAGGAAAAAAATAGATTTCATAGAAAAAACTAGATTTCATAGAAAAAACTAGATTTCACTTAAAAGAACTAGATTTAATAGAAAAGAACTAGATTTAATAGAAAAGAACTAGATTTAATAGAAAAGAACAATATTTCATAGCAAATAACTAAATTTCATAGAAAAGAACTAGATTTTAGAGTAAAGAACTAGATTTCATAGGAAAGAACTAGATTCCATAGGAAAGAACTAGATTTCATAGAAAGAACTGGATTTCATAGAAAAGAACTAGATTTCATAGTAAAGAATTATATTCAAAAAAAATACTAGATTTCATAGACAAAAACTAGATTTCACATAAAAGAACTAGATTTCATATAAAAAAAGTAGATTTAATAGAAAAGAACAATATTTCGTAGCAAAGAACTAGCTTTCATAGCAAAGAACTAGATTTCATAGCAAAGAACTAGATTTCATGGAAAAGAACTAGATTTCATAGTAAAGAACTAGATTTCATAGAAAAGAATCCCGTACTTTTGCCCAATTGGATTGCTCAATATGTATTGTCTAGAGCTTCTTTCTTCCTCTCTCTGGCTTGACCATTAACTTTTGACCTTTGAGCGATATCTCCATCGGCAATGCAGCTCAAAGCATGACCGACACGTTTCACGGTGAAACCTGCGGAGTCTCAGCTCATATAAAACTGAGCCAACATGAAGAATTGTTGCCGCTCCTAATTCCGCTAAAGATCTTCGCACCTCGTTAGCCACGTGGCCTCTGCGCGAGACGTAAAACAAACCACGTGGTACCACGCGGCGAGGCCCCGAGAACAGATAACGCGGTGCCGTAAAGACCTAGACTTGTTCCTGATAAGACGGCCATTAACACCTCAGAGGCGGAGGGGGTAGTGCCGACACCGTGACGAGCTATCGCTTAGGAGTAGGAGGACGGATTCGGACGTTGGGAGCTGTGATAAATAAAACAGTCCCCCTGAGAGTCTCTCGCTTAGACTCAATGCACGGCTCTGTTTTAACAGCGGAAAAGTACAAAGCCATTTCCAGAAAGAAAGGTTACAGCAATGCATGATTAGCCAAACATGTTTTCTTTCTTAATTTGTTTTCCTTTTTGCGACTTGGTAATAAGCAAGTTGGCAGGTGAGTTATGGTTCTACCATTAAAGTTGAACAGGACTAATAGACCTGCATGGCTTGCGCATGCGCGGGATTGTAAGTAATGGGAATTTCATCTTAAGATAGGTGGAAGTTGCACATGTGCAGATATGGTGGCAGCTACATAACTGTAAATCGGGTAAAAGGAATATTGTCTTTAGCGTTTCATTCGTAGATACGGGGGAAGTTTCCGTTACTAGACTAAGAGTGAAGATATGTCGTCTGATTAAAGATGGATGAAAGCCACGTAACAATCTGTAGAGAGATGGGCGTTATATCGTCAACAGAGACGACGGCAGCAATATCCTATGTATACCAAATAGACGTGTGGGAATTAGATCGTCTTTTGATCGGGGCAAGGCTTTACCACTTAGAGACAAGAGGACGTAAATTCATTGCCGATAAATGTTGTGTCTCTGAATGGCTGTATAATACATGAAGCAGCAGCAGCTACATTCCCTGGATATAGGTAGGAGGCAGTCACCAATACAGGGGGGTGGGGGGGGGGGCGGGATAGCCCCACTGAATCGCGAATCTCCAAGAATTAGGGAGAGCAATATTGAATCTCCAAGATGAGGACTTTTCAAGGCCGGGCGCAAAACAAAACACATTAAAAGTGATATCGCGAATATTGAGGAATTCTACTGCTATAATGGATCGCGTTAAATAGCAAAAGTGTCTTCGCGTTGAACCAGGTATTATACGGATAACGATCCTTAAAAATCGCCAACAGCTAATGGCGAATTCCTGGATGCCAATCGCGGAGACCGGAAAAGGTATTCCCTCCCCTAAATACACAGGCTGACAGTCTAAAGTGTAGTCGTGTGCCAGTCTGTTGGTGGGTTTAAGGAGGTCATATCGCAACAATCGGAAGGGTCAACATAATCATGAGCCATGTCCCCGGGAGTAATCCCCTACTCCTTACGAAGAAAATCCTGGGATCTTTATCTTGAACAAATATTTACACAGGTGGGGTTCAAACCACGCACTGGCCGCCTGTGATGGCATAGCAGAGCAGGGTATTAGCCAGATGCCCGCCTGCCCGCCCATCCGCGGGCAATTTCAACCTTGGGTGGATAGTTTTTCAGGCAGGCGGGCACTCCTGCAACTGCTGTTTACCTGCCCAAAAAAAGACCTTTTGATCACGATGTCTCGAAGAAAATCATAGCGCTCACAATTTTATACGACGACGAAAACTGCTGTTGTTTATTGAATTGCCAATTGCGAGCTCAAAATGTGACAATCTGATCGGCTGCCGCCATGTTGTTTGAGTACACCGAACACAAAAAACGAATTCCGGCTAGAACCCTGAAACAGAGCACGCTCGACAATGGCGGAACGCGTTATCCAATATACACCACTGTGAATCCAGAGATCTACGCCACTGTGAATCCAGAGATCTACGCCACTGTGAATCCAGAGATCTACGCCATTGTGAATCCAGAGATCTACGCCACTGTGAATCCAGAGATCTACACCACTATGAATCCAGAGATCTACGCCACTGTGAATCCAGATATCTACGCCATTGTGAATCCAGATATCTACGCCACAGTGAATCCAGAGATCTACGCCATTGTGAATCCAGAGATCTACGCAACTGTGAATCCAGAGATCTATGCCACTGTGAATCCAGAGGTCTACGCCACTGTGAATCCAGATATCTACGCCATTGTGAATCCAGATATCTACGCCACTGTCAATCCAGAAATCTACGCCACTTTGAATCCAGAGATCTACGCAACTGTGAATCCAGAGGTCTACGCCAGTGTGAATCCACAGATCTACGCCACTGTGACTCCAGAGATTTACGCCACTATGAATCCAGAGGTCTACGCTACTGTGAATCCAGAGATCTACGCCAATTGGGATCCAGATATCTACGCCACTGTGAATACAGAGATCTACGTCACTGTGAATCCAGAGATTTACGCTACTGTGAATCCAGAGATCTACGCCACTTTTAATCCAGAGATCTACGCTACTGTGAAGCCAGAGATCTACGCCACTGTGAATCCAGAGATCTACGCCACAGTGAATCCCGAAATCTACACCACTGTGAATCCAGAGATCTACGCTACTGTGAATCCAGAGATCTACGCCACAGAGAATCCCGAAATCTACACCACTGTGAATCCAGAGAGCTACGCCACTGTGACTCCAAATATCTACACCACTGTGAATCCAGAGATCTACGCCTCTGCGAATCCAGAGATCTACGCCACTACGCCACTGTGAATCCAGATATCTACGCCAATTTGAATCCAGATATCTACGCCAATTTGAATCCGGATATCTAAGCCACTGTGAATCCAGAGATCTACGCCTCTGTGAATCCAGAGATTTACGCTACAGTGAATCCCGAAATCTACACCACTGTGAATCCAGAGATCTACGCTACTGTGAATCCAGAGATCTACGCCACAGTGAATCCCGAAATCTACACCACTGTGAATCCAGAGAGCTACGCCACTGTGACTCCAAAAAGCTACACCACTGTGAATCCAGAGATCTACGCCTCTGCGAATCCAGAGATCTACGCCACTACGCCACTGTGAATCCAGATATCTACGCCAATTTGAATCCAGATATCTACGCCAATTTGAATCCAGATGTCTAAGCCACTGTGAATCCAGAGATCTACGCCACTGTGAATCCAGAGATTTACGCTACTGTGAATTCAGAGATTTACGCCACTTTGACTCCAGAGATCTACACCACTGTGAATCCAGAGATCTACGCCACAGTGAATCCCGAAATCTACACCACTGTGAATCCAGAGATGTACGCCAATTTGAGATTTGCATGTTCTTTACCTACCTCGTCCGCAAGCATATCCGTTTCCGGTGACGTATCCCGAGGCCACACGTGCGGCTGCAGTGTGACGCGTCTCGCCACGTGCCCCACGAGAACTGACCGCTGGTCGCCTGGAAACCACCACGTGCTATGTGACGTCATCAGGGAATTTTTTTTACGATTTTGACATTCCAAAAGTTTTGCATGCTTAGCCTGATTAGACCACTTAACTTCGATAAAGCTCTCAGGCATCTTACATTGTTTGTATACACATCACAAGTCAGTTCGATTTTTTATGAATACCAGTGAAACTTGTATTTTTCACAGTGACTAGTTTCATTCGATCTTCTCTAATGTGTGCATACTAAAAATTACTCGCCACATTAAAGTATATCTATATTGTTGATAGCTTGTTTCTGGCTGAATATATCAGTTTCCTCGCATTGAAGCATTGAAATAATAATGCATTTGCGGGAAACAGTTATTGTTCAAGAAATATGTAATTCCTCTGTAGTCGGGAGGCTGCAGGGTTTACAACCCGCATACGACGTCAGAAAAGGTTCCGCCTCAAAGCAGATTAGACAGATAGTGATACTTTTGAGTAGACAACACATTTGGCATAGATCCCTTCAGTCTATGGATAGCCCAAAATACAGCATATTTGCTGCTATAGCTTATATCAATAGGTTTAATGTGGCTTGATTCCATATTTATCATTGCATTTGATGCGCATGTTCTGTTAAAAGTAAAATATAAATATAGGCCTACTGCCAAACGTTAAAAGTAAAATGTAAACATATTGTTAAACGTTAAAAGTAAAATGTAAATAACTTATATTGTTAAACGTTAAATGTGACGGTATTTTTTTATTCCAGCAAAGTATGCAGTCTCAATGCAGTAGAGCGAATGATACAGCCTAATATTCACCATCAACATAGACTTCCTGAAGTTACCAACCTGTTGGTGTGTGTGAGTCTCTGGTGCTGACGCCGACTCCATCTCTTTATATAATGCATTTCCCGTTGTATCGTTTTGATAATAAGTCGTTGTCGGATCATTCATAGATACATCTCTGTATGCAGCGTTGTGACCATCATTCATAGATACATCTTTGTATGTAGCGTTTTGACCAGGTATGGAACTGACGCTGGCCTGACTTACGTCTAAGCCAAAGAGACCAATCCACAGGACTCCACAGTATAAAATAGCACGATAATCCAGTGGATGGACGTGATTATTTGCACCAGTCGTATCCCTTTTATTCCCTTTGCGATAAATCATGACGTCGAGGCGTAAAACCCGGGTACGTGCCCCAGGCATGATGGCCTTGACCTTGGGCGTGTGTCGTCTGCTCGGCGCGTGACGATGGCAGCGGTTGCTCATGATGACGCTGCTCAAGCAAGACTGCGTGGATCCCCGTTTTCCCGCCCTTCTCCTGCTGACTGCCACACAGTCCGGGGCCGACGCTCGCAGCAGACGTCTGTCCACCTCCCGCTGCCCGGCACCCAAGGCAGCAGGCTGCCCGGCAGATGGTAGTAGCAGCAACAAAACTCCCAGTAGCCACAGACGAAAGGGATGTAAAACAAGAACCGCTGACGAGAAACCTCCGCTGTCGGAGCGGTTTCCACGGACATCAATAGCCGATGTAGTAAATTCCCTCTCCCCGTAGCATGACACACTATTAACCTCTCGTCTTCGACATCACAGAGACAGGGTTGCCCCCTGCCTCTCATACAACAAAGACACGGGCGGACAAAGCCTTGCGCAGGGAGCCGAGACGAATAAAACTACGGTAATACAAAGCTTTCTTCCTCGAAGGTAGCAGTTCTCGCCGCACCAGATGATCTGTCTGTTCCTTTTCCGCACACCAGGGGGCGGCACTGGTCCCATTCTCCACGACGCCAACCAAGGAACACGCGTTCAAGATCGAGCATGCATGTCTGCACCCATCGCGCCGGGATAGATCTCTAACTGCAATAGCGTTACTTGACGAACATTTAAGCTTGGCCACGGCATAGGATTACTTTTTTACGCTAAAATACGTATTTTTGGACGGTTATGTCTGGTATGCGTACGCTGTATATACTCCCAGATGTTAGTAAATATAGTGTTTGGAGTTTGCCAATTATTTTACTTGACGAACATTTTAGCTTGGCCACGGCATAGGATTACTTTTTTACGCTAAAATACGTATTTTTGGACGGTTATGTCTGGTATGCGTACGCTGTATATACTCCCAGATGTTAGTAAATATAGTGTTTGGAGTTTGCCACTTATTGTGACAGGACTTAATTGACTCTACAGGCGTTTACAGGTAATGGCTACTTAGCGCTTTGTGATGTGTGTGAAATACCCACAACCCACGGTATCAACATAACGTGTAAAGTGTCCGCCAACTGCTGTAACTAACGGCAGGATAATTTATCTTTGATATCTTTTCCCCTGATGTGAGGTAGAGAGACGGCAGTTACCAGCCATTAAGGCGACCGTTAAGAGAACCAGACACTGAGGATATCCTCTCACAACTAGGCTTCGTCGTCCATTCAGGCCAGCACAAGCAACTCCCGGCGAGCCCAACATTATCTTCCACCATTACCGCCCCCCCCACCCCGCCTTGCCCACCGATCGACGTATCGACAGCCGTCGCAGCACGCAATCAAACACCAGACTGCTACAAGCACCTCCCCCCGTCACCTACTTACTACCATCTTACTGCTCACTATACCAGCCCGTCACCTACTTACTACCCACTACTAGCCCGTCACCTACTTACTACCCACTACAAGCCCGTCAGCTACTTACTACCAACTTACTGCCCACTATACAAGCCCGTCACCTACTTACTTCCCACTACAAGCCCGTCACCTACTTACTACCCACTACAAGCCCGTCAGCTACTTACTACCAACTTACTGCCCACTATACAAGCCCGTCACCTACTTACTACCCACTACAAGCCCGTTACATACTTACTACCCACTAACAAGCCCGTCAGCTACTTACTACCAACTTACTGCCCACTATACAAGCCTGTCACCTACTTACTACCCACTACAAGCCCGTTACATACTTACTACCCACTAACAAGCCCGTCAGCTACTTACTACCAACTTACTGCCCAATATACAAGCCCGTCACCTACTTACTACCCACTACAAGCCCGTTACATACGTACTACCCACTAACAAGCCCGTCAGCTACTTACTACCAACTTACTACCCACTACAAGCCCGTCACCTACTTACTACCCACTACAAGCTCGTCACCTACTTACTACCCACTATACAAGCTCGTCACCTACTTACTACCCACTATCCAAGCTCGTCACCTACTTACTACCCACTTTACAGGCCCGTCACCTACGTACTACCCACTATACAAGACCGTCACCTACTTACTACCCACTCTCAAAGCTCGTCACCTACTTACTACCCACTTTACAGGCCCGTCACCTACTTACTACCCACTATCCAAGCCCGTCACCTACTTACTACCAACTTACGACCGACTACAAGCACCCCTCCTCCCTCCATCCCTCCCCCCTCTGATACTCTAAAATACACGCCTACTACACCTACTCCATGCTCTGACCCCCTCCCCCACCCTACCCATTAATTACACCCCTCCCATCTGACCGCCGCCATCCAGGCGCCACACGCCGCGTGCGGGAACACGGAACAAGGCATTGGATGCATCCCGTCAGCTTCCCGTTGTATCTATATAGCCAGACCGACAACGCGCTGTCAGCGCCCTAGATTCGGATCTATGGATCCAGCCCATGTCTCTGGATCCGTCCATACAGTCCGGGGGTGCGAGGATAGAGCCGAGTCCGAAGCGCTGCTGATTGTCTCTGGCTGCCCACTGTGTGTGTAAGCACACGTGCCGACGACAGCCAGGCATCCAGGAGGCGGCTAACGACCTCTAGACCGCCTGGGGGGGAGTGGGGAGGGACCCTTGGATACGGGCGGGGGGTCGATACGGAGGGGGGGGGTGGGTCCCGTGGTGAATATATGGATCGAGCGGCTTCTTTTTTGGGCGCCCGGCATGGAGTGAGGTATGGGACGCCACCCGCTTCCTTCCACGCCCCCCCCCAAACCCCCACCCCTTTACCCGCCTGGCAAACCCGGAACTGATTATCGCTTCGTAACCTGTCCAGGTGCATGTTGTAAACACAATGGTACCTTACAACATAGAGCTATAGACAGGGGGCCCCTAGTATACGCCCCACCCCTTCCCCTTTATGTTACCAATAAGTCTTGTTTCTTTAAGAACCGTTAAGAAAATAAACGCGCGGCGAGCGAAAAAAGTGGCTCTGGATGAAATCTCTTATACATCTAATATAGTGGGTGTGTGGGAGGGGGGTATGCCGTGTAGGTCAAACCAGGTCAAGTAATGGACGCTGGGAAATTATGATTTATGAAATTATGATCCAATCAGGATGCTCTTTGGCTTCAATGTTTAATAATTATCGGGGTCACGGACATCTATGAAACTGCTACTAGGGACATCAATGTTTAGGTACAGACTAGATGTGAATAATTTCATTATGCGAGGGTACATTACTAACAATACTTTGGCCCAACATGGGCATTAAACACACCACCAACTTGCGTTGAAATGGACGCTCTCTTATGCAAAATGAAATCTGGTCATAGGTGAGAAATCACTGTCGCATCGCCATTTACAACTGATGTGGCAACTTCCACACGTAGTTTCGCGCAAGCGCCTCCCTCGTGATATGAAATGAATGCAGATGAATAATAAATGTGTCAAAAAACGGTACGGCCATATTGCCTTGTGAGCCACCAGATCAATACTATTAATTTTATCCAATAATGGTAGGTGCACGTACTAGTGTGTTGGTGCCACGCATAATTATTAGACTGAATCACAGGAATATAAGGATACACATTCAAAATACTGGCACTTGGATTTTATTTTTCCGCAATAAATATAATCGATAAATATAAATAATATCGAGGGGACGCCAGATACACGTTTATCGTTGTGTAATAATGATGCTTATATTTTGTAATAATGTTCGAATATTTAGTGAATAAAAACTGTTATGTCAAAAAATTATGATAACATTGATAAAACTATAATACTATGCGTATACTGTGTATGGTATCATAGTGCAGTGCACCTGTGATATCGAATATTGATCAATACAAAATTCAAATTCAAATACAAAATTATCATTAATAATAGCAAGCATACAAACGATCACAATATGTCAGGGGCAGATAAGGAGGCTATAAAACAAAGACACGTGTCTCTATATGTAATAGGCAGACAAGGAGGCAGTCCTATAAAATAATAACACTATATATATATAATATGCATGTAATAGGAGTGAGGCAGCGCCATTTAAATTGATAAAAACTGACCCATACTTTCCTGATATGGTCGCTCTTATTTACATAGCTCACGTGCTACTCATGGACGGCATCTACCGGCCTGTACCCGTGTCTATCTATACATGGGAATGGACATTAGACGTCCAGGTAGATATTGACGATCCCAGCCAGACCGGCGACATATATGAGAATGGCCAAAGACAGCCGGGCTAACACAGCTCTGGAAGCAATTATCTTCACAACTAACAACATTAATATAATAAAAAAAAAACATTTCTGGTCAAAATAAAGCCGACGTTTAACCGGCATTCCTCGTTTACACCAGGATACTCATATACCTCATCTGATATTATTTCGGTATATATTTTATGGACGCACTGGTCAGGAATGACTTCAAAACTTGATCCTATCCTTACCCAGTAGATGCGAGGTACAGTGTTATTAACATTACTACCCATTACACCCCAAGATAACGACAGTCACACTCACATGAACTAAATTACCTCCCCGCTGTTGGCCGATTATTCCTCACCTTTGAGCAGGAGTACCCCAAGGGCCTCCTGGTCCACCTTCAGGACCACGCAGGGTAGTGGAGGTAACAGCTGGGAGACTGCAATAGTAGATGCCGCATCGATAGGACCCCCTTTCCCTGAGTAACCTCGCCATGTCGCACTCAAACCATAATGCCATATCGTCTCGCACTCAGCAGCCAGATTAACGTCAGCCGGTTATTCGACTGCTTTGACCATGAGTTGCCCAAAGGCCTCCTGGTCCACCTTGAGGACCACGCAGACGTTGGGTTCCTTGCCGAGCTTGTTCCTCCAGTCCACCACCATCTGGCCCCGGGTGTGTTCACCCGTCAGCTCCACGTCGGCGTGCACCAGCTTGTGCTCACAGACAATGTCCCACCGCAGCGCCGTTGCCATGGCGAGCTGGTCGCACATCTGGTAGTACCGCTCCACTCCCCTCCGGTGCGATGACGTCACACTCAGTCGCTCGATGGCGCGAACGAAACGTGCCTTGGGCGTGTCCCGCGTCCCGACGCACGACTCGTACCATTCCTGCAGAGTACGATATGACACTAAGGCTCTGATCGGTTCAACTCTTTCCTAACTCGATATCTTCCAAAAGAGTGCATGCAATGTGTTTTGTTCGCCTACACTTCATAAAATACTGTTGTTGCACCATGGAGGTGGCAAATAAAAGAGGAAGAGGCCATTCCAAGATGGCGGAAGCTGAACATGTAAACATTCGCCCAATGTGACCAAATGACATCAATAAATGAATAGAAATACTGGGAAACACATCATAAAACACATTATTGTGTTGTTTTAAAAGTGCAATTGATCACAATCATATATATGCGCAGTAAATGAGCATATCTCTCTGATGGTGTTGGACGATAATTTGTGAACTATAGGTCGATTTCCTTTCGCCATTTAAGAATTATTTCTTTCAACTCGTAAGATGCCACAATGTCTGCCGCAAACACCGTTTTCTATAGATCAATAGAAGGCAAAGTCTACATAAAGGCCATGGTTTAGCTCGTATTATGCACATATGAAATATATTTCTAATCACTAATATATATCAGCATATTTGTTTGACCAACAGACTAAAGTCATATGATTGAAACCCTCCTATCGTTGGAGCCATCGCTGGGCAGCGGGCGGTGGAGGCAAGGGAGGCAGCGGGCGGTGGAGGCAGGGGAGGCTCACACTGGGCTCCGGTGTGAAAATGGATTAATTGGCAGTTTTTGATAATAACTCAACCCGAAAAAGAGATACAATGATATCAATGATCAGAGACAAGAGATAGGAATTGGCTTAAGGGCTATTATTTCGGGGTCGCCTTGTGAAATATGTCCCTTCTAGCCCATCGCCACACACTACCCAAGTCGATGCACAGTCAGTACTTACCCATGTGAAAGAGTGGTTGTAGCAGACCTCGAGACTGGTAACCTTGGGAATGATGCCCGGGTTACCCAGAACAAAACTGGCTGCCTCCGGGTCACAGTAGAAGTTGAACTCTCGCCCCGGCCTGACATTACCCTTGCCTGAAGTAACAAGACACCCTGACATTACCCTTGCCTGAAGTAACATGACACACACTGACATTACCCTTGCCTCAAGTAACATGACACTCCCTGACATTACCCTTGCCTGAATAACAAACACATCTTGACACTACCCTTGCCTGAAGTAACAAGACACATCCTGACATTACCCTTGCCTGAAGTAACAAGACACAGCCTGACATTACCCTTGCCTGAAGTAACAAGACACACACTGACATTACCCTTGTCTGACGTAACATGACACTCCCTGACATTACCCTTGCCTGAATAACAAACACATCTTGACACTACCCTTGCCTGAAGTAACAAGACACAGCCTGACATTACCCTTGCCTGAAGTAACAAGACACACACTGAAATTACCCTTGTCTGAAGTAACATGACGCTCCCTGACATTACCCTTGCCTGAAGTAACAAGACACATCCTGACATTACCCTTGCCTGAAGTAACAAGACACACCCTGAGATTACCCTTGCCTGAAGTAACAAGACACAGCCTGACATTACCCTTGCCTGAAGTAACAAGACACACACTGACATTACCCTTGCCTGAAGTAACATGACACTCCCTGACATTACCCTTGCCTGAATAACAAACAGATCTTGACACTACCCTTGCTTGAAGTAACAAGACACATCCTGACATTACCCTTGCCTGAAGTAACAAGACACAGCCTGACATTACCCTTGCCTGAAGTAACAAGACACACACTGACATTACCCTTGTCTGACGTAACAGGACACTCCCTGACATTACCCTTGCCTGAATAACAAACACATCTTGACACTACCCTTGCCTGAAGTAACAAGACACAGCCTGACATTACCCTTGCCTGAAGTAACAAGACACACACTGACATTACCCTTGTCTGAAGTAACATGACACTCCCTGACATTACCCTTGCCTGAATAACAAACAGATCTTGACACTACCCTTGCCTGAAGTAACAAGACACATCCTGACATTACCCTTGCCTGAAGTAACAAGACACAACCTGACATTACCCTTGTCTGTAGAAACAAGACACACCCTGAGATTACCCTTGCCTGAAGTAACAAGACATAGCCTGACATTACCCTTGCCTGAAGTAACAAGACACAGCCTGACACTACCCTTGCCTGAAGTAACATGACACTCCCTGACATTACCCTTGCCTGAAGTAACAAGACACACCCTGACATTACCCTTGCCTGAAGCAACAAAACACCCTGACATTATCCTTGCCTGAAGTAACAAGACACACACTGACATTACCCTTGTCTGAAGTAACAAGTTGTACTTTGTAATTCATTCCTTTTTGAGCAGATTATGTTGTAAAACGTACCTTCGATGTTACCGCCCATAATAAAAAAATCGTTCAACTTGTTTCCCAAATCTGGATCCAAGTGCATCGCGACTGCTACGTTGGTAAGTGGACCGACGGCCACGAGGGTGATTTCACCTTGAAAAATTAATATAAAGTGGGTATTTTAGGCCGCTCTTGTGCACTCGAAGGCGCAACCGGGCCACGATACCGCCAGAGACTTGATTGTTCAAATTGGAAAGGTTCAAGGTAGAAATGAGGTGTGTAAGCCCCTACTCTTTGATACGAAAACAAAATCCAGAACTCCAGAACTATCTGCATTATTTGATATCCACTTGTCACTGTATAATTATCATGTCTTATGTGATATATTGATAAACCTGTCAAGTGTGAAATAAAAGAAGAAAGTGTTTTTCTCTCTTTAGGAATGACAGCCCCTTTACCTTGGATTAAACAGCCCCTTTACCTCGGATTTAACAGCCCACCCATTAATCTGGCATTGGACACCCTTACCTGGGAATTGGTTCACCAGCCTGACCAGAGCTGACGCCGAATGTTCTGACTGACACATCGACTTGTCGATGGGGTCAACATGCTCAATCTCCACATTACCCATACCGTCGGTGCCATGGTAACCAGTGCTTGGCGAGGGGTTTCCAATCAGAGTCCTTTCACAGCCTTTATAAACAGGAATCTAAACGAGGTGGTACAGATATGACCAATAATCATCAGCTGCTAAGTTTATTATTTGGAAAATGTTGTAAAAATGTACATAGATCAAGTTAAAAGAATATTAAACCCAATAAAGATGTTCATCTGCCATGAAATTCTTGATATAAAACAGCAACATTTAATATTGAGAAAATATTGTATTCAATATTTATATACAGGTATATATATATATATAATAACTGATAATAAAGTTACAGACTGCCAGTCTGCCCAAAATCTATTATGATTACCCCAGCAGTTGCCTGCCAACTGAATGGTATCCTCAGAGGAATTCAACATATTCTTTTTTCACCATTAATTACTTCTTCTATATTAAGTGGCTACAACATGGGCTATACTTACATCTAGTCGATTGCAACACTTCAGCACTCGCAAGACATTTGGGGCAGTGTTGCACAAGTGAGTGTTTCCCACAACAGCTGTCACAGCCAGCAACTGTACGTCGTCATGGGAGAGTGCCATCATGATGGCCTGGGCATCGTCAGTGCCAGCATCACAGTCTATGATGAACTTGCGTCTGGACTCCATCATTAACCTGACAAGTATCTGTCTGAAATAGACAAGAAGATTTCAATCATATAAATATTTAATCATGCATGGCTTTATCCAGTCATATGTATAAGCTGGGTTATCATAAAGGGCACGATGGCTAGCTTGGAATACCTTTCAACAAAGCCTTCCAACAAAGCAATAAAATAATTTTCCATCATCCAATTCCAATCCAATAATGGCATATGCTTGCCTATATAACATATATCTTTTAACTTGACAAATAAGAGATTAAAATCTGGATATTCTAAGACATGAGACTTCTCATATCAATTATATTTTACTGATACTAGATATATCATTGTTTTCTAGTCTGAAAATCCCCTTGAAAGCCCATGTCTCAGGAGACTTATCTGGGAGCCCTTGTCCCAAGAAATCCCAGAACTCCTAGCTGCAAGGTGTCGAGTCAGCCACAGAGCTGATATAATCTCACAATAACGATAGGGCCTTGCATACTAAATGGTAGTCCTGCAAGCAAGCCGCTGTGGCTACCGCCAACAGGTTGAATGCATTGATTTATTAAATGTAACCACATTTAGAATTCAGAATGAATAATAAATTTTATGTTTTAGGACTATTAAATTTTTTTTTTTTAGCAAAATGGCCCCTGGCCCTAAAAAAAAAAGTCAGTTATATTGGAACCAAATTCTCCAACCACCACTTCAATTTTAAAATCGATATAACTCCGAAAGCACACCATAGATTTCAAATGCGCGCTATAAAAAGCAACTAAATTATATTACCAATCAATAGAAAGTGAAATTTTGATTCCGGGATAAGAATTGACGTTCCGCCGCCAGGTGAAACAGGGGGACTATCAGCCTGGAGTCGGCCATTTTGGGACCAAATTTCCCAACCACCAATCATCAATGGCATGTCACTTGGAAACCACGCAATAGATTTGGATAGCACACAACAAAAAACGAGTTATGTATGTAATCAATCAATGAACAGTGATATTTAGATTCAGACTGAACAAATGATGTTCAGCAGCAATATAAAACAGTCGGCCATGGATGTTTGCCTCCATTTACCAGTGTCCACTACCCACTGTAACAACAAACTTTCCTTTTCTGGAAAAGTCTATATATAGGGGCGATGGGGTCGGCCACAAAACTTTCCACTACGTGACAATTTGTATATGCATTGTTTCAGACCGCGACCAGCCGCAAAGTAAACACTGTCGACGTCCCAAGCAATATGTAAACATGAACACGTGCGAAGCCAACAAAGCGTGATGAAAATGGTCAATGCGCATGCGCAGGTTTTCAGAACAGGAAAGGTTTTCTTGATGTGGAAACGATTTCCATAAAAGGGTTTGAGAATCGACCTTGCTAAATGGGTATACATAACAGGAACAGGACAAGGCAGCCTGAAACTTGTGGCGCTGCATATCACAGAAAACAAACAATATTGTACCTATAATACTATATGATATGTCTTAATATGGCACGAGTGCAGCCTCATCCACCACCGAATGAGGCTAAAGTAGCTTAGCCCAGAACCCTGGCCTAGGCTGTGTGGGCTGATATCTGTGGCTGAGCGATAATTTGGGGATATTGTGCGATGAATACGATGCCACATCGATTGTGTGCGGTGTCACGACTATATCTATGTCTAATGTATCAAAGTCACTCTTCATTACTAAGTTGTTGGATAATGACTCAACTATTCTTACTCCGTGATGTCAATACAACCGTAATTTCAGGCCCTAAATCGAAAGTCGATCACCCTACCCGTTTCGGGGCGCCAGTTTTCGGGGTACCAGCTTGCGAGAGGTGGCACCTCATCCTGCTGAGGCAACAGCACCCGACATGGTCGCATTATGATCAGCGGTAGCTCAAGCAAAGAAGTGCCCCCCACCCCCTCCCCACCCCCTTGTGTGACCGTGGGGTCGATACCTCGGGGATGGGGGGAACTACATATAGTTTGGTACCGCCCAAATGACCCTTTTTTCCTCTCAATCCATGCAGCAGATCTGTGTTTTCTCTCTATGTGACCCATCTAAGAATGAATGTGTTTTTTTTTTCTCAAAATTGTCTCTCAATTACCACAAAATGGCGCACTTTTCTCTCGTTGGACCCTCTCGTTCTCCACATATCCTCTATGGCACACCCCTCCACGACCTCCCCTCACCCGAGAGTCTGCGAAAGAGACTAGCCACGCCCCGGCCACCACTGTAGAAATGTTCTGCCCCCCCCCCCCCACCCCTTCCCCCTGACTGTCTCGAATCTAACGAGCTCCAATCTTAGGCCAGAGATTGATGGGTGACTTACGTTACCATGGGGCAATCTCAGGGTATCACTGGACAGCACGACCGAGCTGTCCATAGACGGAGGAACCGTGGGGGGGGGGGGCATCCGGGGCACGTGCCCCCCCCTAATATAATATTGGGGGAGCCCGGGTATCTTTGTGCCCCACCCCCCCTCCCCCAATAATTCACGTGCTGCTTACCAAACTAACACGTAATAATTTTCTTTGTAAAACCGCAGGGGCGGATCTAGTTGAGGGCGGGGGTTTACGGGGGTCGCAACCCCTACTTGGGAACCTGAACATACACTGTTAAAGTCGGCTTCTCAGAGCACCCCCCCCCCCACCCCCCGGTCGCAAGTTTTTCAGAGAGCACCCCCCCCCCCCCTCGCCGGTCGCAAGCTTACCAAGAATGCATGCTCATGCTCCTGGGGATCTTTTCACTAAGATCTCGCAATTTTTGCTCGTAAAATTAAAACATACGATTGCCGGCCCGGACAGACATCAAATATGTTGAATTCATCATAAATATATGGCAAACATGATTTTGAATAATATTAGGGGAAAATAAATTGCACGAAAATGGCTGCACCCCAATAATCGCAGTATAACGCTCAATTAAGTGGCTCGTAAAATCGCGTTCTGTCGCAACCCTTAGTGAAACGATCCCCTGGTATGTATTGGTTGTGCCCCCCCGCCATGCAATCGCAACAATCTTCCTACGCCTTTGCTGTCCGACAGTTTATCCATGAGAAGGCATTTGTTCTTTTGTTAAATGGTCATAGATCGACAAGGTCTGTATTATTCTAGAAACGTCATTACCTCTTTTCATCTAGGCCCGCCGCTACAAAGTTATTCCACGCCTAATCATTATCTAGGCGGATCTAGGAATTTGAGAACGGGGGAGTGGGCGGGCGGGGGTTACTGAACCCGTTGACTGGGGAGGGGGACTTTCTGCTCTCTGACAACTTTTAGATATTTTACCGGGGGGACTCCACATCTATTATAGAAATATTATACAAGTTATACAAATTATACATTTAGGAATACCACTGTTATGCAAATCTGGTTGGGGGGTTCCCGGCTGCCTTGATGCCTGAGCGAGCGGGTATATGTAATGAAAAAGATACCCCTATGGAGCGAATAACGGGGGGGGGGGAGAGGGAATTAAGCAGGTGCTCTGAAAATGTGCGTTCATAGTTAGAGCGGGTTGCCGGGGGTAAAACGCACCGACCGAGCGGATTTTGACGGTGAACAAGGGGCTTTACCGCGGACCCCGCCCCCCTACAACCCAGCAATGCATTAAGTACCGTTTCTGAACTCGGGTTTCTGAACCTATTTTGGCGAGCGCCACCCTGCGGTGGTGTTTCGTGCCTGACGGGAACCAGTCAGTCGTTGCCAAGAGCGAAGGCCGAAGCTGTCAGCCGGTGAGTGTTGAACTTTGATCAAGGCCTTGGTTCTGCTCGCCGCACAAACATCAGACGGTTAGCGCCCCAAGTCTCAGTAAAGGAAGATATATTTTATGTTTTAGAGACGTAAATAAACTTGACACTGCACATTACTGATGAGACCCTAGGCTATGTGCATTGCACAATATCCGCAAATATCGCTCACTCAGTGACCTTGGCGCAAGTGCCCCCAGGCAAGCCCGCTTCTCTAGCGGGCTTGCCTGGGGGCACTTGCGCCAATCAGTGACCGTGATCACTCAAATCATTAGCCTCTTCCACATCCCTTGTTCCATCTCCGAAACCTAGTGGCTCGATCCGCAAGCTCCCCCATCAATGGCCGAGCTTGCATGCAATGGCAGAGATTGAACTAGGGATGTGGTCTGTGGACAGGTGGAAGAGGCTAATGATTTGATAGCCTGAAAATCAGACGTTAATGTTGTGACAGTCTGAAGATCTTTGGAGGGGGGGGGGTGTCTACACGGATCCCATACTAGCATTCGGTCCCCCCTCCCTCACCCTAGGCATAGCCTACAGTGGAATACCAGGGGGGGGGGGTCATGCAACAGGGCTACCCCCTTTCCCCTCTCTCTATCACTTTACGGCGCCTAGCTATGGCTAGATTTTAAACATCTAAAATTGATTCTTTACATTGCAACCCTATTGCCTGTAAAAATCGATTTCTAAGTTAAAAGTGAAATAAAACTATCACCCTCTCTTGCCCTTGGGATCAAATGGTCTGCCCCTCAGGCTCAGCAGGTTTGCGACCTATTTTTGCTGAGTTGGTATCTGCACCAATACATACCTGATGAATTCAAATGTAAAGTTACGAAGAATGAAGAAACTTTGTTTTGTCATGATCAAAAAGTGATATGAAGACATCAAAATGGTCTTGTTTTACCTTTTGTGTAGTGTGTTCTTATGCCATACACCATACAGCTTTGCAGCGGAATGGTTATGTCAACCACTTGCTCTAGCCATCTTTGTTGGTGAGATGTACAGAATTCTGTACAGTGAATTTACCCATTTACACACCCAATCTGAGTGAGCTGGCCATGCAGCGTGGGGCTGTGGAGGAGACCACTCAATTCATGTGACAACTCACAACTAGACAAATCACAGTACAGGCGTGGGAAATGAAGGCCCAACGTAGGGGCGTGGTCATAGTTCTTTCCTATTCCAGCTAAGACTACCTGGGTAAATGGTGACATGCATCACAGACAGCGTCGCAGACAGCGTCGCAGACAGCGTCGCAGACAGCATCACAGACAGCGTCGCAAACAAAAAATTGACACTAAAGATCTCAAAAAAATTTATCAACACAGATTTTGGAAGAGATGACATTGAACTATGCAAAAAAAAGATGCATAATGTGGCAAAAAAATTGATATTCCACTGACAATTTTGAAAAATTGACACTAAACATTTAACCCTCCATCCAGACCCCTGCCTACATACCCCCTGGCCTTGGGTACAGGTCCCTGTTCAACAGACTGATATGTCATTGTCTACAGTTGGCACAAGTGAGCAGGCCTGCTTTCCTAATGCAGCGGACTTGCCTGGGGTTAGTTAAGCACTTGAGCCAATGTCAACAGGTTACAGGTCAAGTGGCTGCTAATCAGTTTAGGTAGTCAGTCTATAGCTTAGGTTAGAATAGATTTGAGTCTCTATAACACTATGCCTTTAGTAATTCAGTGGAATAAGAACTTTTGTGGAAACCTCCTCTATCTTTCACTCCTAAAACAATACTATGCTGATTAGGGATAAGTTTAAATTGGTCAAGCTGTATCATGGGTAGCCATGAGAACTCTTTCTTTCCCTGGCTGATTGGTAACTAGGCCTAGATTATGCAGGGCTGGACTTTTGGGGAATACTTGTAAGTATCATTGATGTGAGAAGAGGTTATTGTATAGGATCATTCTGTAGCTTAGTGCTAAATCACCCTGGCCACTGTTGTCCACACAACAGTGGCCAGGGTGATTTAGCACTATCTATAGCTTTACACGTTGGGCCAAAGGAAATGTTTCCTTAGGACTAATTTAGTTTCTTTGATGTCTTTATCCATTGGGGCTGGCCTTGGATAACACACTATATCTAACATATCAATATTGTCAAACATGGTCTAAGAGCTACAACTGACTATAACCCCAATAAGGATAAAAAAGCCTCAATCTAAGGCAAGGGTGTGGTAAACTGGACATGTACTAGACAAGTAAAAGTAAGCCTCTATGGTCAGCATGCTGATTTGGCTATTCCACAAATATGTAAGGCAGGAGACATGTGAAAAGAGGCAATCCTGGTAATATGAAAGTTTTAATAAATATAATCTAATTTATCATTTCCAAACTTGTTTTTGTAGGTATTGCCAGAGCAATGATGGGGTCGCAACATAAATTCATCATTGACTGTGACCCTGGCACTGACGATGCCCAGGCCATCATGATGGCACTCTCCCATGACCATGTACAGGTGCTGGCTGTTACAACTGTCTTTGGAAACACACATCTGTACAATACTGCACCGAATGCCTTACGTGTACTCAAGTGCTGCAATCGACTGGATGTAAGTGTCATGCTAAATTTAGTTTAAAAACATTGCCACTTTGTTATGATAAAAAGAACTGAAAGAAACTATTAAAACTTCCAGGGATTCTGGCTTGTCTGTAGCAAAACATCAAGTACCTTCTATCTGTACTTATTTTGGGATGACAAGCCTATTCAAGTTTTGACAATGTAGTCAAATAAGAATTGTCATGTCCACAATCACTAACAGCTAGAGTGGGATACTATTTTCTTCAGGTTCCTGTTTATAAAGGCTGTGAAAGATCTCTGACTGGGATCCCCTCCCCTGATACAGGTTTCCATGGAAATGATGGTATGGGTGACGTGGAGGTTAAGAATGTTGACCCCATCGACAAGTCGCTTTGTCAATCAGAACATTCGGCGTCAGCTCTGGTCAGGATGGTCAATCAATTCCCAGGTAAGGATGTTATCCCATCCCAGGCACAGGGGCTATCAAAACCCAAGTAAAGGGGCTGTCAAATCCCAGGTAAACTGTCTGCCAAATCCCAGATAAGGGGCTGTCAAATCCTAGGTAAAGGGGCTGTCAAATCCCAGGTAAGGCGGTTGTCAAATTGCCGGTAAGGGGCTGTCAAATCCCAGGGAAGGGGCTGTCAAATCCTAGGTAAGGGGGGTGTCAAATCCCAGATAAGGGGCTGTCAAATCCTACGTAAGGTGCTGTCAAATCCTAGGTAAGGGGCTGTCAAATCCCAGATAATATGGGCTGTCAAATCCTAGGTAAGGGGCTGTCAAATCCCAGGTAAGGGGCTGTCAAATTGCAAGGTAAGGGAGCTGCCAAATCCCAGATAAGGGGCTGTCAAATCCTAGGTAAGGGGCTGTCAAATCCCAGGTAAGGGGCTGTCGAATCCTAGGGAAGGGGCTGTCAAATCCCAGATAAGGGGCTGTCAAATCCTAGGTAAGGGGCTGTCAAATCCCAGGTAAAGGGGTGTCAAATCCCAGGTAAGGGGCTGTCAAATCCTAGGTAAGGGGCTGTCACATCCTAGGTAAAGGGCTATCGAATCCCAGGTAAGGGGTTGTCAAATCCTAGGTAAGGGGCTGTCAAATCCCAGGTAAGGGGCTGTCGAATCCTAGGTAAGGGGCTGTCAAATCGCAGGTAAGGGGCTGTCAAATCCTAGGTAAGGGGCTGTCAAATCGCAGGTAAGGGGCTGGCAAATCCTAGGTAAGGGGCTGTCAAATCCCTGGTAAGGCGGTTGTCAAATCCTAGGTAAGGGGGCTGTCAAATCCCAGATAAGGGGCTGTCAAATCCCAGATAAGGGGCTGTCAAATCCTAGGTAAGGGGCTGTCAAATCCCAGGTAAGGGGCTGTCAAATCGCAGTAAGGGGCTGTCAAATCCCAGATAAGGGGCTGTCAAATCCTAGGTAAGGGGCTGTCAAATCCCAGGTAAGGGGCTGTCAAATCCTAGGTAAGGGGCTGTCAAATCCCAGGTAAGGGGCTGTCAAATCGCAGGGAAGGGGCTGTCAAATCCTAGGTAAGGGGGCTGCCAAATCCCAGATAAGGGGCTGTCAAATCCTAGGTAAGGGGCTGTCAAATCCTAGGTAAGGGGCTGTCAAATCCCAGATAAGGGGCTGTCAAATCCTAGGTAAGGGGGCTGTCAAATCGCAGGTAACGGGCTGTCAAATCCTAGGTAAGGCGGTTGTCAAATTGCCGGTAAGGGGCTGTCAAAGCCCAGGAAAGGGGCTGTCAAATCCTAGGTAAGGGGGCTGTCAAATCGCAGCTAAGGGGCTGTCAAATCCCAGATAAGGGGGCTGTCAAATCCTAGGGAAGGGGCTGTCAAATCGCAGGGAAGGGGCTGTCAAATCCTAGGTGGGGGGGCTGTCAAATTCCAGATAAGGGGCTGTCAAATCCTAGGTAAGGGGCTGTCAAATCCTAGGTAGGGGGCTGTCAAATCCCATATATGGGGCTGTCAAATCCTAGGTAAGTGGCTGTCAAGTCGCAGGTAAGGGGCTGTCAAATCCCTGGTAAGAGGCTGTCAAATCCTAGGTAAAGGGACTGTCAAATCCCAGGTAAGGGGGCTGTCAAATCCCAGGTAAGGGGCTGTCAAATTCTAGGTAAGGGGCTGTCAAATCCCAGATAAGGGCCTGTCAAATCGCAGGAAAGGGGCTGTCAAATCCTAGGTAAGGGGCTGTCAAATCCTAGGTAAGGGGCTGTCAAATCCTAGGTAAGGGGCTGTCAAATCCTAGGTAAGGGGCTGTCAAATCCTAGGTAAGGGGCTGTCAAATCCTAGGTGAGTGGCTGTCAAATCCTAGGTAAGGGGCTGTCATATCCCAGGTAAGGGGCTGTCAAATCCTAGGGAAGGGGCTGTCAAATCGCAGGGAAGGGGCTGTCAAATTCCAGATAAGGGGCTGTCAAATCCTAGGTAAGGGGCTGTCAAATCCCATAAATGGGGCTGTCAAATCCCTGGTAAGGGGCTGTCAAATCCTAGGTGAAGGGGCTGTCAAATCCCAGGTAAGAGGGCTGTCAAATCCCAGGTAAGGGGCTGTCAAATTCTAGGTAAGGGGCTGTCAAATCCCTGGTAAGGCGGTTGTCAAATCCTAGGTAAGGGGGCTGTCAAATCCCAGATAAGGGGCTGTCAAATCCCAGATAAGGGGCTGTCAAATCCTAGGTAAGGGGCTGTCTAATCCCAGGTAAGGGGCTGTCAAATCGCAGTAAGGGGCTGTCAAATCCCAGATAAGGGGCTGTCAAATCCTAGGTAAGGGGCTGTCAAATCCCAGGTAAGGGGCTGTCAAATCCTAGGTAAGGGGCTGTCAAATCCCAGGTAAGGGGCTGTCAAATCGCAGGGAAGGGGCTGTCAAATCCCAGGTAAGGGGGCTGTCAAATCCCAGGTAAGGGGCTGTCAAATTCTAGGTAAGGGGCTGTCAAATCCCAGATAAGGGCCTGTCAAATCGCAGGAAAGGGGCTGTCAAATCCTAGGTAAGGGGCTGTCAAATCCTAGGTAAGGGGCTGTCAAATCCTAGGTAAGGGGCTGTCAAATCCTAGGTAAGTGGCTGTCAAATCCTAGGTAAGGGGCTGTCATATCCCAGGTAAGGGGCTGTCAAATCCTAGGGAAGGGGCTGTCAAATCGCAGGGAAGGGGCTGTCAAATTCCAGATAAGGGGCTGTCAAATCCTAGGTAAGGGGCTGTCAAATCCTAGGTAGGGGCTGTCAAATCCCATAAATGGGGCTGTCAAATCCCTGGTAAGGGGCTGTCAAATCCTTGGTGAAGGGGCTGTCAAATCCCAGGTAAGGGGGCTGTCAAATCCCAGGTAAGGGGCTGTCAAATCCCAGATAAGGGGCTGTCAAATCGCAGGAAAGGGGCTGTCAAATCCTAGGTAAGGGGCTGTCAAATCCCAGGTAAGGGGCTGTCAAATCCTAGGTAAGGGGGCTGTCAAATCCCAGATACGGGGCTGTCGAATCGCAGGTAAGGGGCTGTCAAATCCTAGGTATGGGGGCTGTCAAATCCCAGATAAGGGGCTGTCAAATCCTAGGTAAAGGGGCTGTCAAATCCCAGGTAAGGGGGCTGTCACATCGCAGGTAAGGGGGCTGTCAAATTCTAGGTAAGGGGCTGTCAAATCCCAGATAAGGGGCTGTCGAATCGCAGGAAAGGGGCTGTCAAATCCTAGGTAAGGGGCTGTCAAATCCTAGGTAAGGGGCTGTCAAATCCTAGGTAAGGGGCTGTCAAATCCCAGGTAAGGGGCTGTTAAATCCTAGGGAAGGGGCTGTCAAATCGCAGGGAAGGGGCTGTCAAATCCTAGGTGGGGGGGCTGTCAAATTCCAGATAAGGGGCTGTCAAATCCTAGGTAAGGGGCTGTCAAATCCTAGGTAAGGGGCTGTCAAATCCCATAAATGGGGCTGTGTCAAATCCTAGGTAAGTGGCTGTCAAATCGCAGGTAAGGGGCTGTCAATTCCTAGGTAAAGGGGCTGTCAAATCCCAGGTAAGGGGGCTGTCAAATCCCAGATAAGGGGCTGTCAAATCCTAGTTAAGGGGGCTGTCAAATCCCAGATACGGGGCTGTCAAATCGCAGGTAAGGGGCTGTCAAATCCTAGGTATGGGGGCTGTCAAATCCCAGATAAGGGGCTGTCAAATCCTAGGTAAAGGGGCTGTCAAATCCCAGGTAAGGGGGCTGTCAAATCGCAGGTGAGGGGCTGTCAAATTCTAGGTAAGGGGCTGTCAAATCCTAGGTAGGGGACTGTCAAATCCTAGGTAAGGGGCTGTCAAATCCTAGGTAAGGGGCTGTCAAATCCTAGGTAAGAGGGCTGTCAAATCCCAGATACGGGGCTGTCAAATCGCAGCAAAGGGGCTGTCAAATCCCAGATAAGGGGCTGTCAAATCCTAGGTAAGGGGCTGTCAAATCCTGGGTAAGGGGCTGTCAAATCCTAGGTAATGGGCTGTCAAATCCTAGGTAAGGGGCTGTCAAATCCTAGGTAAGGGGGCTGTCAATTCCCAGATAAGGGGGCTGTCAAATCCTAGGTAAGGGGCTGTCAAATCCCAGGGAAGGGGCTGTCAAATCCCAGATAAGGGGCTGTCAAATCCTAGGTAAGGGGCTGTCAAATCCTGGGTAAGGGGCTGTCAAATCCTAGGTAATGGGCTGTCAAATCCTAGGTAAGGGGCTGTCAAATCCTAGGTAAGGGGGCTGTCAATTCCCAGATAAGGGGGCTGTCAAATCCTAGGTAAGGGGCTGTCAAATCCCAGGGAAGGGGCTGTCAAATCGCAGGTGAGGGGCTGTCAAATACCAAGCAAGTGGTCGCGGGGGAGGCATTATATCGATTCCAATTTTAGGCCAGCGGTTACGGGATAAGAATGGCAGTACGATCGATGCCCAATGAAAAGCACCTTGGGAGGCCAGCAGTTTATACGCCTACTGGCTGGACTTCCAGCGTAATGACGCTGACAGTTCTCTTATAATATCAGAAGCCAAAGTCTCCGCTTACTCATGACGAGAATACCAGTTCCCGATTGCGGGGGCTGGGGAACGTACTAGATAATACATGTAGCATTAATGGTGCGCTTCACCCGAAGGAAGAGTTCTTGTACCGTGTAGTACTGTTAACTTATAATTTCCCATGTTTTCAATACAAGTATACTGAAGGGGCTGACAGTGCTCCCGTGTTACAGATAATACGGACTGACGCATGAATGAGGTGGATATTGTTCTAAATCATCTCAGTAAAGCACACCAGGGTTGCATTTTGGTAGCGCCGATCACGTGTTGCTTCAAGGTGAGATCGGGGCGTCTCCCTAGCTGACTTGGTAAGCAGACTGCATGGGCCGCAGATCAACAGGTCGTGGGTTCGAACCTTGGAACCTGAATCTGGAGTTTCATCCAAACTAAGTGCACAAAAGCTGCCTAAAGCGCCAACGTTTTTTGTTTCATTTCAGGTGAAATCACCCTCGTGGCC
Organism: Arenicola marina; assembly: GCA_964019135.1. Taxonomy (NCBI): domain Eukaryota; kingdom Metazoa; phylum Annelida; class Polychaeta; family Arenicolidae; genus Arenicola; species Arenicola marina. The sequence goes on along the minus strand of OZ025264.1, from coordinate 33,645,272 downwards.
GTCGGTCCCCTCACCAACCTAGCAGTCGCGATGCACCTGGATGCAGATTTTGGAAAAAAACTGAAGGATTTGTTTATCATGGGCGGTAACATTGAAGGTACGGTATGCGCCAGAACCGCCGCAAAGTGGGCTCATAGACCGAAATACTGACTGTCTAATCTAATACTGACTTATAGAGGGAGTATTTCGGTCCATTATGCCTATACACTAAGTATGTAACTAATCAGCCCATCTGTCCAATGGTCGTAATTTGCATATATATAAGTATATATGTGTATGCCTAGTGCGGCTCCGATATCACCTCGTATAAGAAAGGACATACTAAATAAAAGACTTTTTTCAATTAAAGCTATTGACAGATTTTCCCGCCAAAATCATGTGCAACACTCAATTCGGTGACGTATTACATGTAGCTTCCAACTTGTGATCAGCTGCCATACAAACAATACTTTTCCTACCATATTTGATTTGCATTTGATACAAGCGTTTGTTACAGTTATGTTAAGTGTGAAAATTAATCCTTCTTTGCAGCAGCATACGATACAGAAGTTATGAGATTGGCCGGAAATAACTGTATAAAAACACTCACATCTCTATGACATGTATTACTATTCCAGGCAAGGGTAATGTGACGCCAGCTGCAGAGTTCAACTTCTACTGTGACCCGGAGGCCGTGAGCTTCGTCCTGGGAAACGTGGGCATAATTCCCAAGATTCTGTCTCTCGAGGTCTGCGAACGCCACACATTCTCATGGGTAAGCAACAATTATTGATTTAGAAAGTATGTATTCGAGATAGAGATATATTCATCCTGAATATATTAATGTAGCAGTGGTATGGGCCGAGAGTTGGAAAGACTGAAGCCGTAGATATGAGTTCATCGGTCAGCGAACGACACACATTCTCATGGGTAAGTACCAAACTATTAATTTCGAAGGTATATATTCGAGATAGGGATATATTCGTCCTAAATGTATCAATGTAGCAGTGGTATGGGCGGAGTGTTAGGAAGACTGAAGACTTAGATACGGTCTCAACACGTCTTTATTTAACAGAGCATCTGGACTGGGGCCGGACAGGTGGCAAGTACCAAATATACACCTGTGGCTCGGGTATTGTGTCAGTTGATCACAAAGATTTTCAAAACAACGTCAAGACTGAATAATTTTTTTTGGGGGGGGGTTTTGGTTTTTGTTTCAATCATTTATTCGTTCAAATAAAAATGCATACATTCGAAGAATGGTCTGACATGCAAATTGCACAGTATAAGAGTATATTGGTTATAGTACGCTAATTATAATATAGGGTTATAAAAGAAGGACAATCACAGAACATTTAACCACTGGTTTCTGAAAGCCAGAATTGTATTATTCTTTACCGTCAAGACAGTATACTTGTGCGACCTCATTGATAGCAAACAAAGAAGTGACGTTAATGCGCGCCAATCGATGCGCATGCGCAGTAACGTATGTTCATGGCAAACCCACCGCCAGGGGTCACCACTGTGAATGTGACGACGCTCTGTCGTCACAGGGAATTTGTATTACAATAAACCACAAAAGTAAATATACCGTTTAACGTTTGCGATCAGACTGACCACATCAAACGTCCACATCAATATAATCATGTAATGTATAGAATGTGCACTATGCAAGTACTGACAATTTATGTTATTTCATCTGAAGATAAGAAACTTAAATATTCAGTCAAATAGAAATATTGGTTTATGCGTAGACGGGCTGATGCGATCTAAAAAATGATATGGATTGCAGATCCCGTTTATACCACAGTAATAATTAAATGTGGAATAACTTTAAGGGGGCCAGATAAAAAAGGTAATGACGTTTCTACAATAATACCAACATTGACCCTCTATAAATACAGTAGAACGAATGCCTACTTACGGATAAACTGTAACTCCACGTTAGGCGTTCAGACCATATTATAGTATTCTACTGTGCAGCAATAAATTGAACGCGGAGGCAGAGTTAACAATATGTTCTTGGGCAACATCGAATGGGTTAAACGCTGGTAAATTAACGGGTCTTTGTTAGAAAATGACATCCATGAAACGACAGTTGACGGTAACCCAGTTCTTTCCGTTCTGTCCTCCATACCTTCACGCTGTCGCTGTAGACAGGCTTGGTTTGATTTGTGCCTAAATGAGAACCTTAAAGATCTAGCACCGGCAAAATCAGTTAGGGTTGTTAATTCCTTATGGTGTATATTGCGTGAGCTAGTATTAAACGATGCCTGTTCAACGCTGTCCTTTTTTATGTGTGTGTTCACTGTTGTACCTTGCAGGACTGGTACGAATCGTACGTCGGCTCCCGAGACACGCCCAAGGCACGTTTCGTCCGAGATATCGAGAATCCCATGATAACGGCGTCTCGCAAGAGAGGAGAGACGCGGTACTACCAACTCTGGGACCAGCTCGCCATGGCAACAGCGCTGCGGTGGGACATTGTCTGTGAGCACAAGCTGGTGCACGCCGACGTGGAGCTGACGGGTGAACACACCCGGGGCCAGATGGTGGTGGACTGGAGGAACAAGCTCGGCAAGGAACCCAACGTTTGCGTGGTCCTCAAGGTGGACCAGGAGGCCTTTGGGCAACTCATGGTCAAAGCAGTGGAATAACCGGCTGACGTTAATCTGGCTGCTGAGTGCGAGACGATATGGCATTATGGTTTGAGTGCGACATGGCGAGGTTACTCAGGGAAAGGGAGTCCTATCGATGCGGCATCTACTATGGCAGTCTCCCAGCTGTTACCTCCGGTTAAGTTACTTTTCTGGTTAAGTATCCTTTCTCGCACAAACCTTAGTAAATTTGACTATGAGAGGTTATAATTAAATTCTAAGGTTATACCCAGCAAGTATATATAAAAACACAGCAAACACATAACGTTTCTGTAACGTATGTTTCTAAGCCGGTAAATAAGGTAATTACAACCATTTTAAAACGTTAAAAAACGTTATGTGTTTGCTGGGATAGCCAGTAGCCAGTATTAGCGTGAATATATATGGTATAGTGTTATATATATATATATATATCTTTTATATTGGTGCCATTGGGTGTATTTATGCCATTTGCCGAGTGACTACGGTCGTAGAAATGACAAAGAAAACATTCCTGTGACCTGGTGAATATTAGTGACAAAATTGGATCATGTCTCATATATACTGAAGTATATACTAATGCAAAAAGAGCCACGTAGATACACATTTCCTATTCGTCTGCGATCTGTGGTTGTGTTTGATATGCATTACGTGAAAGTGCAAGATAAAATACTCCACAGAGCAGTCTATAAGCGACATTACCCTTTAGGTACTCAACTTGAACGGTCCAATATCTCATTTATGGCGTTTGGCACCAAAACGCATAGAACATGCCGCAAGCGTATAAGATAGAATGATATGTGATTTTAACCACGGATGTTTTCTACAGTGGCTTTGTTATTGTGTAATTTATTGCGATTATCAGAAATTACTTTACAAAATGATATCATGAGTTTTAATGACCAATGCCAAAGAACAATGAAAGGTATAGTTCCTTTGGGATTTGCATGAATAACTTTAGCCCGTTTATACATGGTCTACATAAATGTGATGATTGTGGATCGCGATGACCATCTGGTCGATTGTGATTGGCAGGGAACAAACACGCGCGTCGCTTTGGCGTAACGTGATTGGTTGTTTGTCGCTAGTCTACGGGAGACCGATCGTTATGTATTCCACGTCCTGTGTTAACTCGAAATACCATTCCCATGGTGAAAGCAACACTTATTTTTATGTACATTGTGAGAATAAACTTGATTTTTAATACATTCTAGTAATTTCGGAACGTTTCTTTGTAGATGTTTATATAATAGGGGCATGATCTGTTTATAATATGTGAGTATAAAGATCACTGCGAGCAACGATTGGGGTTAGAGGTGGGGTGGGGTGTAGGGATGGGCTGACAACCGAAAGAAGACCCCTAGCCAACGGACAGTGTGGGGTCTGTGTGGGTGGGGGGGGGGAGCCTTAAGCTGAGCGTGCTCTGCGGAGAGGGGTACATGAATGTATCAGTGAAGTGTAGTCGCAGGCTGCGGAGAGGGGTACATGAATGTATCAGTGAAGTGTAGTCGCAGGCTGCGGAGAGGGGTTCATAAATGTATCAGTGAAGTGTAGTCGCAGGCTGCGGAGAGGGGTACATGAATGTATCAGTGAAGTGTAGTCGCAGGCTGCGGAGAGGGGTACATGAATGTATCAGTGAAGTGTAGTCGCAGGCTGCGGAGAGGGGTACTTGAATGTATCAGTGAAATGTAGTCGCAGGCTGCGGAGAGGGGTACATGAATGTATCAGTGAAATGTAGTCGCAGACTGCAGAGAAGGGTACATGAATGTATCAGTGAAGTGTAGTCGCAGGCTGCGGAGAAGGGTACATGAATGTATCAGTGAAGTGTAGTCGCAGGCTGCGGAGAGGGGTTCATGAATGTATCAGTGAAATGTAGTCGCAGGCTGCGGAGAAGGGTACATGAATGTATCAGTGAAGTGTAGTCGCAGGCTGCGGAGAGGGGTTCATGAATGTATCAGTGAAGTGTAGTCGCAGGCTGCGGAGAGGGGTACATGGATGTATCAGTGAAATGTAGTCGCAGGCTGCGGAGAGGGGTACATGGATGTATCAGTGAAATGTAGTCGCAGGCTGCGGAGAGGGGTACATGAATGTATCAGTGAAGTGTAGTCGCAGGCTGCGGAGAGGGGTACATGGATGTATCAGTGAAATGTAGTCGCAGGCTGCGGAGAGGGGTACATGGATGTATCAGTGAAATGTAGTCGCAGGCTGCGGAGAGGGGTACATGAATGTATCAGTGAAGTGTAGTCGCAGGCTGCGGAGAAGGGTACATGAATGTATCAGTGAAGTGTAGTCGCAGGCTGCGGAGAAGGGTACATGAATGTATCAGTGAAGTGTAGTCGCAGGCTGCGGAGAGGGGTACATGGATGTATCAGTGAAGTGTAGTCGCAGGCTGCGGAGAAGGGTACATGAATGTATCAGTGAAGTGTAGTCGCAGGCTGCGGAGAGGGGTACATGGATGTATCAGTGAAGTGTAGTCGCAGGCTGCGGAGAGGGGTACATGAATGTATCAGTGAAGTGTAGTCGCAGGCTGCGGAGAGGGGTACATGGATGTATCAGTGAAATGTAGTCGCAGGCTGCGGAGAGGGGTACATGGATGTATCAGTGAAGTGTAGTCGCAGGCTGCGGAGAGGGGTACATGAATGTATCAGTGAAGTGTAGTCGCAGGCTGCGGAGAGGGGTACATGAATGTATCAGTGAAGTGTAGTCGCAGGCTGCGGAGAGGGGTACATGAATGTATCAGTGAAGTGTAGTCGCAGGCTGCGGAGAGGGGTACATGGATGTATCAGTGAAATGTAGTCGCAGGCTGCGGAGAGGGGTACATGGATGTATCAGTGAAATGTAGTCGCAGGCTGCGGAGAGGGGTACATGAATGTATCAGTGAAATGTAGTCGCAGACTGCAGAGAAGGGTACATGCATGTATCAGTGAAGTGTAGTCGCAGGCTGCGGAGAGGGGTACATGGATGTATCAGTGAAATGTAGTCGCAGGCTGCGGAGCGGGGTACATGAATGTACATGAAAGTGTAGTCGCAGGCGGATCTGTCCATTTCATTTCAGGATCCGGAACTAATATGTTAAACTCGGTGATGCATCCGTCATTCAGGACCAGATGTCTGAGTGAACAAGACGGCTTCTGTATGTTAGTAATCGTGACACCTTATTATACATGATTGCGCATTGTTATGAAATATCGCGTAATCATCGAAACAACGGATTAATTTTCCACGCCGGCCTGGCTAAGCTGCACTCGTCTCCCGATCTGTGCACATACACGTAAGTAGTGGCCACTGCGCAAACATCCGTGTGGAAAGTAATATTATATTAAGGTTATCGAATCGGGCGGAAATTTCTCCAGCTACAGTGTCCTGCTGCACAGAGCGAGATGAACCTTTAATTGTCATAAAAATACTTATTAGTAAGATGAGGCCATTTTTAGTTTTCTTCATTCTTTTTACGTTGTAACCGTTACCTGTCAGGGGCGGATCCAGACTTTAAGGGCTAGGGGTGGGAGGGGGGTTGGGACTTGAATTTCGCGATTATAGTGCATAGGCGGCGGAAGCGGGTGGGTGGGGGGCACTGGCCCTTCTTCAGCATCAGGTTGCTGCTCCTGGACAGGGGTAGGCTTCTTTATTGGCGGGGGCTAAACCTGTCGGTGGGGGGCTTCTGCGGCTCGACCACGGGGTGGGGGGCTTAAGCCGCAGTGCCCCCCCCCCCCCCCCACTGGATCCGCCACTCTCTGTATATTCACCATAGTATTATTATCTTTCGTTCTTACTACTTAAACCAAAACAAAAGCTGCAAATCCATCATTTTTCGCAGACGGACAGATGCCAGCAAAGAGTTATCCTTCGTTGTACCCGGCTGTCTTGTTCTTATCGTTTCTTTATGCCCGTCGTATTATGCTCTATGGGAACCTCCGTCACCAGTAAATACCAACAGATGACCATAGCTCACTGAAAGCCTGCGACACCGTCAGAGGTTAATCTTTAGTCAGACCGACATATAGGACCCACTAGGAGGGGTTCATTGTGCGCCACGGACACCCAGCCCTGCGCAGGAACCTCCGTCACCAGTAAATACCAACAGATGACCATAGCTCACTGAAAGCCTGCGACACCGTCAGAGGTTAATCTTTAGTCAGACCGACATATAGGACCCACTAGGAGGGGTTCATTGTGCGCCACGGACACCCAGCCCTGCGCAGGAACCTCCGTCACCAGTAAATACTAACAGATGACCATAGCTCACTGAAAGCCTGCGACACCGTCAGAGGTTAATCTTTAGTCAGACCGACATATAGGACCCACTAGGAGGGGTTCATTGTGCGCCACGGACACCCAGCCCTGCGCAGGAACCTCCGTCACCAGTAAATACCAACAGATGACCATAGCTCACTGAAAGCCTGCGACACCGTCAGAGGTTAATCTTTAGTCAGACCGACATATAGGACCCACTAGGAGGGGTTCATTGTGCGCCACGGACACCCAGCCCTGCGCAGGAACCTCCGTCACCAGTAAATACCAACAGATGACCATAGCTCACTGAAAGCCTGCGACACCGTCAGAGGTTAATCTTTAGTCAGACCGACATATAGGACCCACTAGGAGGGGTTCATTGTGCGCCACGGACACCCAGCCCTGCGTAGGAACCTCCGTCACCAGTAAATACCAACAGATGACCATAGCTCACTGAAAGCCTGCGACACCGTCAGAGGTTAATCTTTAGTCAGACCGACATATAGGACCCACTAGGAGGGGTTCATTGTGCGCCACGGACACCCAGCCCTGCGCAGACACATGCCTGGCAAATTAGAATGATACAAATGTTCCACTGTACAGGCTGTCCAGCACACCCTCATGAAAAAGTAGAACAAAAGTAGGAATGGAAATACAGAAAAAATAGGACAAAAGTAGGAAAATAGAAGCAAAAAGTTGGCCTCAAATAGCATATGTAGCAACATTATTCCGGATAAACAAATGACAATAAGTTATATTACTGAGAAAATGCTTTTTTAGAACATTTCTTATATGCTGCTCAGCTGTACCTGTATTTTCATTATTAGAACTTGACACTAGTGTTGATTTAAAAATATATCAGGACGCAAAAACAAAATACCTCTGACTTTTGCAATAACAGAAGCGATATGCACACTTTTACAGCAATTCACGAATTTTTGAGATTGCGCCTGGTGAAGCAAATACCAAAAAGTAGGAAAAAGTAGGAAAATGTAGATATTTTGAAGAAAAAGTAGGAAAAAAAGGATGGAGACAAAAAAAGTAGGAAAAAAAGGATGGAGACAAAAAAGTAGGAAAAAGTAGGAAAAGTAGGATCACTGGACAGCCTGACTGTATTAAAGCCATGGTGGATCTATTGGCACCGCACTTTATACCGGTTGTACAGCTGGCCGCCGTGACACACATTTCACTGAAGTCGAGAACTGCATGGTATGGCAGGATCACCCATAGACTATCGCAAGTCTACATCCTGTCCGCTAGGGACATGGGTCAAAGGCTTTACATGGATCACGGGCCTTACATGGATCACACCATGTGTTCCTGAAGCCGCTGTTATCTTTAATACAAGGGCGCGGATCCAGGATGTGGAGGTGCGGGGGGGGGGGGACTTTTGGCTGGCGATAGCTCTCCGCAAAAGTTAGGGGCCACAAATTGAGGTAATCTTCTGCAGTCCACCGCTATACGTGGCGCTCACTCAGTTTACAGCCGAACATGGACCTCGTGGATCGGTAATAAGAGCCTACAAACTGGGTGGCGTGGAGATACACACCAACAATATCAATTGGTTTTCAAATAAAAACGTTTGTTTTGGTATTTTGCAATATATATATATATATTATATATATGATATGTTGGAATTAAATTGTTTTTGATGTTACGAACTAAAGTTACGGGCCCTTAGCGAAATTACCCTCAGGTCTCCATGTGCTGGTTTCCTTCATATCCTGAATGTATCCTCCATTGATCATCCCGTATGTTTAGTTTTGTTTCCGTTAGTATTTGGTCTCCCGAGCTGCAAGTCAGGTTCATCTTCCACAAGACTAGAATGTCGTGGTTTAAAATGCCCAGTCAGTTTTCGTCAAAACGGTCTGGGTATATATAGCCCTCAAGATTCTTGTTTTACGGCCGGTGGCGTTCATTTGTTGCAGGTCACTGATCGACTACCAACTATGTTAAACCTTCCTGGAATACATGTATAGCAAATGTCGTCTTGCGTTTTCCACTAATGTCAATCCCATGATGGTATTTACATTACCTTGATAAAGTTAAACTTGTATACATATATATATAGACCATGGCACGGAACCCCATTCATATCTTCATAGATAAACAGTGCGTACACTAGCTTACGACTATATCTGTGTGCTCGCGAGCATATTTTTGAATAAATATCTGTGGTATGTACGTGGCTTGCAGTTGACAGATTGAGCACCTTAAAATTTATTTATTGTTTTATCAGTTTCTTAAATTCAATTGTTATATCTTTGTTGTTGGTAAACTTTCTTAATAATACCTGTATTTCAAGTTTTCTGTTTCAGATATTTGCATATTTTTAAGCGGTTTGTCAATGATGGAGTCGAAACGTAAGTTCATCATAGACTGTGATGCTGGCACTGACGATGCCCAGGCCATCATGATGGCACTCTCCCATGACGACGTACAGGTGCTGGCTGTGACAGCTGTATTTGGAAATACACATCTGCACCACACTGCTCCCAATGCATTACGAGTGCTCAAGCTCTGCAACCGATTGCATGTAAGTTTGATGTACATAGTCCATAAAGTTCATATGGAACATGCAAGAGCGGATGCAGGGTGGGGGTCCGGACTCCCCCCTCCCCTTTTTGAGTAAGAATGCCGTTTTTCAATGCAAAAGTTAGGCCATCTGAGGCTTGGACCCCCCCCCCCCCCCCTCCATCTGAGGCGGTGTGGACCCCTGCCCTTGGTGGTCAAAAAAGTGGTGGATCCCCGGTCGCCTGGATCTGCCCGTGAATATGTGCACAATTCTTCCATGTGTACGATGTGTGTACATGGCCTCTCTGTAGAATTATGTCTGGCTTATTTCTCTACATGTACGTAGTACTCCGTTGTTAGCAACACATTTATGGCAGGCAGCTCCATGCATGGGTTTTAAATCTCTATTTATTTTCCTGATATACCATTTACACACATCTCAAAAGTAAGAACTTTGTTGATCTCTAAACTTGTTAACAAACAATTGTTGCTTTGTCAACAATCATGCGTCATATCTAAATGATCTTGTACATGCAGATTCCCGTTTATAAAGGCTGTGAAAGATCTCTGACTGGGAAGCCCTCCCCGGACGCTGGTTACCATGGCACCGACGGTATGGGTGATGTGGAGATTGAGAATGTCGACCCTATCGACAAGTCGATGTGTCAGTCAGAACATTCGGCGTCAGCTCTGGTCAGGCTGGTGAACCAATTCCCAGGTAAGGGTGTCCACCTTCGTGTAATTAGGCTGTCACATCCTAGGTAAGAGGCTGTCAAATACTAGATAAGAGGCTGTCAAATCCTAGGTAAGAGGCTGTCAAATCCTAGATAATTAAGGCGCTTGCAAATTCCAGGTGAGGGGATGTCAAATCCTATAGTTAAGGGGCTGTCAAATCCCAGTTAAGGGGCTGTCAACTCATAGGTAAATTAAGGGTTGTCAACTTCTAGGTAAGGGGCTGTTAAATCCTAGATAAGCTTTCTTGTGAACTACGTCATCAACATTTGCACAATATAAGTGAAAAATTGCTGTATAAGCAGCGTTAACAGGACCAAAACAATTAATAGGGACAATAACACAACCGTGTATCTACGGGGCGTCAAACGTTGTTCGATGACTTTTAATACAACCGTACTGGGTTACCGAATTAACAACAACCTAGTGCCAGCTATAAGGGCATGACACATGCAGTTATGTTCAGTAATCACACGGGAGTTTCATTTCAGTATTGACGATCTCTGATTTTCTTCTAGATGAGATCACCCTCGTTGCTTTGGGACCACTCACGAACGTGGCAGTGGCTATGCACTTGGATCCAAATTTCGGCAAAAAACTAAAAGATTTGTATATCATGGGCGGTAACATCGAAGGTACGTGATAGACACCAATACCAGCATAAAGATAAGTCTCGAATCAGCCCCAATTAAGTATACAAGCTGCACCATACAATTTAAAACGAAACGGGCAGCTGTCTACATCGACCATCCTTCTTAGCTGGCCAGCTGTCTAAATCGACCATCCTTCTCAGCTGGCCAGCAATCTACATCGACCATCCTTATTAGCTGGTCAGCTGTCTAAATCGACCATCCTTCTTAGCTGGCCTGCTGTCTAAATCGACCACATATCGTTCTTAGCTGGCAAGCTGTCTAAATGGTCCATCCTTCTTAGCTGACCAGCTGTCTAAATCTATCGGCGTTAATGCGATCAAGTAACCGCAGGTGCACATAATGAGACACGTACCTGCATGGGTATCGATTCCAGAAATATCAACGAAATTTAATTCACTCTATTTATGTGCAGTATGAGTTACATGTTTGGCTGTGGTTGCTAAGCTATTACATATATTCTACTGCTGAACGTGAAAGCTGCAACATAATGTACAGGTTCAGATATTACGCTGTCAAAGACGTTTAAACCCTGTCATTTCAGGCAAGGGTAATGCCACGTCGGGGGCAGAGTTCAACTTCTACTGTGACCCGGAGGCTGTGAGCTTCGTCCTGATTCACGAGGGTATAATTCCCAAGATTCTGTCTCTGGAAGTATGCGAAAAACACACGTTCTCATGGGTACGTATTGACTTAATTCGGTAATAGTGTTGCAGGCTCGATCGGATCCATGATTTTGAATAGAGGTGGGGGTGGGGGTCTACTTTCGAAAATATACTAGGAATCGATTTTCTTTCTGATACAGCTGCCTCGCATGATGCCCTCAATTCTTGTGGATTCCCTAATCTGCGGTAAACGAGCCACGGGCAAACAAAGTAATATCCTTCCTATAACTTCCCAAGTCAGGACGAAGGTTACAATTAATTATATATATACTTCAATGGTTAATCAATTTAACCGAGTGGAGAATTAAAGAATCTGTCTATAGATCGTTTTTTATCATGAAGGCGGCACAACTAAAGGCCTCAAAATCTGCACCGATCCCGTTGGCAATATGATATCAGGCCACGCTATTTGCCAGTACATCAAACCCAGTTGAATAACTGATTTTGTTATTATCTGGTAAATCTGTATTTGTTCCCATATGTTAACCGTAAATTCAAGGATCGACTCTATATATGGAAATTGGGACATTGAACACGCATCGCATTTGGTTATTGTGCCCATGTTCAGTACACAAGATGTCGACAAACTATTCATATATGCTGGGGGGGGGGGGGTGGGGAGGTATTTCCATTCCACGAGAATGGGTTTTTCATTTCACCGTTAACTGGGAATGAGAAAAATAATTCTTCGTGAGTTGGAAATGGGATATTTTCCGACCATCGCGAATAAGGATTTTCATTAAATCGTTAACTTTTGACTGAGAATTTTGAGTCGCCTCCCCCCCCCCCCCACCCACCCCCGGTCCCATGCAATCTGGTGCATATATAGACTTATAATAGTTTCTCCCGTATGCATACGAGTTCAACCTGATGCCATTTCGTACCCGACAGGAATGGTACGAAACGTACCACAAGACCCAGAACTCTGACAAGGCAAAGTTTGTCCAAGACATCGAGCGGTTTCACGTAACGGCATCTCGCCAAAGCGGGATTTCACAGTACTTCTTTCTGTGGGACCAGCTCACCATGGCAACGGCGCTGCGGTGGGACATTGTCTCTGAGCAGAAGCTGGTGCACGCCGACGTGGAGCTGACGGGTGAACATACCCGGGGCCAGATGGTGGTGGACTGGAGGAACAAGCTCGGCAAGGAACCCAACGTCTGCGTGGTCCTCAAGGTGGACCAGCAGGCCTTTGGGCAACTCATGGTCCAATCAGTGGAATAACCGGCTAACAGGATAGTTAGAGCTGCTCATACAACTTATAATGCGCAAATTTTGATGACGTAGTGCACAGGAAAGCCATATATTGACTTTCCTAATGTACCTTTCCTAATGTAATGTACTAATTTGGCCCAAAAAAGGAGCTTAACAACATGTCCGTTTATTTTATATAATATATGTGTACTTACTTATATGCTATAAGGATATAAATGCATCATTTTTAGGGGTGGATCTAGGAATTTGCCAAGGGGGGGGGATGGCTCTTTCAAAAGTTGGGACCGGGGGGGGGGGGTTTCGATGAAAACTTGCGACAGGGGGAGGGTGGGGGGTGCTCGGAGAACCCGACTTTAACATTGTATGTTCAGATTTCCAAGGGGGGTGCAACCCCCTTAACTACATCCCCCCCCCCCAATCCGCCCCTGATTTTCAGAACATTTTTGCAATTTTTAGTTTCTCTAGAAAACCTGTATGAATAACTGTAATCTACATGTTGTGTATGTGAGAGTTAACTCTCAGCGTTTACGCAAATGCCAAATTTGTTTATTAGCAAGCAGTTTTTTAGCGTTTTGCTAAATATGCTATACATATATGGATTGTTTATAATTATTACCACGATTTTTTTCATTGAATGTTGATCTGTATTTGTTGCGATAACTGCATTTAACTGCATGTTATGAAAATCAGTGTTTTCATACCAAAGACGACATCAGGGAGTCTATGTTGCAAACCCATTTGCTCATAGTATGTAGAAGGCGATTAATCGTTAGAGATTCTTTTATTAGATCAGTAATGATCTAATTAGCCTTCATATGCACAATGTCCGCCTAAAAGTAATAAAGATTTATTAAATCGTTATTATACATTTTTGTATTTGTCCCAACGTAACATTGACTCATTTACCTGGTATTACCAATATATAGTAATTATAATTGCCACACAATGTGACACAATACGCCGTATAAATATGTATCTAAATTTAAATAATCTTATTCTGTTTGTACTCTTACAATATATGTATCTGTGATGATTCAGATTTTTCTTCGTCATTTTTTCATATGCCGTAATTATCTATCATTGGCTCGATTATAAAGGTAAATAAACGTGTTCTTGATGTTGAACTGGATCTTACTTGCCTTGTCTGACGCCCGTCACTGCGCACGGGCTCGGGCGCCGGGAGATTCTAGCATAGGTGACTGATTGGAAAGAGAAAGAAAGGCATTTTATATTATATCTAGAAACCCAATCGGCAACGGAAATACGGCTCAATATCTCCCACCACCGGGGAAGCCGCAATAGCCCCCACGCTCCCTGCTTCCGCGGCCATGTGACACATTTGTACATGCCCTGTGTGACATGCGGAAGTGTCGCCCAGTGCGCAGTTGTCCTTATTTATCATGCTTATCACACATGATATGATAAACCCTCTCCACACCATATATGTTCGTGCGGTACCGTTATGGTAGAAACAGGGTTTTTCTTTTTTTGTGCGAAGGATGGGTGGGGGGGGGGGGAGGGGGAGGGGGGGGGGAGAGGGGGCGGTTGGTGGGCGGTTGGGGGCAGCCATTTCCAAAAAAAATTCTGACCCGCCCACACACAATGGCAATGACAGACTAATAAAATTGACTTGTTGAGTAAGCGGAATAGCGTTAAGTTATAAGTTAATTAGTGCCGTACAGTGGCAGATCCAGGAATTTACGAAAGGGGTGGGGGGGGGGGGGCATTATTTATTTAAGTACTAACCAGTGAGAAACCTGGGACTGGGGCCGGGGGTGTTCGTGGGGTCCTATTCCAGGCACAGATCCCGTGGGAAACTTGCGAACGGTGGGGGGGGGGGCTGCTGGTGAGGTAGTGCAGAAACAATAGTGACTGCGCCCCCCTATGCTTCCTTCTTGAGAGAAAGAGGGGGTACATGTTTTTCCCCATATTTTCCAGCCCAAGGGGGCCCGTGCCCCCTGTGCCCCCCCCCCTAAATCCGCCACTGCCCTGGAATTTATTTCCTTCCCCCCCCCGCCCGCTGCCCCACCACAACGCATACAACAAACCGGGCACTCCCCCATGCAGACCCATATTTGAACAAGCCCGCCGAATCGTCAAGATATAATCTCGTTTCCATTCAGGGGCGTGTGAAGGAATTCTTTTAAAGGGGTCGGGGGGGTTGGGGGGGGGGGGGGGGGGTGGCGGGGGTACAATAAACGATTGTTCCATCAAAACATGAAAATACGTCTGAAAGCCTGAGACGTACGTAGGTGACCATGGTTACACGTTATGTACTATAATTTGCACACTTTATAATCGTTGGTAAGACAAAAAAAGAACACATAAACTACGAAGCTAGATGCATTGTAATATCTAGGCCTATATGGATATAAGGAGAGGCCAGGGAGCACGGCATTTGAAAATTGGGTTGGGGGGGGGGCACCGATATACCTTAGGGTCTGAAAGCCAGCCCCAGCCCCCACCTCCCCCCCCCCCCCTCGGCCCCGCCCCACCACTAGACACACCCTGTCTATTGGCCCTTCCACCCCTCCCCCCAGACCTCCTTCCTAAAAAACTATTATGTTATACTATTTTTAAGACAGTGTTACGCACCCGCCGCCCTGCTCCCACTCATGCTCTGCCCAGTGAACATCGTTTCTGCCTCATAACGACACCGCGAAGTAGCTTTGAAACATGGGCGCCGAAACATGCCTCTCTGGGCACGCTCGGTAAACCGGTTTATCCGAAGCATCCATAATTTTGACCTAACCTGTAGCGTTGCGGAGACCCGCCTCGTTTTCAGTTTGATACGTCATTATTACGACAACCCAAACAGAGATGGGATTGTAAAGTTTGCTCGTTGATCATGTTTCGTTCTTTTATCAATGTAGACGGCGAAGAGAGCCATTTTCATCTGGGAAGATGAAGTTTCTTCATATATGTGATGCCTTGTTGATATGGTTTCTCTGGTGAGCTGGGAACGTGTCCCACATTTTCTACACTTGCGGTGACAGTCCGACAGTTTGGATTAAAATATGAGCGATAATTGGGGAGTCTTACACGTCGCCCGCTGTCAAAACACAGGCGCTTGAAGGTTCTACAGACAGGACGACCGTACTACCTAACCAGAACCACGGGCACTCGGTCCGTGAGATGGAAGTTCTACGGCCTGTGTATACCCTATATATAACAATATTTTTATATATAGGGTATAGGACTTCCATCCCACGAACCGAGTACCTGTGACCAGAACGGCTGTATGGTCTCCCAACCTCTTACTAGTATGGGTGGGGGGAGTAGGTGGTTGGGGGGGAGAGCTTTGAATTGGAATCATCAGATCCCAGATAGGCATGACTAAATGTCTATAAAATATTTCATTGAAAAATCGTCAGATCATATTTTCGGGTTGAGTTAGTAAGAAATTTTAGCATAAGTGCTAATTACCTCTTCAGGCTGGGACTTTGATGTATTAAGGTTTAAATAATTGTATTATAAATACTGCCATGGATCTGGCGATTGATAACAGTCACTTGCATCATTAATTTTGGGTTGGATCTTTCTAGAGGTCTACCCCTATATAATTATCTGGGAGATATCGGAGGTTGTAGTTTCACCATCCCTGCCTGTCATAATCCTATCGAGCTAATGAAGCCAATTACTCTGGCGCCGATTGTAGAATGACTGTTGCATTAAACCTACCCGGTATCAAGTTTCTGTCTGGCCCTCTTAGTCTTAGGCAGTAGCCATATCAAGTTATACAATCAACTACCACATCCTGAACCATGCCCAGCCACTCCACGAGTCATGTCAAAATTGGGCACCCTGCCAACGATGATGATAGACCCCTCACTCCACCCCCTCCCTGCAAATGCAACACGGCTTCACTGACCACACAACGCATCAACCACCTATATGAACAATACCTAATCTGCGGTGGATTAAGTCGCGAAGTGGTGCTGCTGAAACTGTGCTCAGAGTACCCATCAAAGAAAGACAGATCTGTCAGTTCTTCCGGCCTTCGACAACAAACATTAGCACACACATGCTACTATTTCATTGGTGTGAACACTGAGTTAAACGCAATTACGGGCAATAGTTAATGATGGTGGGCATACGTCGTAGTATAAATAGAGATGCCATTAGATATTTTCAGAATGTGTTATCTTATTATGATAATTTTATACAGCCAGCTTAAAAACTATTTAAACCACAGTGTCATGTACACAGTGCAAAGAGATTAAATGATCCTACCAAGCAACAGGCCAGGTATTCTGATTATTGTAACATTATGTTACATTACTCTAAAAGAAAAAGTGATATAATAAATATAGTTATGATTCATATTTAATGTGTACTTTATGCCAAACCTTGACCTCGACCGAGTCATTTACATGTGTATTAACTGTTGATAATCGCGTAAAACAAAAAGGTTATACACTTTTAAAAAAATGACTTAAAGTCAAGAATTGTCCTCTTTTCCAGCATTGCTGCATGCTGCTATATTGTCAACACACAGCAACATGGCACCATCAATCTGGATAAGGTAAGACAGGGAACTATCTGACTAGAGAGTGTCTAGCATCATATCTCAGATTTCAAATGAAAAGGATATTATTAATACTGGCGACTTCCAATGCAAAGTCTGTTGATAACCTATTTATTGCAGTCCGAGTATTCAAGGGCACAAACTACTATTTTTAACTTTGCAAATGAAAAATTGGAGAAGAGATAAAACTAAAAGAACAAAACTAATGTTTCCATTGTGATATATAAATCTTATGCATTTCAATTTAGTTTGAAAATTGTTTCATTATTGCTAAGATATATGAAGCACATATATAAAGCATAGTAAAATAATTACTGATATAATTTTGTTGTATTTCCAGAAAAAGAGTGATGAGACCATTCTTGGCAAAGTTCAAGATGATCACAGACAATTCCAAGATATCGACGGCTTGAAGGTTAAGACTGCACAGAGTACAGGGGATAGGGATACAGAAGATGTAAACAAGATTAAATCTCATACAATTTCGAATAATCAGGGTAAGGTTCGAGCGCGTTCGGAAGACCATTTAGCCACTGAAGTCCGACAAGCATCACCCAAGGATGATCATCATAGGAAGTTACAGCCTCGCCAAGCTGTGCAAGACAAACACGAAGATGCGTTTATCAAGAGCCAGGGGGTTAACCTAGCTGAGGTGGAGGCCGGTACCATGCGGCAACCACTTCTGGGGCAGGGTTACCCCGCGGGAGGGCCGGGGGATGGACCCCCCAAGGTGCGGACCAGCTACCCCACCAAGACCTACACGAAGTCTGTGAAACGGGGACGTGGTAGCAAACAGCGTAAGCCGCTGGTCATGACGTCACACACGACGCCGCGCTCCATACAGCATCAGCCACGGAAGAAGTATCCAGCCCCAGGCCTGGATGGTAGCCATGACGACCACGAGGATGAGGGTGCAAGTACTCCACCCTCATCCCAGTCCTCACCCTCACCCGCAGTGTCTCTGCCCCCCAGCGAAGATGGCACTCGATTGGATTACATGCTGATGTCGAAGCAGGAAAACGGAAGTGACGCAGGGCAGAGCGCCCAGACTCCTGTCGAGGGCGACAAAGAATCTGGATCCAGTGATGGGTACGTCTAGGCTTCCTTATTATCTTCCATGTACGTTGTGTTTTTTTGCCACACGATCCTTTTCATCGATGCTACTCTTTGTTACCCACAGCAATGTCAGAGTGGCATGCAAACGCTTGCAATGTCGCATTTTTATCGCTGTTCTTGGGGCACAAGTGCACGAATTAAAATGTTCAAGAGATGGATTTACCCGATCTGTACATGTCTATGAACATGAAACTGTGCCGTTCTACCAACATCCACGGACAACATAGGGCAGAAGAATACTACAAGTTATAAACTGAATGCATTTACACTAGCTACTGGTATACCATATATATTTCTTAATACATTTACCTCTTACATCACATAGGTGCTACTTTTTTTTATCTCATATAAGATACATTGCCTTATCCGAATAAACGCCGACGTACGCCCGCCACCCACTCCCATCCCAACCACCGTATGTCCTTATGATCCTGCGTAACAGAATAGTCCGTCGTAATGTCAATACACACCCCAGTCTCACCCTGGTTCGCGCCCCGCTGCGATCACGTCTGTGTGGTCGCAGAATAAAGATCCCACGTCTTTTTTCCTAAAGAGTAGGGGGTTACCCCCGGGGACATGGCTCCACTCTCCCTTCCTTCTCCCATTGACGCCATATGACCACAAGGGGTTAAAGCCTCCTGAATATACAACCAACCAACCAACCTTTTTCTTTATCTTTATATTTCTTAATACAGTTACCTCTTACATCACATGGGTGCTACTTTTTTATATCCCATATTGCCTTATCCGAACAAGCGAAAAGGTAAGCCCGCCCGTCCACTCCCATCCCAACCATCCTATGGTCTTAAGATCCTGCGTTACAGAATAGTCCGTCATAATGTCAATACATGTGCCATCCCAGCCTCACCCACTTAAGGGTAGATCAATTGGAGATTGGAGGCGTTGCAAGTGAACGACCCTCTCCTTTGACAAGTACAAGTACAAATATCTATTAAAGGGAACCGCCAGCCTGGCCTCTAACGCTGCTTTACCGATTCATATAATACCCAATTGTCGTTACTCCAAATTCCAGAATTTTGCGTCCGATCTATAGCTCACAATAAAAATTTAGAAGTGACCGCGGGGCACGATTTCGCCGCCTACCCAGGCGGCAGCCCCTTTTGGAGGTGTGTCCGCGATTGACCAATCAGGAGGCGATGCTATAATTTATTCAAACCGGAAATTGCGCCTATTGTGTGAGCAAAACCAGAGCGCGTGATCATTGCTAATATAAAAAGCTGCGATTATAACTCCAATCATGGCATTTTTGCGTCGCAAGACGTGTATCAATTTGTTTCGATGGTACTTTTCCATGAAACGCTAAGATCATGGTCTACTGCGCGGCTTGGAACTGCCGCTGTTCATCCGTAATTCGCGGCCCTGATCTCTCTCTCCGCATGTGATAACATAAGGCGGTGCCACATGAATAGTCACAATACGCGTCACCGCTCCCGGCAAACTGGCGCTCTGCTTGACATTGCCGGGGGCAGGTTGCCTGAATTTTGTTCTCTCTACCAGTCTGCCGAAACGAAGCGTTAACACTCGCCAATTTAAGTTTAAGATGTAAACTTTCGGTGCAGATCGCAATCAAATTAGGTTGGACACCCGCTTTAACCCCTTATCGTTGCGGGGTGAGCCTGAGTGCATGCGGTGCGATCCGGGGTCACACTAGTGCTAAATCACCCTGGCCAGGGTGAATTAGCACTAGGGTCACACATGACATACTGAAGGTCATTTGTAGACACGGCGCATCCCGAGGTCTTGACAACTGGTCAAGTTTTATCGCCATAAGTACGACAACTCAATACGGATTTGACAACTGTCGAATATACCTACGCGTAAGATACGTTACCGGTTATCGTACCGAAACCCAAAGCCTAATTTGTTGTGTTATTAGTCTATGAGAGTGAGTGAGTGAATGTAGTGTTTGGGAGTACCTGTAAGATATCTTGGAACGTATTACGACCATTGGCTTTGATGCCCCCCTGGCTCAGTTGGCAAGCAGGTTGGGCTGCTGATCAAAATGTCGTGGATACGAACCGTGGCACCTGTATCTGGAGCGAGTTTCATCTGATTCCATTTGATTGTCCCGGGTGGTTTCTTGATACAAGTTAGCCTCCATTTGAACGGACACCAACCATTCAATTTGATTTGGCCTGATGGAGGCCGCGTAAAACACAACTCAGTTCATATTGACTCTCTGTCTGGTACCGCGGAACCGGACCCATGGTGCGTGTTGAATGCAGATGAACATGTGTAACGTTCAAAGCACATGTAATACAATGGGTTAACGAAATCAATGACATGTGAAACAGCCACAGCTTCGCCTTCAGCCGGGCAAGGCGATCGTTTAGGCTACTAGTCTCACTTATGTGAAGCCCAGTCTGTCACTCACTGAACTATGCAGACGGGTTCAGACCTGGTTTCGTAATGAGAAAAGGTTAACCTGTTGGGAGTTATTTAGGTTCATGAATTTACAAACGTGTTGCCTCGGACAATGCTTTGTTAATGTTCATGAATTTACAAACGTGTTGCCTCTGACAACGCTTTTTTGAGGTTCATGTTATTTACTCATTGTGTCGACGTTCGAGGAGTCCCTCTCCGTGTGCAGGATGCAGGGGCGGATCCAGGGGGGGGGGGGTTAGGGGGGTTGCAACCCCCCCCCCCCCTTGGGAACCTGAACATACACTGTTAAAGTCGGCTTCTCCGAGCAGCGCCCCCCCCACCCTCGGTGGCAAGTTTTTCAGAGAGCACCCCCCCCCGGTCGCAAGTTTTAGCCAGAGAGCGCCCCCTCCCCCCCCGTCGCAAGTTTTTCAGAGCAACCCCTCCCCCCCCCCAGGGTGCAAGTTTTCAGAGAGCAACCCCCCCCCCCCCCCCTTGGCAAATTCCTAGATCCGCCCCTGGGATGACATATTTGTATTTGAATATTGTTACATTACGCACCAACGTTTCTTATGATTAATATCACTGCTTATTAGTGATAGTAACAATTACATTGATATTAAGGTTTTAACCACATTTGTTAGTCACCATGCAGCCCACTTTTTTTGCATGTGACTTATACTATACATAAGTTGTTAACGGCAGTTTAGTTCAGTTAATATCTCTCATGAAGTAATTCTAAGTACTTAATTATGTGAGAACGAGGTAGAGGAATGGTTTGGTGGAAGTGTGAGTTAATATATAATTTCACTGCGTGTGGAGGAAGTAAGTTTCAATATACGTGTGTGTGTGGGGGGGGGGGGGGGGCTGGGGGTTGCAACTGTTAGATCACTCGACTGCAGATCAATCTGTCGCTGGTTCAAAACCCGGTCTGGGCGATCTAATGTGGATCATATTTCATCGAAATCATTTCATTGTTCCCGGAGGTTCCTTGGCCTAATGCAGCGCCCGTATGCACAACTGGAATTACAGCTGTAACATTAATTTCACTTCAATATATATGCATCTATGTGTTTATTACATGTATACTGCATATTAGGGATAGAATCAGCACTACAGATGTATATGTCATCTGTTATGCATGGGTGGAACCGTTGTCTGGCTTTCCTTGAACGATAAATCAATAGTGGGAAACCATTTTCCACTAGCCTTCCTCATGTGCCTCTCATACGTACTGCGTCGATACCCGTCTTACATGAACCAACCAACTTTTTGTCTGCTGTATTTCCGCGTGCATGGTGAAAACTCATATTCGAGACTTTTAGGAGACGAAACATTTGTAATTTTGTGTCAAAGAAATTGCGGAAATGGGACTCGCGAGTGGTTGGCTAGTCGACGAGGTTGTGTTTTCCTGTCCGCCAACCGCCGACCCAGTGGGCGCGAACGTTGTCTGAGATGACAGGTCACGATGTTCAGTTAGAGTTTGGTTGGTTGTATATATTCAGGACGCTTTAACCAATTTTGTTCATATCGCGTCTATGGGAGAAGGAAGGGAAGAGCGGAGCCAATGTCCCCCGGGGTAACCCCCTACTTTCTGCGAAAAAGACTGGATCTTTATCTTGCGATCACGCAGACATGACTAAAGCGGGGCTCGAACCATCGATGTCAGTTAAAAGGCGTGGAGCTGATATATTTAGCCTACACAGGCACGTGCAATCGTTGAAGATTTTATCATTGCCCTTGCACCAATATATTAATAACTATTCTGCAGGTACGCAGAAGAAACGCTGGCCTCCGTTTGTCATCGAAGCAATAGATTCTCCGCACACAATGCTCCAACTTGGGCATACACCGTATATCTCAGAGATTTCTTTTATCCTCAGTTATAAATATATGTAATATGAAATCTGTAATACCATATTAATTTCTATACGACGACGATACGTCACTGTCGGCTGGACAACAGTAGGCGTCATGACCCAGACGGCTCGGAGGGGGGGGGGGTGCTCGTGTCTTCCCAGTATTCGTCATACGGGCAAATGCCTGGTTCCCCCGCCCTATGGCCTCTTTGCCCCACATCGCCCTGAGTTGGTTTGGTACGCTTGATAAGGTAACCGGGTTAACAGCCTGTTAATGATCGCCCCTCCCCCCCGCTCTCGCTCGCCGTGTCGCAGTCACCGGGCGCAATGTTGCGCTATGTGTGTAGACCAAGAGCTGCGGGGTTTGAAAGTAACAGAGCGCAAATTGGTTCCTAGTCTAGCTCATACAAGAAGTGAGTAAGATGCCTTTGATGACACAGTTCTTAACATGTGGGTTTTGAGCACCGTTCATAATTTATTGCTGTTTGAACGAGGATACGCGATTGGAAAAAAAGAGCGCAAACCCACAGGCTATTCGAGTGTCCCCCCCCCCCACCGCTGACCCCACTGGCGTGGTGAGAAAGCTTACAGAGCAACCCTGAGAAACCACACCCAGGGTGGAGTTACTATGGATTTCCCACGCCGATATATATTTACTGACATTTAATCCCTGATATATCTGTAACATATATCTTTGCGAGCAGCGAGCATGTGGAAAGCGCTTGCTAAATAGTAATCATTAGGGCGCTTTCGCTGCATAGGGCCAGGTCTGTAGTTCATTTCCGGTGGTTTTATAACTGCTGGGAATAATAGAGTGACCTCGAACTAGCCGGCTTGTGTGCTTTGAAGTGTGTGGTACTGTTGTATGGTTTATTAAGGGTTGCTCCGTGAGATCCAATATTGTAGAAGCATGATCACAGTAAACGTGCGAATAGGGACGCCGGTGGTGAGATTTCAAGGCGTGATATATTGTGTGACTCCCCAGGTGAACCATCACCCTGCCCAACCTCCCACCCCAGCCCCCACCCCAGCCCCCACCCCCCATACATCCCCGGGGGTCTCACCGACTCACAGGTGTGTGTATCGATCGCTGGAGGTCTTCATTGAGATCCCGGGGCGATAATGTGTCTCATGGGCGGATGGAACAATGTAGCCGGTGTGGCTGGATGTAGTGACGGGCGAAAAGGCGGACAGGGCCCGCCTATCCTACAGCCACGGCACTGGGATGAACCGACCATTTAGACATTACCAGTTTAATGTTTTCAATGGTATAAATGTATTACGTTTAACAATAGGGCTTTGGGCGGCGGCCCAATGCAGGGTCTGGTGCTGATATAGTTGTAACCAAATAGTATGATAACCACCAAATGGATGTATGTCAATGAAGCTAACTGGTTATTCATGGGGCTAGCTAGCCTTGACAATGTCACATCATGGAACATAATGTGTTCATGCATGTTATATGCTGACCAATGTATCTGTTCCATGCCACTTTATCTTCGGACTCGTCATCTCGTTCTCTCCTCTATTCTTGTCTCGCTCGCTCTTTTTCTGTATCTCTTCTATATAAATGTCTATTTCTTCTATCTGTACGTTATTATGTGTATGCCTGACAACTCATCTCTATCTATATCTCTATATGTTCCCATCTTTCTTTTATGGTTCCATCTTCCCCAATTAATTTCTGTGAATTCTATAGATGTATCTTTCTTTTTCTCACTGTCGTTCTACCTCTTTCATATGCTCTTGACAGTCGATATTCTCTATATTTTGTATAGGCCTACTGTTCATATTTTATCTTTTTTGCTATTTTTCTTCCCATATCTCTCTTCCTCCTTGCCTTTCTCTCTAGCTCCGGCTCGAGCGCTAGGTTTATACTGGGACCTATAAATCCTGTCGCCGATACTACAGGGAGGGTGGGTGGGGGGTGGGGGTTGTCGGGAGCCGGTGGCGATGATTTTGGCGCGGGTCTGAAGCCGAAGCCTGTGGGCGACGGCATCGGAGCAAGCTGCCCTCCCCTCCCCCTCGCCACTCCACCCCCCGCGCCCTCCCCACACACCCCTATCAGTGGTGAGATATCTATCGGGTCGCTGCTGACGCGGCCATTTGTCGCTGCGCCACGTGGCCTTAAGGCTCTGATAGCGTTCTACGGCGTACCCCAATACTACCGGACCTCCTGAGCGGGGGGGAGGTCGAGGGGGCGAGAGGCGGTACCCCAGCACTGCCGGACCTCATTTAACGGGAGGGTCTTCCTCAATACTGGCGGACCTCGTGTGATGACATGATAGGATAGTATGGGGGGAGGGGGGGCGGGGGGGGGGGGGTAAACATGACGTGGCCCAATGATATACCAAGCCTGGTGCTTCCAGGGCTTTGCGGGTTATTGGAGGGAGGGGGGGTTGCTTAATGGCGGCTTTACTACAGACATGTATCTACTTAATCATAAAAGCCTAAGACATACTTAACATACGGGACATTACATGCATTTATACACTACGGTTCGGGTTGGTTTTACGTTCTCTGCCCCTCCCCCCTCTCCACCACCACCCACTGGGAGCCCCTTGGGGGTAAATGTCACCATGCCTCCCAACGGGGTGGGGTGGGGATGGGGGGGGGCGAGGTTGGCGGTGGCCAGCCCTACAGGTGCGTGTTGGGCTTGCGACGGGTCGGACGGGAGAAGGGGCTGAGGGAGGCTGGCGGAGGGGGAGTGGGGAGTGCCGCCGTCCATGTGGTCGGTGTGACGTGGTCTATTACAACACGATGGGTCCACACCGCCCCGCCAGTCCATGGCTGTCTCTCTTGCAGGGCGCTGCGTAGCTTTCTGATGGTGGTGGGACAGGCACAGCGGCCACCTTACGTTCCCGACTGACGTCCACGTCGTTCGCTGGCCGAACACCCATCCCCCCGCCCGTTCATTTGACAGCCAGTGATACCCCCCGCCCTCACCCTCTCCCTGTGGTCAACCCTCCCACCCACACAGAGCAAGGCGTTCACTGAGGGCACCAACCACTCAAGGGAAGTGCTGGGGAGTCACTTGATCCCGTCAGACCATGCGGGCCATCCATAGAAAGGGTAGGATTCTCACGTCATGACCGAGAACAACACTTGTTGACACTGGACAGCGGTCATCAATGGAGCCATTGGAATCCTATACATACATATGGATTATTAGGTCACTGCATTATACAATTCGCACTGGATATCCTCTCTGTGTCATCACTTGTCATCATACGAGAGCTTCCGACGGACTAGAGCCTAGTAGAGGGTCTAATTGCTAATTACACAGACTAATCAGCTTCATCAGCCGTCGTGGATCGACAAACCATCGGCCCTGGAAGAGCTGGCTCCCCGGCTGCCTGGGTTGCTGTAGGCGGCTGGAGGTGGGTCCATGATCCGCCGCCCGTCAAAGGCCAGTCGTCGCCTGGGCAGGTGGGAGATGTACGTCGCGTTGGTGGTGGCCTGCAGCGTGCTGGAGCTTTGTCTCAACGCCAGGTGAGCGCGGCAGACGGCAATTTTGTGGCGCGAACGCGTCGTTGCCATGGTAATGACCCTCGTACATTTCAGCTGATTTGATTTGTGCGAGTGCGTTTTACGTGTCTTTTTCTTCATTGTATGTGGTAGTAGGGGGGGATGTAGCTGGGGGAGGGAAGGGGCTTATAGCGCGTCTGGGCTATATCAGGCGCAGTGACAGCTCGGTATGATGAAGTTCGAGCGAGCGAGCTGTTGGCTGATATACGGCTGATATACGGCGTTGAACAGCTGAGTTGATATCTCAACATCCTTTTCGTATGAACATCATTGTCAACCTTACAACACTAATGTGTGTAGATATGTCAGTAACGATCAATATGAAGTATATATATTATATATAGAAAGAGAAAGGTGTATATATATATATATATCGATTTCCTCAAGGGGACGCTGGCAGTTTTCCTCTAAGACGCAGTGACGCAGTCACTGGGGAGGCAGGGATGATTGAGCAACATTCACAGCCTGTATTTTACAGTCTGGACGTAACGGGGACATCCCTTGTGAAGTGGTTAGCGATGCTCCTTTCGTCCTTCAACGTCTCTGAAACCGTTGGCCAAGTGTAGCCCTTATTGTGCCCACACGCGGTCTAGAACTCCAATTCACTGGGTTCAGTTTCGACCTGTATATTTTAGCCTCAAGAAGAGAAGATCATCCATTGTGCCCTCTCTTCCCCACCCCTGACTCTTCATATATGCAACTTCTCATTGAATAACCTGATAACTAGACTAATAACCACTGGTTCTCGCTTGTGTCGACGCCTGTGCCATTGTACTGAAGACCAACTTCTTCACAAATGCAAGTAAGCTTACACGTATACTTTATTCACGTACCCCATTGATTTAGCACTTCGACATGTGCAATATACAGTGTGTGTAAATATAAAGGCTAACATGAGACGTACAGCACATAGGTATTGATTGATACTCGGCGAACATGAGAACACTTTCTACTTCTTGTTACCCAATCTTCTGCACCGGGCTGAACCTGGCAAGTCTCTGCCTGCAACATGCATGCGATAATATGCATAACAAGTTTTCTCTTGTCCACCCGACGACTTCCTCGCTTTCTGTCGACCACAGATCATCCGGGTGATTGAGTGACGTGGGGATGTGGTGTTACTTACGCGTGTTGCGCTCCACACACTGCAGAGGGTTGTTCTTTGATGTTCACGCAAACTGCTGTGTCAGAATTGCTCGCGTATTACTCCTGGCTGTCAGTTATTACTATGATCGATTTCGGGAAGGCACACATCGCAGATGGACCTCACCCCCCCCCCCCCCCAACTGACCCCTCGACCCCCATGGACTAAAAGGAAACCGATTATTGCAGCAGCGCGAACTATTGCACTGTAAATCGCGTATTGGTCGTTTACATTTAATGGCGAACCATTGTTTCGGCATAGCTCACGTATTAGTCACGCCTGCCACGGTTACCAAATAAAATCCATTTCGTGCGCTCTAACATGGAGGATGAACCCGCATAGTGTTCAGCTTAATATTTAATGTCTATGTAGTTTTATGGATCCTCACATGGAGCATGGACCTACCATTTTAAGCTGACGCAGGCTGATACAACATCGAGAGTCTCGTAGTCGGATTTTATGTAGTCTGGTCTTGTCGGTTTTAGGTCAATAGTCGAAGAGTCCATGTTCCCCGTTCCTCGTGCGAACATAATGTAAAAGCCGCCTTGTGTACATTTTAGTACTGCTTATATATATATATATATATATACTGTCTGCAGCCCCCTGAAAGGGAGACGGTCTTTTTGTCGCCCGCACACCTACCGTCGAAGTGGGTCAGCATGTTGAAAGTAATGCTGTGGCCAGGACGCCGTGTGGGACCTCGGCTTGTAATCACCACACAGTGTGAACAAGGTTCCTGGGGATCGTTTCACTAAGAGTTATGAGCTCGTAACCGTATATTTGACATGCTAATTTAAAGACAGATCCGAATTTTACGAGCAACGGAAATAAGCGTTATACTGCGATGACTGGTGTGCAGCCATATTCATGAAATTTATTTTCTGCTGATATTATTCTAAAACGTGCTTTCCATGTATTGATGCTAAATATAACATTTTTCATTTATTTTCGTGTGAGCAATACAAGTTTGAAATTTTACGAGCAAACATTACGAGATCTTAGTGAAATGACACCCTGGAGTATTCGCTAACACGTGTCCTTAGTGCGAACGCACAAAACAGTTTTTCTATACTTTTTAGATTTTTCTTTTACACACCCCCTCTCCAGTCCCCCTTGGTCTTGTATCGTCGCTTTAGTGAGTTGTTTTGTCGTGTTTTCATGGTTTATAGAAGTAGGCCTACCAATTAAATTGCCAGATAATGCCGTTTCAGGGAAATTAAGTGCGATGAACTGTCATATCATTGTACTGATGGTAAC
This sequence comes from Arenicola marina, assembly GCA_964019135.1. Taxonomy (NCBI): domain Eukaryota; kingdom Metazoa; phylum Annelida; class Polychaeta; family Arenicolidae; genus Arenicola; species Arenicola marina. Next base: position 33,616,834 of record OZ025264.1, on the reverse strand, counting down.
TGAAAGAACGTGTTGATGACCGTGGCTTGGGGACAGACGGTAAGGGCGTCTTATCTTACTGAAATAGAACTTCTGTAGGGAGATGCTAGGTTCTTCATCCAACTGTTAGTTATTACGGTGCGTGAGTGCCCGTGCCTCGGATATAGCTCACATATTACTCACGCGTTGCACTTACTACAGTAGTCAAATTCGTTGACCGCTGTGAACAAAGGTCGCATCAAATGCAATTTCTTTCGTTCAGATATGTGTTAAAGCCTGCGCAATGGATTATTGTAGTAAATGTTAGGCGTGGGTAATACGTGAGCTATGCTGAAACAGTGGTTCGTCCCAACATTGAAAAGCGACCACATGTCTTACACATTTTAGGTTTTTGTGACAGTTGAGAGAACGCCCACTCGCCTCCGATATCAGTAAGCGGGATGTGCGACCATCGCTGTAAGGTTGCTTGCTGAACGTCCGTGTGACTGTGAACTATCTGTTAATTGATAACATTCATGAACACGTATCTGTCGTGTCATCATGACTTCACTCAGCGGAGTCTCTGTGAATTCGTTTCCCGCAAATTTGAGTAAAGTGAAGTCAATTTTGAAACCCGGCTATATTAGGGTGAAACGAATGTGAAAACAACGTTATTTTTCTCACTTGTAATTTACAAGTTAATTGGGGTAAAAAGACAACTACTTTGTAACAACTGACACTTTGAGCCAACCTTATTGCTTCCAAGAAATCGTTAGAACCGCCGGCCGGGTGTAGTCTTCTAACGGTTGCATTTGCAAACAACAGACTCACTATCGATTAAAGAGAGGTGAGCTATTCAGTATAGCCAGCTCACCAATCACAGACGTCTAGCATTTTCTGCAATACTCCGTTTCGGGGAGGCCGACACCGACTAGGAGGGTGGGCAAGGGTGAATGTGTCACCAAGACCTTTTTATTTCTTCACCAAGAGTTACGAGCTCGTAGTCCTATCTTTCTTTATGTTATGTTTTTAAGTCATGTCTGTGACTTATTGGACAAGCGACACCGAAGTAGTTGTTAACCATCTTAACATATTGTTGCTGTTCAGGATGTTTGCAGAATATATGCGTGTTTACGTACTCGACGGCTGCTTCGGGGCCGGCGCGATAGCTCAGTGGGCTAGAGCGCTCGCATTGAGTGATCTGGCCACCTGAGAACCTAACGGCGCGTGGATCGGTGGTTCGAGCCCTGTTGTGGCCATGTCTGTGTGGTTGCAGGATAAAGTTCCCATGCCTTTCTTCGTAAAGAGTAGAGGGTTACCCCCGGGAACATGGCTCCACTCTCCCTTCCTTCTCCCATTGATGCGATATGACCAAAAGTGGTTAAAGCGTCCTGAATATACAACCAATCGACGCCTGCTTCACCCCCCCCCCTCCCCCACCCACCCCCGCCTATGTCAGTTGTCCCACGCAGTTCCTTGACCCGGTTTAGCCCATGTGTTCTTACATATGACATAAAACTCAAAATCCACCAATCAAACTGTTTTCAGATTTCAGTTGCTGTTCCATTATATTTGAGGTGCTCTGGGACACTTGAACCCATCTTATGGCATGCCCAGCTATCGGAACCACTGCTGCCATCTGTATCTAGGACGACTTCATTTTTTTGCCACGTTTCAACTACCACGTGCACAAAAATGGCTTAAAACCCGAACGTTCCACTTCGTTTCAGGATCGGCTTCACGGAGGAGATCCAGAAACCGCTCTCTCCAGACGTCCCTGCCGCCCAACCCCCTCCCGCCCACCCTGCGACGGGTATCCCGCACCCCCAGCCCGATCACCATGCCGGCAGCTCCCCCGACACTCCCCAGGGGTCGCCACCGGAGCCCCACCACCCAGGTGACACTGGCGGTGGTGGGGGAGAGGCGGCCCTGGTCACTGACCCAGGGGAGGCAGGAACCCGGGGGGGTGGCGAGGGCACGGCCTCCGGGGGAGAGGACGTGGCGGACCGGGAGGCCGACGGCCAAGGCACTGAACCAAGGTGAGCCAGCTATCCAAGCTTTCTGGCACTTGTCAAAGAAAGATTAATTTTGTGCATTAATGTATACAGTATTTATTTAACAAGGTTACCGATAGCAAATACACATATCCTTTAAAGATAGTAGAACCGTAAAATCGCCATTGCGTGTTACAACGCAACGGCGATTCTACGGTAGTCTGCGTTTGGCGGTTTAAAGGATATCAGCGGCCACCTCGACAGGCTCTTGGTTGACTTTGGTGCGTTCATCATATGGAGAATGAACGCATCCCGAGGGATTTGGCCGATGGCGCCGGTATAATGCCAGCTGGACGACCAAATCTCAAGTTTGATGATACTTAGAAACGTGACGTGAAGATAGTCGGCATCGCTTCGGATTCCTCTGAGGGTTTGGTGATGTCATAGCAGAGGGTGGGAGGAAACACTGGGAGAAAAAACAAGACCAAGCCACATTGAGGACGACACATATGATATGGCAAGCTCGTGTCAGTGTCAAATGAAAAAAAAATATCGCATCCTCATTGGTCAATCGCGGACACACCTCCAAAAAGGGCTGCTGCCTGATTAAGCGGCGAAATCGTGGCTGGCGGTCACTTCTAAATTTTTTGTAAGCTACAGACAGGACGGAGAATTATGTAACTTGGAGGATCAGACATTTGGGTATTATATGAATCGGCAAAGCATCGTTAGAGGCCAGGCTGGCAGCTTCGTTTAAAGGGTTTCTTCTTTCTGTCTGTTTTAGCACGGGCGAGGCCGAGGTGACTCAACCTCACGGACCCGCCGGCCGTACCCCACCGGTAGCCCCCTCCACCCCGAACGCCGACACCCCTTACCCTGATGAGGGGCCTCAGGACCCCGCCACCCCGGGGTCCATGACTCCCTTAGCGGGCGAGGGGGTGGAGGGCGCAGCGCCCCCCGGCGAGGTCCCCGTCACCACGTCGGGAGACGCTGGGGAGGGGGTGGAGTCGGGGCAGGGGGAGGGGGAGGGTGAGACGGACGGCGTGAAGGGTGGAGAGGGGGCTGCGGAGGGGGTGAAAGAGGGGGAGGGGGAGCACGAGATCGTGGCGCCCAAGAAGGATGAGGACATGCCGTCGTTTGACGAGTGGCGGGAGAAGCGACTGGCGGAGCAGGCCGAGCAGGAGAAGAGCAAGCTGATGGAAGGTGGGTGACATCATTAATACGTGACTGGAAGGTGGGTGACATCATTAATACGTGGCTGGAAGGTGGGTGACATCATTAATACGTGACTGGAAGGTGGGTGACATCATTAATACGTGACTGGAAGGTGGGTGACATCATTAATACGTGGCTGGAAGGTGGGTGACATCATTAATACGTGACTGGAAGGTGGGTGACATCATTAATACTTGGCTGGAAGGTGGGTGACATCATTAATACTTGGCTGGAAGGTGGGTGACATTAATACGTGGCTGGAAGGTGGGTGACATCATTAATACGTGGCTGGAAGGTGGGTTACCTCATTAACACGTGGTTAGAAGGTGGGTGACCTCATTAACATGTGGTTATAAGGTGGGTGACCTCATTAACATGTGGTTATAATGTGGGTGACCTCATTAACTTGTGGTTAGAAGGTGGGTGACCTCATTAACACGTGGTAAGAAGGTGGGTGACCTCATTAACACGTGGTTAGAAGGGGAGCTACATCATCAACGCTGGCCTGGAAGGTGAGTACTCACATTAATGCGCTACTTGAAGGTGCTTATCTCATTAACTAGGGATTAACATATGTTGCAACTCGGGAGAAAGGTCAACTCCACTAGGCCGTATCATGTGCTGTGAAAATGACACTTACTTTCCCATTCGCTCCCCCCAATACATATACATCACCGTTCTTATTGTCTGCGCTTCGACCGGCGCTTTATTCTCACAAACCCCATCTCTTTAATGTAATATCTACTCATCCGTATCCTTGCTTTAAACGTAATTCACATCCACTAAGTCACGTGCGTTTTTGTCGCAATACTACACTTTCTGCCTTCGACTCACTCCGCTAGGGCTCCATTATATCTCTGTTGCCGCCTACTTCCTCAATGCATTTTCACACTCGCTCGCCAGGGCGGCACTGCGCAAACTGATATGAAAAATGCGCCGCGCATTTCTACAAATTAGTGCCGGGACCTAGCCTAAGCCTTATAACACACCATATCAGGTGATGAAAAGAAAGAGTTTAGTCAGAGTTAAAACCTTTTTGAAGGGGTAGAAGATGTTTTTTGCTTTGGTTCGTTATTTTTATCTTTTATTTTTGAGAATTATAATGTTGCAAGAAACTACAGTTGATTTGATCGTTTTTCAAGAATCTTGAAATTTGCCCCCGGCCGACAGCAGCGGTAAAAGCGGAGCTTGCGTAGCGCCACGGTGCGGGGAGCTTGGCAATACTATAGTTCTGTATTTAACCCCACATGGCCACTCATTCTCCAACAGCTCAGGGGGCGCCACCGAGCATCCAGTCGAGTCAGAAGCAGAAGACGACGAGCAAGAAAATCAACTACGCGTCTGCCACGTGTGGGGCTAAAGTACTGCACACCAACGCCGAGGTGGCCAACCCCAGCGCCGTGCTGAGCGAGAACAGGGACAGCTACATGAACAACCCCTGCACCGCCAGGAAATGGTGAGTGACACCCCCCCCCCGCCTCCCCTCACCCCCACACTCTAACAGCGCCTTGCTGAGCGAGAACAGGGACAGCTACATGAACAACCCCTGCACCGCCAGGAAATGGTGAGTGCCCCCCCCGCCCCCCCTCGTCCCCACACTCTAACAGCGCCTTGCTGAGCGAGAACAGGGACAGCTACATGAACAACCCCTGCACCGCTAAGAAATGGTGACCCCCCCCCCTCCCCCGCCACCAGCATCCTCCCCTCCCCCGGTTTCCCATACCTTTCCCATACCTTTCCATTGGCAATTTTTTACTCTTTCCATTTTACCTGGTGTTTTACCATTTCCATTGACCTATTCTGCAGTATCGTTTAACATTTCCTTTCGCCAGTTCTCTGCGTGTTTCACATTTCCCGGTACCTGTCCTCCAAGAAGGATTACATACGATTTCTTTATTGAATTATGATGGAATAAAAGTTCCCAAGTTGCTATCAAGATGTGATAGCCACGATTCCCTGTGTCGCCAGGTTCACGACCGAGCTGTGTGCCCCAGTCCGGATCCAGCTGCTGGAGATGGGCAATCTGGAGCTCTTCTCGTCCATGCCGGAGAAGTTCATCGTCCACGTCAGCGACAGGTCAGTGCATTTATTTAAAGGTGCTATTACAACTTATTACAACGCATTCGGTCACAATGAAGCCGTTTAGCTGAGTGGGTAGAGCAAGAGACTTTGATCGTAGTGATTTGGGTTCAATAGCAGAGGAATATGTTTTCGGTTGACGAATTTTGAGTGAAAATGTATGCTCGTCTGTTTTTGAAGAATAATCCTAGATCCTAATCGGTGATGCTGCGACTTATCGGAAAGTTAGTTCATTCCACCCCGTCGGTTGGCATGTTCCTCTTTAACTCCCGGATCTGGGTCAGTACCTCCGCTTCCGCTTTTACCAAAGCAATGAGGATCGACGTCCATACCATGACCTGTAGCGACGCTCGGCGGGCGATACTCAACGATATCTGCGTCACAAACGGTTTCCTTTCCCGCCGTGATGTGTCCCCCCCCCCCGGTACTCTATTAATTCTCACACGACCATGTACCTTGACACACTGCAGCTCATTAGATCTTCCATAAGACCAAGCATTTGTCAGCAACGGAGCGAAAGAAACACCTGGTCTAGTAAACTGACCCTGTTTGCTTGTATTTGTTCTACTTGAAAAGAAATTATATAGTACAAAGATACTTCCATGAAGTAGACAGAACTCTATATTATATTAAGCTACAATATACTTTAACGTCAGCAGATGGGATAGGTGGTTAGAGCTTGAGCCAGAGCGGTGTTGTGTGTTTTGTTGTACCATTCATGGTTAAACAGCCGCGTTGTAACGGCTCCTGAAAAACTGTGCCGCATGATATATGTATCTTGGGGTTTGTCTAATAGAATATCGATTTGATGGGAAAGGTGTGGCGATATCGAGGCAAATGTTTTTTCACTATTATGTCGACGCGCACAAAGTGAAATGAACCTTGCACGTGACAACTTACCCCGCCACAGGTGGCGCTGCGACACCGTTTAACGTTTAAGATCTCGCTCTCGACCACGTGAATAGTAGGCGTCCGGGGGACGAGATCAGGCTTCTCACGTGGGTCTCACGTTCTTTGGAGATTATCGGAGCCGTGAAATCATCTGTAAGACAATATCTTCCGTCATAAAAGTGAAACATGATCTGATAAGGAAGCCACGAGTCGGTCTAATTATGATTGAGGCCGCTATCAGATAACGCCTTTAGGCGGCCATTCATTACCACGCTGACGTCCAAGATGACACTCCCCCATTATCGCCACGTCTCCTAGTCAATCGGTCGTTAAACAAGTAACAAGTGTGAGCGGTAACCTTTCCCTCCTCTCCGCTTTTGGAGAGGCGAGGTTTTAAGGGTACAGTACAACTCGCTAGGGGCGCTGCGGATCGTACCGCGATGGGCGAGACGAACCACTCCTAATATAGGTGTCGCTGTTTGGTCATGCGGCAAGACACGCGTTCCTGCCGGTTATCGATCTGCCGGAGGCCACGGTCTGGATCAATATAAAGCACGTGCAACGGCTCGCAGAACATAAAACGTAGACCACACAATTCAAAATCTCCCCCGGGATGACATTTTAAACATGGCAAATTGAACGTTCTGCGCGTTGTGTATTTGCGGCATGTCGTTTACCCACGTCCGCACGAAGGCTTCTGTTGATGTAGGTGACCCAGGCAAAACCCTGGCTCCGCTGGTGTTTTGAAGAGTAAACATATAAAGGGCACCAGTGGCATAATCCACGTCCGTATTCCCAAAGTGATCAATCAATGATCGATCTAGATCTATCAGAACTGGTGAACACCTGTCCGCGGCCCTAGCTCAGTCGGTAAAGCTCTGAGCTTCCGGGCAACAGACTCGGATTGGATGGCGTATTCATGGTTCACCCAACCTTATTTCAATGTCCCGGGAACTGCCCTGGCCTAGTAAAAAAAAACTAAAAAAACCTGCGGCAAAGCAGAAACAGCAGTTTATCTTCCTATATTCCTGAGCAAAATACTCGCTTGATAGCGGTGATGTCCATGTTTGGTTTTAACATGTACCTTGGTCCTGCGGCTGTGACAGCTGCATTATTTTTCCCGTTATCTTCCACCGCGGTTTTCTGTGTTATTGGCTTGACGGTGAGCCGTTTCTATCTCGTAGATACCCGACAAAGGACTGGAAGCCGATGGGGACGTTTCATGCGCGCGACGAGCGGGCCATTCAGAGCTTTACGGTAGAGGACCAAGAGCTGTACGCGCAGTACGTCAAGGTGGAGATGTTATCTCACTACGGCAGTGAACACTACTGCCCTCTCACGGTCCTCAGGTAGGCAACACTACTGCCCTCTCACGGTTCTCAGGTAGACAACACTACTGCCCTCTCACGGTCCTCAGGTAGGCAACACTTCTGCCCTCTCACGGTCCTCAGGTAGACACCACTACTGCCCTCTCACGGTCCTCAGGTAGACACCACTACTGCCCTCTCACGGTCCTCAGGTAGACAACACTACTGCCCTCTCACGGTCCTCAGGTAGGCAACACTACTGCCCTCTCACGGTCCTCAGGTAGGCAACACTACTGCCCTCTCACGGTTCTCAGGTAGGCAGCACTACTGCCCTCTCTCGGTCCTCAGGTAGGCAACACTACTGCCCTCTCACGGTCCTCAGGTAGACAACACTACTGCCCTCTCACGGTCCTCAGGTAGACAACACTACTGCCCTCTCACGGTCCTCAGGTAGGCAATACTACTGCCCTCTCACGGTCCTCAGGTAGGCAACACTACTGCCCTCTCACGGTTCTCAGGTAGGCAGCACTACTGGCCTCTCTCGGTCCTCAGGTAGGCAACACTACTGCCCTCTCACGGTCCTCAGGTAGACAACACTACTGCCCTCTCACGGTCCTCAGGTAGGCAGCACTACTGCCCTCTCTCGGTCCTCAGGTAGACAACACTACTGCCCTCTCACGGTCCTCAGGTAGGCAACACTACTGCCCTCTCACGGTCCTCAGATAGGCAACACTACTGCCCTCTCACGGTCCTCAGGTAGGCAGCACTACTGCCCTCTCACGGTCCTCAGGTAGGCAACACTACTGCCCTCTCACGGTCCTCAGGTAGACAACACCACTGCCCTCTCACGGTCCTCAGGTAGGCAACACTACTGCCCTCTCACGGTCCTCAGGTAGACAACACCACTGCCCTCTCACGGTCCTCAGATAGGCAACACTACTGCCCTCTCACGGTCCTCAGGTAGGCAGCACTACTGCCCTCTCACGGTCCTCAGGTAGGCAACACTACTGCCCTCTCACGGTCCTCAGGTAGACAACACCACTGCCCTCTCACGGTCCTCAGGTAGGCAACACTACTGCCCTCCCACGGTCCTCATGTAGGCAATATTACTGCCCTCTCACGGTCCTCAGGTAGACAACACCACTGCCCTCTCACGGTCCTCAGGTAGGCAACACTACTGCCCTCTCACGGTCCTCATGTAAGCAATATTACTGCCCTCTCACGGTCATCAGGTAGACAACACTACTGCCCTCTCACAGTCCTCAGGTAGACAACACTACTGCCCTCTCACGGTCCTCAGGTAGACAACACTACTGCCCTCTCACGGTCTTCAGGTAGCCAGCACTACTGCCCTCCCACGGTCCTCAGGTAGCCAGCACTACTGCCCTCTCACGGTCCTCAGGTAGGCAGCACTACTGCCCTCTCACGGTCCTCAGGTAGGCAGCACTACTGCCCTCTCACGGTCCTCAGGTAGGCAACACTACTGCCCTCTCACGGTCCTCAGGTAGACAACACTACTGCCCTCTCACGGTCCTCAGGTAGGCAACACTACTGCCCTCTCATGGTCCTCAGGTAGACAACACTACTGCCCGCTCACGGTTCTCAGGTAGGCAACACTACTGCCCTCTCACGGTCCTCATGTAGACAGTACTACTGCCCTCTCACGGTCCTCAGGTAGGCAACACTACTGCCCTCTCATGGTCCTCAGGTAGACAACACTACTGCCCGCTCACGGTTCTCAGGTAGGCAACACTACTGCCCTCTCACGGTCCTCATGTAGACAGTACTACTGCCCTCTCACGGTCCTCAGGTAGACAACACTACTGCCCTCTCACGGTCCTCAAGTAGGCATCATTACTGCCCTCTCACGGTCCTCAGGTAGACAACACTACTGCCCTCTCACGGTCCTCAGGTAGACAACACTACTGCCCTCTCATGGTCCTCAGGTAGGCAACACTACTGCCCTCTCACGGTCCTCAGGTAGACAGTACTACTGCCTTCTCACGGTCCTCAGGTAGACAACACTACTGCCCTCTCACGGTCCTCAGGTAGACAACACTACTGCCCTCTCACGGTCCTGAGGTAGACAACACTACTGTCCTCTAATGGTCCTCAGGTAGACAACACTCCTGCCCTCTCACGGTCCTTAAGTAGACAACACTACTGCCCTCTCATGGTCTTCAGGTAGACAGCACTACTGCCCTCTCACGGTCCTCAGGTAGCAACACTACTGCCCTCTCACGCTCCTCAGTTAGGCAACACTACTGCCCTATCACGGTCCTCAGGTAGGCAACACTACTGCCCTCTCATGGTCCTCAGGTAGGCAACACTACTGCCCTCTCACGGTCCTCAGGTAGGCAGCACTACTGCCTTCTCACGGTCCTCAGGTAGACAACACTACTGCCCTCTCACGGTCCTCAGGTAGGCAACACTACTGCCCTCTCACGGTCCTCAGGTAGACAGTACTACTGCCCTCTCATGGTCCTCAGGTAGGCAACACTACTGCCCTCTCATGGTCCTCATGTAGGCAGCACTACTGCCCTCTCACGGTCCTTAGGTAGACAACACTACTGCCCTCTCACGGTCCTCAGGTAGACAACACTACTGCCCTCTCACGGTCCTCAGGTAGACAGTACTACTGCCCTCTCATGGTCCTCAGGTAGGCAACACTACTGCCCTCTCATGGTCCTCAGGTAGGCAGCACTACTGCCTTCTCACGGTCCTCAGGTAGACAACACTACTGCCCTCTCACGGTCCTCAGGTAGGCAACACTACTGCCCTCTCACGGTCCTCAGGTAGACAGTACTACTGCCCTCTCATGGTCCTCAGGTAGGCAACACTACTGCCCTCTCATGGTCCTCAGGTAGGCAGCACTACTGCCCTCTCATGGTCCTCAGGTAGGCAACACTACTGCCCTCTCATGGTCCTCAGGTAGGCAGCACTACTGCCCTCTCATGGTCCTCAGGTAGGCAGCACTACTGCCCTCTCATGGTCCTCAGGTAGGCAACACTACTGCCCTCTCACGGTCCTCAGGTAGACAACACTACTGCCCTCTCATGGTCCTCAGGTAGACAACACTACTGCCCTCTCACGGTCCTCAGGTAGACAACACTACTGCCCTCTCATGGTCCTCAGGTAGACAACACTACTGCCCTCTCATGGTCCTCAGGTAGGCAGCACTACTGCCCTCTCATGGTCCTCAGGTAGGCAACACTACTGCCCTCTCACGGTCCTCAGGTAGACAACACTACTGCCCTCTCATGGTCCTCAGGTAGACAACACTACTGCCCTCTCATGGTCCTTAGGTAGACAACACTACTGCCCTCTCATGGTCCTCAGGTAGACAACACTACTGCCCTCTCATGGTCCTTAGGTAGACAACACTACTGCCCTCTCATGGTCTTCAGGTAGACAACACTACTGCCCTCTCACGGTCCTTAGGTAGACAACACTACTGCCCTCTCATGGTCCTCCTCCTCGTCCTCTTTGTGATATCGTCAATGAGAAAACACAAATGGGGATAACCTAGACGTTGTGAAATGCGAGAAGAAGGAGATGAGTTGTTGAATGGTTCCATGGTATCACAGCGAGTGTGGATCTGTTGCCAGGTTGTTCGGGAGCACCATTGAGGACGAGGCGGAGGAGACTGATCCAGAGGAACACACTGAGGATGATGCCGCTCCGGACCCAGGTGAGATTCCCGGGGGATCCGTCTGGCTGGCTGTAGCTGGTTCCGGACCATGTATTTTCTTAGGGAGATGTCACAACCGACCTTTAACATGTATCACTATATTCTAATGAACGATATTTCATGGTGTACAACGATCTTCATACAATTGGTTGCGTGAAAATTGTTATAGAAGTAAACTTTATGGAACATAATTATGATTGAGACGAAATTTTTCTTTCCTCTTGGGGCTTGTAACCAGGGGCCTCCCTGGTGTAGTGGTTAGCCCACTAGACCGAACACCTATAGGTCTTGGGTTCGAATCCGGGCTCGGACACCTAATCTGGGGCACGGTTGATCCAGGCAGCCCTTCATCGTCTCGGGGGAGTTCCTTGGCCAAGTTTAGCCTATGTGTGCACACTCGAGGCATGAAGCTCATTCCCTCCTTCCTTTCAGTGGAGAAAAAGGCGCGAAACCTGTTCACCAGCGCAACGGACACCGTGCTCAGCCTGGTCAAGACCGTCCTCAGCCCGGGGATGGAGGCCGTGGTGGCGGCGGGCGAGGATGAGGGGGAGGCCGCCGCCGACGCTCTGGGGGGTGAGGCCGCCCCCCAGGGGCGCGGCGGCGACATGATGAAAAAGGTGGTCGACATGAAAGGTCTGGACTCGGCCAACAGCTCATTCCAGAACACCAGCGCCCCTACCGTGGAGAGTGAACGGGGGGCGGAGGCGCAGCCCTGTGTGCCCCAGGCTGAGTACGAAGTCATTGTTCCTCTGTGGGGTCTGGCTTTACAGGGGGGGAGGGGGGGAAGGGGGGTGCCGCCAGCATGGTGGACGGCGCGAACAGAGGGGAGGAGGACACAACTGCTGGCTATACCATTTATAATTGCATACCAGAACATAATACTTCACGACTAATCTGCTCCTGATTCATCCCCGTTGCAATTGAGGATTTGTTGCTGATCTTTTGTTGTTGACGTTCCCTATTTTGCCCCTCGCAGGTCCGGAGACGCCACCACCATCCAGGAACCTAATGTTCAACCTCCGGACAAACCGGAAGTTCCGGATGTGACAACAAGCCCCGACGGTGGGTTAATTTCTGTCTGTCTGTCTGTCTGTCTGTCTGTCTGGTACTTTGCGCAAGAGACATGGCGCCAATCCAAATGATTACGAACCATTGTAACTCTTTGATACTTTCGCGGCCGCGCAGCAAATATGTGAAACATTTCCGATTCATCCACTATTAGTTTTTCTTTTTTTAAATGCCAGTTATCATATTTTGATTGAGACAATTTCAACGGTTTAAACTGATTGAAAATACTGTGTTTTTCCCCACAGAGGTTCTCCCCAAGGAGGCCCCGACTCCGCCCATCGTGACTAAGATCGATCAGAATCAGGACTCCAGCATTGACACCAAGCCGTCAGAGGGCGCCCCGAGCTCCCCGGGTCTGGTGACGCTGATCGAGACGCCCCCTAGCGCCACGCTCAGCAGCGCCATCTCCCGGTGCATGTACTGCACTAAGCGAGGCCTGCTGCTGTCATGCGAGAGCCAATCCCTGTGTAGTTACATCAACATTTGGCGAGTGGTCACCCGCTGTAGCGACGCCGCCACGCCCACCACTGCACCCGCCCGGAAATCCACGTCCGGGATTGCCATGCCCGGAGACGTGACGTCATCGGAGAGTGCCGCGTCGTCGGCGGCCTCCTCGGTGGCGTCGTCTGACACTGACAGCGACGGCGCGACGCTGTCCCCACCCACAGTGACCAGCACTCAGGACGTCGGCCCGTTCAAGATCTCTCCCGACGACTTGGCAGCGACACCAAGCGAGGCCGGCGTCACTATTCAGGCGACGCCCGTCACGGATTCTGTGAATAATTATGACACGGCGCGCGATATCCAGATTGAGGGTCATCCCGACGCCTCGAAAGGTGGCGAACCGTTGCCCGACGGCGTCGCCTTGGAACCGTCCCTGGACACCACACGCGGCTCACTGGGGCTGCCGGCGACTTCCGGTGGCGCTGAACGAGTCCAAAGTGTCCCCAGTCACGTACCGACGCAGCCTTTGCCGACACACGCTACCATGGCTACAACCCAAGCGGCTGAGAGCGGTCAGGAGAAGAGCGACAGTTCAACGGACACCACGCAGAAACAAGGACACCGCTCAGATACTCACATCGGACCGGACGTCGCACAGGTGCGACCGTTGCCAGTGACTACCCCTGTAATCGATAACGTTGCTACGGATGAAATCGTGGATCCGTCGGGAAAGGAACCAATTATCGGCGATTCTGGAGACGCCAAACCAGCGGATGGCTCTCCCGCGCATGCGCCTAAAGCCGACCACGAAACTACTACCGGTTCCGGTCCCCCCGTTCCTCCTGACGACGACGAGAAGAAGGACACGAACGGCTTGAGGGATATCTACGCGCACGCTCCCGGCAGCATCGACGACCTTGACCTTGAAACGGTGGCGCCCCCAACCGACGATGGCGATGTTCAGTACCAAAAGCTATCGTCCAACAAAAAGGACACGACATTCATGCGTCTGAAGAACAAGATCAACACCCTGGAGCACAACCTGACCCTGAGCAGCCAGTGAGTCTTCTCTCCCCAGAAACACCGTCCCGACTGCAGACCCCTCGGTGGCGGGTTCTAACCCCGTTCGTGTCTCGTGGCCCTTTCATCCCGTGGTCCCACTGATCCATGTGTGCACAAGGGTGGCTTAAAGCGCTGATCAATTCACCCATCTATCCAGCCATCCCCTGGAGATGGGCGGACGGATGGATGGATGGATGGATAGATCAAGATGGGACCTCCACTTTCTGGTATTGGTCTGGGGACGTTATGATTAATGAAGAAACTTGTTTAGTAGGCGCCAAAGGTAGCGCCTGGGTGATGTCATGGTCACTATATATTCTATATATTTAATGGTCAAACACTTTGTTGGGACCATAGAGCATCAGGTGGGCACATGTAGCCTAAACACCATTATTTCATTTCTGGTCCCATTTTGGCCGTCGTTTGGTGAAGCGGTACTTGTCCTTCATTTCATAATGTTTTGTCAGGTACCTGGAGGAACTCAGTCGGCGATACAAGCGACAGATGGAAGAGATGTATATTTCGTTGAACAAGACCATCTGGAAGCTTACCAACACTTCCAAAACTGCTGGAGAGAGGGTAAGAAATCGTTGTATATTTATCGACTGCCCCGTGTTTCAGTGGTAACTTTTGTCATGGAAAAGTCATGAAATTGTGCTACCAGATTTGTGAGTTAACCCTGCGTATATAACGCAGAATGGTCCTACAAATAGTGAGCCCGAACAGTCTCTGGGCCGGCCTCCTATTGCCTGCACACTAGAGATCTGCGCGGGGCGGACATGCCCGCGCAGGCTGCGGGTACCCGTGCTGGTTCGCGGGCGCGGGGCGGGCGCGGGGCGGGGCGGTCAGATCCATATCTGTGCGGGGCGGGCGCGGGGCGGGCGCGGGCAGGCCTTTGCAGGCACTGCCCGCATTGCGTCCGCAGCGTTTGAACTTAAACATTATTTTCATTCATATTTGTAGACGTAAAAAGACGCAATAGATTCAAGACCAAACCATCGACCCGTAACAAATTATATTTTCGTGCATCAATAAAAGCTCACCGCGTAATGACACAGCGGCGGTTCTGCCATGGTAATGATACTGTCTCCTGGTGCCTGCACACCGCGTAATGACACAGCGGCGGTTCTGCCATGGTAATGATACTGTCTCCTGGTGCCTGCACACCGCGCAATGACACAGCGGCGGTTCTGCCATGGTAATGATACTGTCTCCTGGTGCCTGCACACCGCGTAATGACACAGCGGCGGTTCTGCCATGGTAATGATACTGTCTCCTGGTGCCTGCTCACCGCGTAATGACACAGCGGCGGTTCTGCCATGGTAATGATACTGTCTCCTGGTGCCTGCACACCGCGTAATGACACAGCGGCGGTTCTGCCATGGTAATGATACTGTCTCCTGGTGCCTGCACACCGCGTAATGACACAGCGGCGGTTCTGCCATGGTAATGATACTGTCTCCTGGTGCCTGCACACCGCGTAATGACACAGCGGCGGTTCTGCCATGGTAATGATACTGTCTCCTGGTGCCTGCACACCGCGTAATGACACAGCGGCGGTTCTGCCATGGTAATGATACTGTCTCCTGGTGCCTGCACACCGCGTAATGACACAGCGGCGGTTCTGCCATGGTAATGATACTGTCTCCTGGTGCCTGCACACCGCGTAATGACACAGCGGCGGTTCTGCCATGGTAATGATACTGTCTCCTGGTGCCTGCACACCGCGTAATGACACAGCGGCGGTTCTGCCATAGTAATGATACCGTCTCCTGGTGCCTGCACACCGCGTAATGACACAGCGGCGGTTCTGCCATGGTAATGATACTGTCTCCTGGTGCCTGCACACCGCGTAATGACACAGCGGCGGTTCTGCCATGGTAATGATACTGTCTCCTGGTGCCTGCACACCGCGTAATGACACAGCGGCGGTTCTGCCATGGTAATGATACTGTCTCCTGGTGCCTGCACACCGCGTAATGACACAGCGGCGGTTCTGCCATAGTAATGATACTGTCTCCTGGTGTCTGCACACCGCGTAATGACACAGCGGCGGTTCTGCCATGGTAATGATACTGTCTCCTGGTGCCTGCACACCGCGTAATGACACAGCGGCGGTTCTGCCATGGTAATGATACTGTCTCCTGGTGCCTGCACACCGCGTAATGACACAGCGGCGGTTCTGCCATGGTAATGATACTGTCTCCTGGTGCCTGCACACCGCGTAATGACACAGCGGCGGTTCTGCCATGGTAATGATACCGTCTCCTGGTGCCTGCACACCGCGTAATGACACAGCGGCGGTTCTGCCATGGTAATGATACTGTCTCCTGGTGTCTGCACACCGCGTAATGACACAGCGGCGGTTCTGCCATGGTAATGATACCGTCTCCTGGTGCCTGCACACCGCGTAATGACACAGCGGCGGTTCTGCCATAGTAATGATACTGTCTCCTGGTGCCTGCACACCGCGTAATGACACAGCAGCGGTTCTGCCATGGTAATGATACTGTCTCCTGGTGCCTGCACACCGCGTAATGACACAGCGGCGGTTCTGCCATGGTAATGATACTGTCTCCTGGTGCCTGCACACCGCGTAATGACACAGCGGCGGTTCTGCCATGGTAATGATACTGTCTCCTGGTGCCTGCACACCGCGTAATGACACAGCGGCGGTTCTGCCATAGTAATGATACTGTCTCCTGGTGCCTGCACACCGCGTAATGACACAGCAGCGGTTCTGCCATGGTAATGATACTGTCTCCTGGTGCCTGCACACCGCGTAATGACACAGCGGCGGTTCTGCCATGGTAATGATACCGTCTCCTGGTGCCTGCACACCGCGTAATGACACAGCGGCGGTTCTGCCATGGTAATGATACTGTCTCCTGGTGTCTGCACACCGCGTAATGACACAGCGGCGGTTCTGCCATGGTAATGATACCGTCTCCTGGTGCCTGCACACCGCGTAATGACACAGCGGCGGTTCTGCCATAGTAATGATACTGTCTCCTGGTGCCTGCACACCGCGTAATGACACAGCAGCGGTTCTGCCATGGTAATGATACTGTCTCCTGGTGCCTGCACACCGCGTAATGACACAGCGGCGGTTCTGCCATGGTAATGATACTGTCTCCTGGTGCCTGCACACCGCGTAATGACACAGCGGCGGTTCTGCCATGGTAATGATACTGTCTCCTGGTGCCTGCACACCGCGTAATGACACAGCGGCGGTTCTGCCATGGTAATGATACTGTCTCCTGGTGCCTGCACACCGCGCAATGACACAGCGGCGGTTCTGCCATGGTAATGATACCGTCTCCTGGTGCCTGCACACCGCGTAATGACACAGCGGCGGTTCTGCCATGGTAATGATACTGTCTCCTGGTGCCTGCACACCGCGTAATGACACAGCGGCGGTTCTGCCATAGTAATGATACCGTCTCCTGGTGCCTGCACACCGCGTAATGACACAGCGGCGGTTCTGCCATGGTAATGATACTGTCTCCTGGTGCCTGCACACCGCGTATTGACACAGCGGCGGTTCTGCCATAGTAATGATACTATCTCCTGGTGCCTGCACACCGCGTAATGACACAGCAGCGGTTCTGCCATGGTAATGATACTGTCTCCTGGTGCCTGCACACCGCGTAATGACACAGCGGCGGTTCTGCCATGGTAATGATACTGTCTCCTGGTGCCTGCACACCGCGTAATGACACAGCGGCGGTTCTGCCATGGTAATGATACCGTCTCCTGGTGCCTGCACACCGCGTAATGACACAGCGGCGGTTCTGCCATGGTAATGATACTGTCTCCTGGTGTCTGCACACCGCGTAATGACACAGCGGCGGTTCTGCCATGGTAATGATACCGTCTCCTGGTGCCTGCACACCGCGTAATGACACAGCGGCGGTTCTGCCATAGTAATGATACTGTCTCCTGGTGCCTGCACACCGCGTAATGACACAGCAGCGGTTCTGCCATGGTAATGATACTGTCTCCTGGTGCCTGCACACCGCGTAATGACACAGCGGCGGTTCTGCCATGGTAATGATACTGTCTCCTGGTGCCTGCACACCGCGTAATGACACAGCGGCGGTTCTGCCATGGTAATGATACTGTCTCCTGGTGCCTGCACACCGCGTAATGACACAGCGGCGGTTCTGCCATAGTAATGATACTGTCTCCTGGTGCCTGCACACCGCGTAATGACACAGCAGCGGTTCTGCCATGGTAATGATACTGTCTCCTGGTGCCTGCACACCGCGTAATGACACAGCGGCGGTTCTGCCATGGTAATGATACCGTCTCCTGGTGCCTGCACACCGCGTAATGACACAGCGGCGGTTCTGCCATGGTAATGATACTGTCTCCTGGTGTCTGCACACCGCGTAATGACACAGCGGCGGTTCTGCCATGGTAATGATACCGTCTCCTGGTGCCTGCACACCGCGTAATGACACAGCGGCGGTTCTGCCATAGTAATGATACTGTCTCCTGGTGCCTGCACACCGCGTAATGACACAGCAGCGGTTCTGCCATGGTAATGATACTGTCTCCTGGTGCCTGCACACCGCGTAATGACACAGCGGCGGTTCTGCCATGGTAATGATACTGTCTCCTGGTGCCTGCACACCGCGTAATGACACAGCGGCGGTTCTGCCATGGTAATGATACTGTCTCCTGGTGCCTGCACACCGCGTAATGACACAGCGGCGGTTCTGCCATGGTAATGATACTGTCTCCTGGTGCCTGCACACCGCGCAATGACACAGCGGCGGTTCTGCCATGGTAATGATACCGTCTCCTGGTGCCTGCACACCGCGTAATGACACAGCGGCGGTTCTGCCATGGTAATGATACTGTCTCCTGGTGCCTGCACACCGCGTAATGACACAGCGGCGGTTCTGCCATAGTAATGATACCGTCTCCTGGTGCCTGCACACCGCGTAATGACACAGCGGCGGTTCTGCCATGGTAATGATACTGTCTCCTGGTGCCTGCACACCGCGTATTGACACAGCGGCGGTTCTGCCATAGTAATGATACTATCTCCTGGTGCCTGCACACCGCGTAATGACACAGCAGCGGTTCTGCCATGGTAATGATACTGTCTCCTGGTGCCTGCACACCGCGTAATGACACAGCGGCGGTTCTGCCATGGTAATGATACTATCTCCCGGTGCCTGCTCACCGCGTAATGACACAGCGGCGGTTCTGCCATAGTAATGATACTATCTCCTGGTGCCTGCACACCGCGTAATGACACAGCGGCGGTTCTGCCATGGTAATGATACCGTCTCCTGGTGCCTGCACACCGCGTAATGACACAGCGGCGGTTCTGCCATGGTAATGATACCGTCTCCTGGTGCCTGCACACCGCGTAATGACACAGCGGCGGTTCTGCCATGGTAATGATACTGTCTCCTGGTGCCTGCACACCGCGTAATGACACAGCGGCGGTTCTGCCATGGTAATGATACTGTCTCCTGGTGCCTGCACACCGCGTAATGACACAGCGGCGGTTCTGCCATGGTAATGATACTGTCTCCTGGTGCCTGCACACCGCGTAATGACACAGCGGCGGTTCTGCCATGGTAATGATACTGTCTCCTGGTGCCTGCACACCGCGCAATGACACAGCGGCGGTTCTGCCATGGTAATGATACCGTCTCCTGGTGCCTGCACACCGCGTAATGACACAGCGGCGGTTCTGCCATGGTAATGATACTGTCTCCTGGTGCCTGCACACCGCGTAATGACACAGCGGCGGTTCTGCCATAGTAATGATACCGTCTCCTGGTGCCTGCACACCGCGTAATGACACAGCGGCGGTTCTGCCATGGTAATGATACTGTCTCCTGGTGCCTGCACACCGCGTATTGACACAGCGGCGGTTCTGCCATAGTAATGATACTATCTCCTGGTGCCTGCACACCGCGTAATGACACAGCAGCGGTTCTGCCATGGTAATGATACTGTCTCCTGGTGCCTGCACACCGCGTAATGACACAGCGGCGGTTCTGCCATGGTAATGATACTATCTCCCGGTGCCTGCTCACCGCGTAATGACACAGCGGCGGTTCTGCCATAGTAATGATACTATCTCCTGGTGCCTGCACACCGCGTAATGACACAGCAGCGGTTCTGCCATGGTAATGATACTATCTCCTGGTGCCTGCACACCGCGTAATGACACAGCGGCGGTTCTGCCATGGTAATGATACTGTCTCCTGGTGCCTGCACACCGCGTAATGACACAGCGGCGGTTCTGCCATGGTAATGATACTGTCTCCTGGTGCCTGCACACCGCGTAATGACACAGCGGCGGTTCTGCCATGGTAATGATACTGTCTCCTGGTGCCTGCACACCGCGTAATGACACAGCGGCGGTTCTGCCATGGTAATGATACTGTCTCCTGGTGCCTGCACACCGCGTAATGACACAGCGGCGGTTCTGCCATAGTAATGATACTGTCTCCCGGTGCCTGCACACCGCGCAATGACACAGCGGCGGTTCTGCCATGGTAATGATACCGTCTCCTGGTGCCTGCACACCGCGTAATGACACAGCGGCGGTTCTGCCATGGTAATGATACTGTCTCCTGGTGCCTGCACACCGCGTAATGACACAGCGGCGGTTCTGCCATGGTAATGATACTGTCTCCTGGTGCCTGCACACCGCGTAATGACACAGCGGCGGTTCTGCCATGGTAATGATACCGTCTCCTGGTGCCTGCACACCGCGTAATGACACAGCGGCGGTTCTGCCATGGTAATGATACTGTCTCCTGGTGCCTGCACACCGCGTAATGACACAGCGGCGGTTCTGCCATGGTAATGATACTGTCTCCTGGTGCCTGCACACCGCGCAATGACACAGCGGCGGTTCTGCCATGGTAATGATACTGTCTCCTGGTGCCTGCACACCGCGTAATGACACAGCGGCGGTTCTGCCATGGTAATGATACTGTCTCCTGGTGCCTGCACACCGCGTAATGACACAGCGGCGGTTCTGCCATGGTAATGATACTGTCTCCTGGTGCCTGCACACCGCGTAATGACACAGCGGCGGTTCTGCCATGGTAATGATACTGTCTCCTGGTGCCTGCACACCGCGTAATGACACAGCGGCGGTTCTGCCATAGTAATGATACCGTCTCCTGGTGCCTGCACACCGCGTAATGACACAGCGGCGGTTCTGCCATGGTAATGATACCGTCTCCTGGTGCCTGCACACCGCGTAATGACACAGCGGCGGTTCTGCCATGGTAATGATACTGTCTCCTGGTGCCTGCACACCGCGTAATGACACAGCGGCGGTTCTGCCATAGTAATGATACTGTCTCCTGGTGCCTGCACACCGCGTAATGACACAGCGGCGGTTCTGCCATGGTAATGATACTGTCTCCTGGTGCCTGCACACCGCGTAATGACACAGCGGCGGTTCTGCCATAGTAATGATACTGTCTCCTGGTGCCTGCACACCGCGTAATGACACAGCGGCGGTTCTGCCATGGTAATGATACTGTCTCCTGGTGCCTGCACACCGCGTAATGACACAGCGGCGGTTCTGCCATGGTAATGATACTGTCTCCTGGTGCCTGCACACCGCGTAATGACACAGCGGCGGTTCTGCCATGGTAATGATACTGTCTACTGGTGCCTGCACACCGCGTAATGACACAGCGGCGGTTCTGCCATGGTAATGATACTGTCTCCTGGTGCCTGCACACCGCGTAATGACACAGCGGCGGTTCTGCCATGGTAATGATACTGTCTCCTGGTGCCTGCACACCGCGTAATGACACAGCGGCGGTTCTGCCATGGTAATGATACTGTCTCCTGGTGCCTGCACACCGCGTAATGACACAGCGGCGGTTCTGCCATGGTAATGATACTGTCTCCTGGTGCCTGCACACCGCGTATTGACACAGCGGCGGTTCTGCCATGGTAATGATACCGTCTCCTGGTGCCTGCACACCGCGTAATGACACAGCGGCGGTTCTGCCATGGTAATGATACTGTCTCCTGGTGCCTGCACACCGCGTAATGACACAGCGGCGGTTCTGCCATGGTAATGATACTGTCTCCTGGTGCCTGCACACCGCGTAATGACACAGCGGCGGTTCTGCCATGGTAATGATACTGTCTCCTGGTGCCTGTACACCGCGCAATGACACAGCGGCGGTTCTGCCATGGTAATGATACTGTCTCCTGGTGCCTGCACACCGCGTAATGACACAGCGGCGGTTCTGCCATGGTAATGATACTGTCTCCTGGTGCCTGCACACCGCGTAATGACACAGCTGCGGTTCTGCCATGGTAATGATACTGTCTCCTGGTGCCTGCACACCGCGTAATGACACAGCGGCGGTTCTGCCATGGTAATGATACTGTCTCCTGGTGCCTGCACACCGCGTAATGACACAGCGGCGGTTCTGCCATGGTAATGATACTGTCTCCTGGTGCCTGCACACCGCGCAATGACACAGCGGCGGTTCTGCCATGGTAATGATACTGTCTCCTGGTGCCTGCACACCGCGTAATGACACAGCGGCGGTTCTGCCATGGTAATGATACTGTCTCCTGGTGCCTGCACACCGCGCAATGACACAGCGGCGGTTCTGCCATGGTAATGATACTGTCTCCTGGTGCCTGCACACCGCGTAATGACACAGCGGCGGTTCTGCCATGGTAATGATACTGTCTCCTGGTGCCTGCACACCGCGTAATGACACAGCGGCGGTTCTGCCATGGTAATGATACTGTCTCCTGGTGCCTGCACACCGCGTAATGACACAGCGGCGGTTCTGCCATGGTAATGATACTGTCTCCTGGTGCCTGCACACCGCGTAATGACACAGCGGCGGTTCTGCCATGGTAATGATACTGTCTCCTGGTGCCTGCACACCGCGTAATGACACAGCGGCGGTTCTGCCATGGTAATGATACTGTCTCCTGGTGCCTGCACACCGCGTAATGACACAGCGGCGGTTCTGCCATGGTAATGATACTGTCTCCTGGTGCCTGCACACCGCGTAATGACACAGCGGCGGTTCTGCCATGGTAATGATACTGTCTCCTGGTGCCTGCACACCGCGCAATGACACAGCGGCGGTTCTGCCATGGTAATGATACTGTCTCCTGGTGCCTGCACACCGCGTAATGACACAGCGGCGGTTCTGCCATGGTAATGATACTGTCTCCTGGTGCCTGCACACCGCGCAATGACACAGCGGCGGTTCTGCCATGGTAATGATACTGTCTCCTGGTGCCTGCACACCGCGTAATGACACAGCGGCGGTTCTGCCATGGTAATGATACTGTCTCCTGGTGCCTGCACACCGCGTAATGACACAGCGGCGGTTCTGCCATGGTAATGATACTGTCTCCTGGTGCCTGCACACCGCGTAATGACACAGCGGCGGTTCTGCCATGGTAATGATACTGTCTCCTGGTGCCTGCACACCGCGTAATGACACAGCGGCGGTTCTGCCATGGTAATGATACTGTCTCCTGGTGCCTGCACACCGCGTAATGACACAGCGGCGGTTCTGCCATGGTAATGATACTGTCTCCTGGTGCCTGCACACCGCGTAATGACACAGCGGCGGTTCTGCCATGGTAATGATACTGTCTCCTGGTGCCTGCACACCGCGTAATGACACAGCGGCGGTTCTGCCATGGTAATGATACTGTCTCCTGGTGCCTGCACACCGCGTATTGACACAGCGGCGGTTCTGCCATGGTAATGATACCGTCTCCTGGTGCCTGCACACCGCGTAATGACACAGCGGCGGTTCTGCCATGGTAATGATACTATCTCCTGGTGCCTGCACACCGCGTAATGACACAGCGGCGGTTCTGCCATGGTAATGATACTGTCTCCTGGTGCCTGCACACCGCGCAATGACACAGCGGCGGTTCTGCCATGGTAATGATACTGTCTCCTGGTGCCTGCACACCGCGTAATGACACAGCGGCGGTTCTGCCATAGTAATGATACCGTCTCCTGGTGCCTGCACACCGCGTAATGACACAGCGGCGGTTCTGCCATGGTAATGATACTGTCTCCTGGTGCCTGCACACCGCGCAATGACACAGCGGCGGTTCTGCCATGGTAATGATACTGTCTCCTGGTGCCTGCACACCGCGTATTGACACAGCGGCGGTTCTGCCATGGTAATGATACCGTCTCCTGGTGCCTGCACACCGCGTAATGACACAGCGGCGGTTCTGCCATGGTAATGATACTGTCTCCTGGTGCCTGCACACCGCGTAATGACACAGAGGCGGTTCTGCCATGGTAATGATACTGTCTCCTGGTGCCTGCACACCGCGCAATGACACAGCGGCGGTTCTGCCATGGTAATGATACTGTCTTCTGGTGCCTGCACACCGCGTAATGACACAGCGGCGGTTCTGCCATAGTAATGATACCGTCTCCTGGTGCCTGCACACCGCGTAATGACACAGCGGCGGTTCTGCCATGGTAATGATACTGTCTCCTGGTGCCTGCACACCGCGCAATGACACAGCGGCGGTTCTGCCATGGTAATGATACTGTCTCCTGGTGCCTGCACACCGCGCAATGACACAGCGGCGGTTCTGCCATGGTAATGATACTGTCTCCTGGTGCCTGCACACCGCGCAATGACACAGCGGCGGTTCTGCCATGGTAATGATACTGTCTCCTGGTGCCTGCACACCGCGCAATGACACAGCGGCGGTTCTGCCATAGTAATGATACTGTCTCCTGGTGCCTGCACACCGCGTAATGACACAGCGGCGGTTCTGCCATGGTAATGATACTATCTCCTGGTGCCTGCACACCGCGTAATGACACAGCGGCGGTTCTGCCATGGTAATGATACTGTCTCCTGGTGCCTGCACACCGCGCAATGACACAGCGGCGGTTCTGCCATGGTAATGATACTGTCTCCTGGTGCCTGCACACCGCGCAATGACACAGCGGCGGTTCTGCCATGGTAATGATACTGTCTCCTGGTGCCTGCACACCGCGTAATGACACAGCGGCGGTTCTGCCATGGTAATGATACCGTCTCCTGGTGCCTGCACACCGCGCAATGACACAGCGGCGGTTCTGCCATGGTAATGATACTGTCTCCTGGTGCCTGCACACCGCGTATTGACACAGCGGCGGTTCTGCCATGGTAATGATACCGTCTCCTGGTGCCTGCACACCGCGTAATGACACAGCGGCGGTTCTGCCATGGTAATGATACTGTCTCCTGGTGCCTGCACACCGCGTAATGACACAGCGGCGGTTCTGCCATAGTAATGATACCGTCTCCTGGTGCCTGCACACCGCGTAATGACACAGCGGCGGTTCTGCCATGGTAATGATACTGTCTCCTGGTGCCTGCACACCGCGTAATGACACAGCGGCGGTTCTGCCATGGTAATGATACTATCTCCTGGTGCCTGCACACCGCGTAATGACACAGCGGCGGTTCTGCCATGGTAATGATACCGTCTCCTGGTGCCTGCACACCGCGTAATGACACAGCGGCGGTTCTGCCATGGTAATGATACTGTCTCCTGGTGCCTGCACACCGCGCAATGACACAGCGGCGGTTCTGCCATGGTAATGATACTGTCTCCTGGTGCCTGCACACCGCGTAATGACACAGCGGCGGTTCTGCCATAGTAATGATACCGTCTCCTGGTGCCTGCACACCGCGTAATGACACAGCGGCGGTTCTGCCATGGTAATGATACTGTCTCCTGGTGCCTGCACACCGCGCAATGACACAGCGGCGGTTCTGCCATGGTAATGATACTGTCTCCTGGTGCCTGCACACCGCGTATTGACACAGCGGCGGTTCTGCCATGGTAATGATACCGTCTCCTGGTGCCTGCACACCGCGTAATGACACAGCGGCGGTTCTGCCATGGTAATGATACTATCTCCTGGTGCCTGCACACCGCGTAATGACACAGCGGCGGTTCTGCCATGGTAATGATACTGTCTCCTGGTGCCTGCACACCGCGCAATGACACAGCGGCGGTTCTGCCATGGTAATGATACTGTCTCCTGGTGCCTGCACACCGCGTAATGACACAGCGGCGGTTCTGCCATAGTAATGATACCGTCTCCTGGTGCCTGCACACCGCGTAATGACACAGCGGCGGTTCTGCCATGGTAATGATACTGTCTCCTGGTGCCTGCACACCGCGCAATGACACAGCGGCGGTTCTGCCATGGTAATAATACTGTCTCCTGGTGCCTGCACACCGCGCAATGACACAGCGGCGGTTCTGCCATGGTAATGATACTGTCTCCTGGTGCCTGCACACCGCGCAATGACACAGCGGCGGTTCTGCCATGGTAATGATACTGTCTCCTGGTGCCTGCACACCGCGTAATGACACAGCGGCGGTTCTGCCATGGTAATGATACTGTCTCCTGGTGCCTGCACACCGCGTAATGACACAGCGGCGGTTCTGCCATGGTAATGATACTGTCTCCTGGTGCCTGCACACCGCGTAATGACACAGCGGCGGTTCTGCCATAGTAATGATACTGTCTCCTGGTGCCTGCACACCGCGTAATGACACAGCGGCGGTTCTGCCATGGTAATGATACTGTCTCCTGGTGCCTGCACACCGCGTAATGACACAGCGGCGGTTCTGCCATAGTAATGATACTGTCTCCTGGTGCCTGCACACCGCGTAATGACACAGCGGCGGTTCTGCCATGGTAATGATACTGTCTCCTGGTGCCTGCACACCGCGTAATGACACAGCGGCGGTTCTGCCATGGTAATGATACTGTCTCCTGGTGTCTGCACACCGCGTAATGACACAGCGGCGGTTCTGCCATGGTAATGATACTGTCTCCTGGTGCCTGCACACCGCGTAATGACACAGCGGCGGTTCTGCCATAGTAATGATACCGTCTCCTGGTGCCTGCACACCGCGTAATGACACAGCGGCGGTTCTGCCATGGTAATGATACTGTCTCCTGCTGCTGGTCACTATGTCATACATACCCCTCCCCTTAGGACACCAAGCAACAGGCTCAGATCGCCGATCTCCAGTCAGACCTCCGCAACTTGACGGCCCTGATGGTGGCGATGCAGGAGGACCAGCAAGAACTCAACCGACAGGTGAGCCAAGCGGTAATACAGACAGTTGTTTGGTTGGTGTAAGTAGGACGTTTTAACCTCAGTCTGCAGGTCGTATCGCGACATTGGGAAGTGTCAAGGTGGAGAGGAGCCATGATTATGATTACAAGGTTACATATATGATAACACGCTGTTATTACCGTTGTCGTTGCACAGGTGATCGAGCGCCACTTGTACCTGATGGTTCTGGAGGCGGCCATCTTCCTCCTGGTCCTGGCCTGGTGCCTCAACAGGCAGGAGAAGCAGCTCCGTGGTCCGAGGCCCCGCGCCTCCGCCGTCACCGCCGCCACGGCGCCCGTCAGGACCAAGTCATCCCACTCCGTCACCAGCAGCATCAGCGCCGAGACCATTCCGGACTGGACTCAGCAGGAGGAGGACGCCTACCACAGCCACCTGCTCCGGAGACGCAACTCCAGCGAGGCCACGCCGCCCCGGGACCGCTCCTCTAGCTCCTCGCTTCTGGCGCATCGGGCCTCTCTGGATCACCTGGAGCTGAAAAAATCCGGTAAGGGAGTCCGGTATTGAGGGAAACCCGGTGGGGAGTACGGTAAAGGGTCCGGTAGGAATTAAGTTCTGTAACAATAAGTCTCTGTATGAAACATAAGAATAACTGGGGATCAAAGGCATTGAGCGACCTTGACCTTATGTAGCCAGATTCGGCAGTGCCATTACCCGATATGAGTGGCTGGAGATATGCAGTAAATATAGAAAGCCGTAGAAAAAAATCCCTGACGCGTTTGATTTATTACTTGTCCGTACAGGTAGCGACAGCAACCTGGCCAGCCTACAGGCCAACGGTCAGGACACTGTGAGTACATGAGGCGTGTGTGCACGAAACTGGCCAATAACGCCAATCATTGATTGATTGAGGCTTTAACTTGTAATCATATGATAATAATGTTTTGATTGCAAAATCCTCATTCTGTGTATAGTTTCATCACCGGCGTTATGTTGCTGGCTGATAGTTAATTTATCAACGTTTTACTTTGATTATAAAATATTTGGTTCATTCACTATGGTTCTGTGAACTAATTTATCTTTATGGGTTATTCGTATTTGTAACAGTTTCATTCTGATAGTGACTGAATCAATATTGCGTGTTGTTGTTGCGCCCGTTACTGAGCACGCACGTGTCTCCTAGGTACAGCCATGGGAGGCGGTGCCCAAGAAGAGGAAGAAGAAGAAGCAGGGCGGGTCTGCCAGCCACGTCAAGTCGCTGTCGTTCGGAGGTCAGCAGCACCTCGTCAAGGGCTTGACGGACGCTGGGGGTAGCGGCCTGGACCAGTCCAAACCCCAAGGTCAGGGAGCACCCTCGGCCAAGGTCAAACTTGATCGCCGAGCGTCCGTTCCTCGGGAGTCTCAAACCAGCCGTTCGTCCTGGTTCAGTTCCTTTCTCGGATCCGTAAGGGATTCTGGATCTTCGGATCCCGGTGGCGCCAACGCCAGCGCCGCCCAAAGTGGATCCGGTTCTGGATCGGCTAACGGACAATCCAGACCCGAGAACGGATACAGGAATAACGGTTCGGATCCACTCGGCGCCTCAAATTCAGTAACGAGGGCTGTGATTGGCTGCAATGGCGGGGTCAAAGGTCAAGATCATTCCCGTGATGCCTCAGCTCGGAACGGCATGGATTTCAATGCGGGTCGAAAGCCCCTTTTCGGCGGCGTTCAGGATGCGAGGACAAACAAATCCGGAAGGAAGTCCAGTCGCGGAAACCGAGACAATCTGGATAGCCACGCCATTGTAAACGGCCACTTCCGTGGTCAAAATGGCGGCCTGCTTGCTGCTACCTGTAACGGTCACGGCGGCTCCACCGAGGAGAAGGCGGAGGCGTCAACGTCCAAACTGTCAAAGGAAAAAGAGAAATACGGCAGAAAGCTGTGAATAGTCACAGCTTTTCTCTCCTTTGTACCCCTGCAGAAACCCTGTTTTGTTGCGTGTACTGGTCGCGTCTTCTCATTGTACGAAACGATCTATATGTGCACAAAGCTACCACCCTGTTATTTTGTCCATGTTGCTCGGGTGCCTTCGGGAGGAGGACGTAACACGTGATCATATCAAATGCTTTGGCTCAATCAGTGGCGATGTAACGGGCGTGAAAGGAACGGCCTTGAGCGGTGCGAGGGAAGGTCAGATTGAAGGGTGCAAGTGGAAGGGAAGCTGTGACGGAATATCGTTGGTAGTCGCTCTCATATGTAACACTGTATTGTCTACAGTGTACCGAGATATCCTGCATGTAGCTTTATGTTTTGTATACGGCCAGGTTTTCTCTCGTCAACCGCACACAAAAAGGTGACAAATGATATCACCAATTGTGTTCCTTGTATCGTAATATTTATGTTGTAAGTAGTGTTTAGAATCACCGTTCAGTATCTGTTACCGGCGTGCTACGTCTGCTCAGACGACAAACAGCATTACACCGCAATTGAAGTATGAATGGTGAGAGGACTTGTAGTTGGCTCAGTTGAGCCTTTTGTTCCTGGGAACAACTGAACCAATCAAATTGAGCAACGTTATCACGTGTCTCGCTATGTCTGTTTATCGTCATCTATCCTATTGATACAAATGCTTCAGGTCTTCGTTGAGATATAACATAGAATGGATCCGTGTCCGTTGCTGTGTTGTATATTGTTGATCCATTAGGCTCGTTGTTTCTTATCCCGGTGCAGCTCATACGGACAACTGTGTCCCGACGCCTCTAATGTATATACCTGTATTGATCCGCGCCAATAACGCTCTAGCTATCGCACTTATCTGTGTCACTATTAGGCCATTGCGCCATAATGCGTTAGGCAGTCGGTTACGGAAATAACGACTAAGATCCCAATGGGATTATAACTGCTTTGCTTATAGACAAACCTGGGCATCATTTCTATAAAATCTCTAAAGTTCTAATGCCGGGCCGATGCAGAAAATGTAGAATTTATCATATTACGTATATTGCAACTATTAATTTGAATAATATTTACTTGAAAGAAAGTGCGCCAAGACGGCTGCATTCTAATCGATATATAACGTATAGT
The DNA here is from genome assembly GCA_964019135.1 of Arenicola marina. Taxonomy (NCBI): domain Eukaryota; kingdom Metazoa; phylum Annelida; class Polychaeta; family Arenicolidae; genus Arenicola; species Arenicola marina. The sequence goes on along the minus strand of OZ025264.1, from coordinate 33,586,944 downwards.
CTTTAAATGAACCTGTATAAGATAACTCTCGCTGAAATGGTCTCCTGAAAGCTTGCAAAGTGTTGATGTGTCGTGATGTTGGCAACCCTGGTCTGTTGCACCCGATACGTTAGTAATAAGCGGTCGTTGTGCACACAGGCGCCTTGGTAACCGCGCGTCCCAGCCGAAGCACGCGGCTGGTGTTCTGTTGTAGTGATTAACTATTTATACTTTTGCCTGACGCCTGCGCTGAGACGAGTTTTCTCCTAGTCATACGGGACCTTAACGGTCCTGCTGCCACTTACTCTATGGCATTGTGGGATGGGGTGGTGATGGGGGGGGGGGGGGGCTCCCTAACTCAGTTGGTAAGGACCAACAGGTCGTGGGTTCGAGTCCTGCAGCAGAGCACGTTTCATCCAACACTTTCTCATTATTCCGATAAGTTTTTTGGGTCGAATTTATGAATGATTTGAACAAAAAGGCTAAAACGCCAGCATTTAATGACCCTGGTAGTTCGGTACCCTCTGCGTGGAGACGACCCCATTACGGTGCTTACTATAACACAGACGATGTCAACGTTTACATCTCCCATACAATTGCGCATTTCAGTGCGACATGTGGTCTCCCTTGTGTGTATTCAGTATGGCTATTTATACATCCAGATACGTTACATGTGTTTTTCATTGCGTTTCCTGTATTGTTATATTGTGCCGATCGATGAATGTAAAGTTTCTATATTTATTAACATATATATGTATATACACATACATATATTACTGTGAACTTATGTAACTGTGTGTCAGGGGTGTGAATCAAATGAATTGTTTCTACGTTGTTTGCAATGTTTGTGTAGACACCATTTCTCCACATTAACCACTGGTGTTCGTGATGGGCGATAATAGAGGGCTTGGGCCTTTTTTTTCACGCGAGTTGCTGTACTTGTCGATTCATTAACATAGATTGTCTCAAACACAGCAAGAGGCCTCTCAGTCCTGGTTGGTCGACTGGTGAACTTCTCGGTAGGTCGGGTTTCCCTTACAGCTTCAGACTAGCGCACAAAGACACCAGCTGAACGTGAAAAGTAGCGGCATTTGCATACGTTTGTCTGCACCAGGTCGTACTAGCATGGGTGGAATATGTCCAAGAAGTACGCCACAAATGAAATGAGAGAACCCTTTGCCCGAGATGGCTTTCTTTGTGCTGTCATTGTACTGTTGTAGACCCGTAATGTATCCAGCGTATGGACAGCGTTATATGGTTGCTAGGGCCGTGTTGTATAGTTGGATTGAGTATCCGTGTTGGGAATGATATCCTGTACGTGTTTTGTCCTTTTCATATTTACCTGTTAAGGGAAGGTAAGAGTTGTCGATTGTTGCGACTGGCGGGTGGTATGTACATGTATAGGGGGCTGGCTGGGCGGGGCGGGAGACATCATACTCATTGCACTATAGGCTGGTAGTCGCCCTACCCTCACATTCTTCATGGTGTTCCGTTGTATTATAAAGTCTCGTGTTCGTACGCTTAAGACATGCATGCGAAGAATGATCTTAATTACTCTCTTCAACATTACCACGTGATGACGACAGCCTCGTATCGAGTGACTGAATCATTAAGACGTGCTCCGAGTGTGTCAATGTGTGATGGGAAACGTGGGCCTGGTCGGGCTGAATGGAGGGCCGCACAGCTGGAAACCTGAAGACCGAAGTGGGCTGTGGTCCAGATTCCATGCTGAGGCCCCGCAAGTTCTTTATACGCAAAGTCTATAATAAAGTGTATAAACACTGCATATATGCGTCTGGGTTTTCTATATCGCACGGGGCTTATACAAATTCGTACAAATCCTTCGAGGGGAGGCCTACCCCTTGGCCTTGCTCCTCTCAACCCGTAACCCGCCCCATTTACCATATATATATATATATATATATATATATAAACCAAACTAACAATGACATGCAATAATATACTAGTTTTCTATAATTGTGCAGGCTTATTAGCTGCGACTATGTGGTTGCTATGGAAACAAGGCGTTACATAGAGCGGATATCGTGTATTTTTAGCACTTAGTCCAAATAAATATCCGTGCATTCCTATAGGAAGCGAGACACATAACCACGTTACCTCCCCATTCTCACTGTAAAATACGAAGGGAACGCACCATCGCAATCTCCCACTTTAATTAATTATCCCACTTCAGACCCGAAATAAATTACATTTCCCACATATACATATTAAATAGGTTATAAATAGTGTCTTCTCACCGGCCGATTTAACGGTCACATTGGTACTGCATCACTGCAGTGATACGTACGTATATATAAATAACCTTCACACAGACTATTTATCATTGGACAGCTGTAACCTTTTCCCTGGGCAATGCGATATTAATTCACCAACAAACGATGAATTTAGCCCCTATGACATTGCTAAGTGGCTAACTATACCCCACAATGTAACTGACGGACGGAATTGAGTCACAGCAGTAAAGCCTTGCAGACGGCATCTGGCTCTTTCCAAAAGAGCAGAGAGGAAGACGAAGCATGTTAACTCCGCCAGTGAGCACTCCGTAGTGTGGTCCCCTCGGCCTCTGGTTACAGCTTGTGATGGTAGTACGTCAGCGGGTAGGGTTGGAATGGGTTGTCTGGGGTAGACGTCGAGCGGGGGTCATTGGGGTCACACTCCGTGTGCTCTTTCAGCCCCTCCACCATGGAGTATATCGGGGCGGCCATTTGGTGAGGGTGGTACAGGGTGGAGGCTGCCCCGTCGTTTGCCATGGACACGACCATGTCCGGTGGCGCCATCTGCTGGACGACGGGGAGGAGGGGGAGATGGGGGAGAGTCTGGGGGAAGGGCAGGCCGCGGGGGTCCATCGCATACTGGGAGAAGGCCGGGTGGCCCCCCGGGGGTGGCATGGTGAAGGCCTGAGGGTTCCTATACATCCCGCCGTCCCCCACCGCCCCGGCCATCCCGACACCCACAGCCCCCGCCGCCTCACACGCGTAGGGCGACCCTGGCCCCGCCGTCGCCGAGGAAACCACCGTGGTGGTGACGTCACCACTGGTGGGCAGGGCCAACACCTCTGACGTCAGCACGCTGGCCAATGTAGGATACGCCTGCGACGGGGTTTTCAACACCCCCGGGGTGGTACCAGGCGCCGGGAGTGGGGCAGCCATGGACACCGCGGTGACGTAGTCAAAACACTCTCGCGCGTCCGACATCTTCCCGGACTCGGCGGCGCTGTACTGCCCAGCGGTCGAGGGTGGACACGACGGGGCGTTGGGGTGCGACTCGGGCTGAGGGTGAGGCTGGGGTGGAGGTCCCGCCAGCGGCGGTGAGAGACCCGGGCGGTCGTCCTTGGCGTCCTGGGGATCGGCCTTGGCGTCCTGGGGCCGCCGGACCCGCCCACAGCGGTGAGACTCCAGGTAGGCCAGCTTCATGACGCCGTGGCCGCAGTCCTGGCACCGGAAGCGGTAGTTGTTGTAGTGGACACAGTTCTGGTGCTTCCTCACGGCCTGGGCCGTCTTGAACTGCTTCCCGCACAACTCGCACTGAGAGTCTCGCTGGTCTGGAAAATAACAATAATCAGGGATACCATGTCACTTTACACTGTAAACAAGAATTATGTCCACATGGCGACATCCACAAGTCCAAGTTACTGTTGACGAGTAAAGACCAAAGTGTAGAACGGGACTAAAATTTGAACTATAATAAAACAGGGTGGCACGCCAACGCCGTGTTTGACCATGTGTATGCCTTGTCCCACCTTACCTTAGTGTTTGGCCATGCGTATGCCCTGTGCCACCTTACCTGAGTGTTTGACCATGTGCATGCCCTGTGCCACCTTACCTGAGTGTTTGACCATGTGCATGCCCTGACCCACCTTACCTGAGTGTTTGGCCATGTGCATCCCTGCCCCACCTTACCTGAATGTTTGGCCATGTGCATGCCCTGTGCCACCTTACCTGAGTGTTTGGCCATGTGTATGCCCTGTCCCACCTTACCTGAGTGTTTGACCATGTGCATGCCCTGTGCCACCTTACCTGAGTGTTTGACCATGTGCATGCCCTGACCCACCTTACCTGAGTGTTTGGCCATGTGCATGCCCTGCCCCACCTTACCTGAGTGTTTGGCCATGTGCATGCCCTGTGCCACCTTACCTGAGTGTTGGACCACGTGCATGCCCTGTGCCACCTTACCTGAGTGTTGGACCATGTGCATGCCCTGCCCCACCTTACCTGAGTGTTTGGCCATGTGCATGCTCTGTGCCACCTTACCTGAGTGTTTGGCCATGTGTATGCCCTGCCCCACCTTACCTGAGTGTTTGGCCATGTGTATGCCCTGCCCCACCTTACCTGAGTGTTTGGCCATGTGCATGCCCTGTGCCACCTTACCTGAGTGTTTGGCCATGTGCATGCCCTGTGCCACCTTACCTGAGTGTTTGGCCATGTGTATGCCCTGCCCCACCTTACCTGAGTGTTTGGCCATGTGCATGCCCTGCCCCACCTTACCTGAGTGTTTGACCATGTGCATGCCCTGCCCCACCTTACCTGAGTGTTTGGCCATGTGTATGCCCTGCCCCACCTTACCTGAGTGTTGGACCATGTGCATGCCCTGCCCCACCTTACCTGAGTGTTTGGCCATGTGCATGCCCTGCCCCACCTTACCTGAGTGTTTGGCCATGTGCATGCCCTGCCCCACCTTACCTGAGTGTTGGACCATGTGCATGCCCTGCCCCACCTTACCTGTGTGTTTGGCCATGTGCATGCCCTGCCCCACCTTACCTGAGTGTTGGACCATGTGTATGCCCTGCCCCACCTTACCTGAGTGTTTGGCCATGTGCATGCCCTGTGCCACCTTACCTGAGTGTTGGACCATGTGTATGCCCTGCCCCACCTTACCTGAGTGTTTGACCATGTGCATGCCCTGCCCCACCTTACCTGAGTGTTTGGCCATGTGCAGCTTGAGCGTCGTACTGCGGTAGAAGCGTTTGCCGCAGGTCGGACACACGTTGCGGGTGAGCGTCTCTGGCGCGTCGTGTGTGGTCCTCTTGTGAGCGCTGAGCGCGTTCTTGGTGCCGCAGATCTTGCCGCACAGATGGCAGACGTAGCGCTGCTCGCCGCTGCAGCGCTCCCGGTGCGCCTCGATGGCGGCCGTGGCGGTCTTGTCGATGCGCTTGCCGCACACTCGGCACCAGAAGCTCTCCCGCAGCTTGGGGTTGCGCTTGCAGGCGAAGCTCTCGTGGCGGCATTTTGAGGCGCGGTGTTTGAACTGCGCCTCGCAAAACTGACAGGGATACGTCATGCCGGCGTCGTACGCGGCCCGGGCGCTGTGCTTCTTGCGGGCCGACTCCCGGGCCTTGGCCCGCAGCTGGGTGTGGGTGTCGAGGCGCGCGTACACGGCGCCCAGGTCGGCCTCCCACTCGTGGCAGATGTTGAGGTGGCGCAGGATGCTGCGGCCGACGCGCTGGCGCTGGCAGTACGGACACTCCGTGACGAAGGACCCCGCGTCCGTAATGTCCTTGCGCACCACGGCCGAACACAGCTCATCGGCCTTGAGGAGCAGTCCCGGCAGGCCCGGGTCCTCGCTGTGGGACTTCTTCACGTGTACGATGAGAGTGCTGGCCTCGGTGAGGATCTCGCCGCACGCCGGGCACGAGAAGAGCGCGCGGTCCGCCTGGCCGGCCGTCAGCCGACTCTGCTTCCGGTGCCGCTTCCGCTCCTTGGTGTCACGCTCCACGCGATCCACTTCTCGCGAGAACTCGGCCGGGTCCGTGATGTCCAGCAGCGAGAGGTAGCCGGCGGCGTCCAGAAAGTGGTGCTGAGCGATGTGTCTGAGGAACGAAAACTTGTACTTGAGTTGTACATGGCACAGGGCGCAAGTGAACTTGGCGAGCGACCGGCCGAGGTGGCCGTTATCAGTCTCCGCGTCCATAGACGGCCCACTGGCCAGTGTTAACACGTGCTTCTCGTTTCTAGCGAACAGTTCCACGTGTTGCTGCGTCGTCGACCCCTCGCCCTTGACCCCTCGAAAAACGCCCTTGACCTTTTGACCCGGATGTTTGAGCCGCATGTGCCGCTTGAGATTACCCGCATTGTGGGTGACCTTGCTGCAGATGCCACAAGTGAAGGACGAATTCATCTTCTGCTTCTTCTTTGGGTTCGGTTTGTGCTCAGCACGCCACCCATCGAGCGTTTTCTGAGCCACGGCCGGTGTTAGACAACGCAACTTGGACGCCTTTCCCTGCGAGGACGAACTGTCCTTCCGTCCGTTATTGATACCCAAGGACACTTCGACCCGTCGGTACTGTTTATAATCCACGACGTGGTGCTCGCGAACATGGCGGTGGAGGGACGACAGGCCCCCCATGGACTTGTCACAAATGATACACGACCGCGCCACGTCTTGACTGCGGGCAAACTTCCTGATCTTCACCTTATGCCGCCCCGACCCTCTTATCTCATACGTAACTTCCGCTTTCGTTGTCTTTGCCGTCACAGATATGTTACCGCCATCTTTGTCTTCGGAAGCGTTATCGCACGCTGAAGGGCTCTGTGAAGGAGAGGCCCGAGCGGAGGATTCCTCGCTGACGGAAATGACGTCATCGTTAGAAGGACCTCCTGCTAAATCTTTCATGGGTCCCTGATCCTTTCTCTTCTTACCCACTCGGAGCTCCTCCGCCATATTGCCTTGCGCCTTGGCAGAGTCATTCTTTCGTCTCCGTGACGTCATGGAGCCGGGTCCTATAGTAACGTCCGCCCGAGACTTCGCAGCGCTAAGTCGCTGACTCCTGCGCCGCGTGTTCGGCCCAACGCGAGCGCCATCTGGAGTGGCTTTGGAGTGGGATGTGACGTCGTCGCGATATTGAGAACTTTCACCCTGTCGCTCGACGTTATCTTGAGTGCCTTCATTTTGTGAATCTGCTGAGTCAAGACGGGAGAGGCCGCGGAGGGTGCTGACGTCCGCACGACACAGCTGTGACGTCACCCCTAACGTCACCACTGACGCAACTGTACACTGCAATCGGTCCGATAACTTGTGGAAGAGGCTCTTGCCAGCCTCACCTTTAAAAGAGGTGTACCGGTACATAAATTATTTTGGCTATAGATTTAGATATAACACAATGAATTATTCAGCAACTTAGAATGCACGAATCTAAATGAAATCATGGCTCAAAACTGCAGGAATGTAGGTTAAAGGTTACTGGAGCACATGATCGCTCTATCGCTTCGATTTAGCGTTAAACCGTGTAATTAAGTTTGTTCCACTGGTTCTTTAAGGACACTAAATGAGGATGATATCGGGTCAACGTGGAAGATCTACGATTTAACAGAACCATGTTTTCTTGTGATACTCTTTACTTTCTTCGAAGGAGGATATCTATATCCTGCATGACCATTACAGACTCGTACAGTGGAGCACATCTCACAAACTCCAAAACGATGGAGAGTAAGGCAGAGCTGACTGGAAACAGTCAAGCATGCTAACCACCCAACCATGTGTGTGGCCCTGTATACTGTACAAAGCTATGCACTAAGTTACAATATTCTTCTTCCTTTGCCATTTACCTTTCAAAAGTAGTGAAATAAAGGTATTTTCACATGTCGCATGAAGGTCTACAGGTCTCTCATCTATGGAAAAAAACATACCAACAATATATCTTTGAGTACAGAGATTTTTCACTAAATAAAATATGGGAAATATTGCATGTAATATTAAAAAATACTGTGCAATTAACTAATGAATACCACAAGATATATGCGCACAACAACTGTGTCAAAGATTTACAAGGGCTTGCGCCCAATTACCTTGTTAACTTATAAGTATATTTCCATATTTTTAGAGAAAAAGACATACTCAGCCCTGTTCCAAGGCCTTTAAGAGTCTCCTTCTGGGAAAGTCTGCTGCAGCCTGTTAGAAATGCCTTCGGAAGCTTCAGTTCAAGGCATGCCAACTGATTGTCAGGGAAGGAATTGCATGATTCAGGCCTGTTTTCTTCTACCATCATGTCCTGCAAAAAAAAATTTGAAACTTGTTGGTTGACTCCTAATTGCTTAACATAATTAAAACTCATGTAAATTATTATATTGCCTTAATTATGTATCATGTACAGGTCATTAATTAAATACAAACCTTACCTGATACATTACCAATCTAAATATAATCATAAAACAAATATAAATGTGAAGCAAAATTCTAAAAATAATTGCACAGCACATAAACCAATGGCATAAGGATTCAAGTGATTGAGTTATACAGCAGATACAATCAGGAGCAAGTACAGTTCTCTCCTGGGCCTAATGGATATTCCATTAACATATCTTAGGGTTAATATATATTCATATGTTATTGATATCTTAGGGTTAATATATTTATATATTATTAAAATCTTACTAAAGTTAATATATTCATATGTTATTGAAATCTCAGGGTTAATATTTTCATATGCTATTGTAATCTTAGGCCTAATATATTTATATGCCATCTGTTGTGGCTACAGCAATTATTCCAATGACTGCATAAATATATATATTGTTCAATGTAAATCTTTCAATATTTGTAATGCCCACTTTCAATATTTGTAATGTCCACTTTCAAGTTTTGAAATATGACAGTGTCAGTTACATTTTCATGAAGCAGCTGTAAAACTGTGTGAGTGAATTTTGAAATTGTTGGTGTAGGAATTATAGACTAGATCCTATATAGATCTATAAGCCAATGTCCTTTATCCATTTTTTCCAAAATGGCAATATTAGTCCAGATACATATAACCCTCTCTACTCCGCTTATAATATATATACGCCCATGCAGTGGATGGAATATTGGCTGCAGAAACAACAGATCACAGGCACTCAGTTTGTGAGATGGAAATCCTACGGCCTGTGTATACCCTATATATAACAAAGGTATACACAGGCCATAGGACATCTCAAGAACCAAGTGCCTGTGATCGAAGCGAACTGCATTACATCTATGGAACCAATTAAAGGACCCAGGAGTTGCAAACTGCTCCATAGCTTGTGACTCCTGGATCCCTCTGCAGGCTCTGGGCTACAACACCCAATGCCAAGGGGCAAGGATCAAGCACTTTTTAGCCGCTTGACCAGTCGAGTTAGGGTGCTGAAATTTATCTGAATTTTATCTGAACAATTTATCTGAACAAAATTCATCTGAGGGCCTGTGACTGTGAGCCTGATGTGATCACGACTTGATCAGACCCACAGGCGCTCAGATTTGTTGACAAACAATACCTCAAGGGTCTTTAGAATATAGTATAGGTGCTTGACCCTATTCATTGTTTGTCAACAAATCTGAGCGCCTGTGATCAGACCTGTGCTTCACATCACGTTTCACGAATATCATGTGAGCAAGCAGAACAAATATACGTCTAGACTAACATTGGCGCAAGTGCCCCCAGGCCCGCTTTTGAAAGAGTATCTTACTTGCGCCAAGACTAACATCAGCTTATCAAATCAAGTGATAAACCCAAACTTCGTGGTCACTCGTCCATTGGTACCCGTTCATTCGTCAGATGGCGCTCCGCCGTTCCGAAATTTTCGGGATATGGAAAGCCAACCGTCCATTAATTTCAAAGATGGATCAATGCCAGCGTTAACTTCTTCGATGTACTCTTAAGATTTTCGGATTTAGGCGAACGTAGTTAAGACAAAAAAAAATCGTCTTAAATACATTCGCAGAAATCGGTGTCGGTGTGTTAGGTGTGTCTGTCTGTCTGTCTGTCTGTCTGTATCGCATCGCATTATCTTGTGAACGCCATGGCGTTCCCAGTTTCCATTTAGTCACGCAGCCAATTATCTTACTTACTGGGTCTACAGATACCTTGTATACGGTGCTTCAATTTTGCAAATCGCCGGAACCGTTTTTCTGCAAAAAAATCTCAAAATTTAACATGGGACCCTTGGGACGAGTGCATTTTGGCGGGAAATTGGTCTCCTCAATTCCTCCATGAAGAGGACAAGTCAGACAAGTTAAACGACACTTTGCCAAACACATACAATTAGTATTTAGGCGCTTGTGACTACATTGATCAAGGTCACGCATACAATGTCAAGGTCGCGAAACATGTTTTCTCGCGTAAATTCATTAATATTAGGTCTAGAGATTCGCTGTCTGTTTAAGAGTATTCTGCAGAAAGAGGCGTAAACGTATTATTGACTTAGATATTACCTCACATTTATAATTTTCGAGTTATTAGATGATCAATTTTGACAGGTTGCCGAAAGTGCCAAAAAATCGATGTGACTGCATGAATGCAGGTAGATGACCCATATGTGGTTGAATATGTACCCAAGTTACTGACATCTTGTTTGCCAAATGGCATCCATATCGAACCAGTAGTTTGGACGCTAGAAAATAATCACACTTATTTGGTCAAACCCATTACAAAGCCTCGATACGACAAATGACTGACGGCGCGGTGACGTTTCGGCCTATAACCCGGTCGATATTGCATGTACATATATAGTCGCACCTATCACCCAAGCTATGCTTGACAAGCTCGTTTCAGCATCATTGGCCAGAAATATATTTGTAGAGGAGTCGTCTGGCTGGGCGATGATAGTACTAAATAGATCGTTGGCCTAGCCTTGAGGGGGGCGGGGGGGGGGGGGGGGGGGGTGGGGGATACCTCGGGAACAGGCTCGTCATTTCACCGTGAACTGGGAATGAGGAAAATAATTTTTCGTGAACTGGGAATGAGATATTAACCGACCCTCTGATCAATGATTTTCGTTAATCGTGAACTGAGAATTGTAATACTAAATAACCGTGAATTGGGAAATCGCCAATTTATATCATGTATCCGCTCCTTCCATTGTATGCGGGCAGTTCTCCATTTACTTCATTGGGCCCCTTGCCCCTTGCCTCCCCCCCCCCACCCCACCCCCATCCTTAAGTCACAAGATTGTGAATCATTGGCAAAAGACCCTTTTTCGTCTGCCTGGACAATACGAGAGTCAGTGGTCACGCTTCGTGGGAATTGGTTTTGTACAGAATTCAGTTTGATACTTGCAGTCTTTGAATTTTGCAAAATATCCCCCTTTTTGTGAAAACATCAGTTCCTAAACACGCCTTTCTTGTGAAAGACCCCCTGACAATATTTGTTTCCTTTTTTTGTGAAAACTTCGACCCCCCAGCCCCCTCTTTGAGAAAACTAGTTCATTTCATTTGTTTATTGAAGCGGCTAGGGCACCCCCTAATATGTTTTCACGAAAATTGCGGTATAATACCCAGAAACAATTCATTGGGTAATTAGTGGTCCTAGTAATTTTCTATTAATTTAGCAGAAAGCATAGACAACACACTTGAAGGCCGATTTTCTAATGGAACCTTGTGCTCAATACATAAAATGTTTTCCATACATTCAGGTGACACTTGAGGCGTTAACTCCTGATCCCAGTCAGTTTCAACATGCCCCATTTCGGCACCTAACAAATTCAAATAATACATATTTATCATCAGAATTAATATCCAATTTTAGTGTACAGTTTCTTCGGAAATACCTTTTAAGTACGGACGAGAGCTTACATACGTTATTCAACATTAGTTGTTATACATTCGGCAATACTGGATAACTGTACACAAGCGATATACACCGAAGTACTACATTTGACATCACCCGTTGAAAAGACTATATCACACAGCATCCAGCCACCAGTTGACAAAACGCGGTTCCACAAGTGTCATATTTCTAAATTCTGCATTATATAGCTATTATTTTGCAATATATTATTAATTTGCAGATATTCCAGACGTTTTTCTTACGCAAATAGCTATACAATGCATGATATATTGCCATTTACGTCGTATGAGTGTTTAACGATAGCTATTTCCGGGGACGTTCAGTTCACTTTCAGAGCAAGCCTTTAAGTCCACTGACAGGCTGAACAGACACAGGTCAACAGTGAAGCGAGTCCCCGCGGGCCATGGTTGACCTCACTGGGGGCCACCGTAGTCGTCAGGCATGTACATGGGGACAGGGATGAGGGTGTAGCTGGTCGACCCCCCTTCCACGGGGGCCGTAAGAGTCTGGACCGTCATTCCCACCGGCGGGGCATGCTGGGATTGCTCGCCCGTCGGCGGCTGCGCAAACAGAGCGCCGTTCATGGATATAGTCGTTAGATCCTGCGCAGGCACCGCGGCCAGCGGAAGTGACGTCAATGAGGTAGAGGTCGCGGAGGTCACCGCGTCCAGCGTCTCCACAGTGCCACCGAGATCAGTCATACTTCCCGGGGCCACCATCATGGGCAGCTGATGGGCATGCACAATCTGTTGAAGCTGGGACCCAGGCAATTGGGGGTGCAAGTGAACCAGCTCCTGAGACACCGCATCCTGGGGCACATGGTCATAGTGTTCCTTCTCCCCGCCGGTCGCGACTAAACCCGCCGCTTCCCTCTGCACTCCAGGCGGCGCCGCGCACAAGGGGGCCGGCGCGACCGACAGAATAGCGGAAGTGACGTCAAGACGCGAAGCGGCTGGGTGGCCAGGCTCGTCATCCTCGGGGGGTGCGTCCGCGTCCTGGATGCGCCTGACTCGGCCGCACTGGTGGTTCTGCAGGTAGGACTGTTTGGAGACGCCGTGACCACACGCCTCGCAGTGGTACGGGTACTTGTTGCGGTGCATGGAACGCTGGTGCTTGGCAACGGCGTCGGCGGTCTTGAAGCGCTTACCACACAACTCGCACTGGCAACTGCGGTCCTCTGGATTACACATCAAACAAGAAAATAATTGTTTACGAGTATTTATGAGTAATGCAAACAAATCCACATCAAAGATAGGAGTACAATATCTTTGTCCACATTTTGATAACACATTTTATATACATTTTACACGCCTGGTACATCCGCTTGGCATATGGTAGCATTAATGTGTTCTCAATATTATACTTAATCTTGGACAAAGCGTCATAATTAGATTCGTCAATCCCAAGCATCATGAATAGAATGTATTGTCACGTGCTGTACCCTATTCCTTGCGACAATCAAAGGTAAAAGTCATCGTATTTCACACCTGGATAACAAGCTGACCCTTACGGTCCTGCGTCGGACCCTGACGCCCTCACCTGAATGCACCGCTAAATGTCTCTTGTAGTGGTGGCGCTGGTAGAAACTCTTGTCGCAGACGGGGCACTTATGCGACTTGCTGGAGCCTTCGACGTCGTCGTGTTTGACCTTCTTGTGGATGTAGACCGCGCTCTTGTTGGCGTACGTCTTGCCGCAGATGTGACACATAAACTGGCGTTCCTTACCGCCACAGTCGGCGCAGTGGGCCTCCAGGGCCTCCCGACTGGCGTTGTGCTTACCACACGTCCGGCACCAGAAGCTCTTCTGGCGATCGACGTTCATCTTGCAGCTGAACGTCTCGTGGCGGCTCTTGGCCGAGCGGTGCTTGAAGGGCTTCTCGCAGAAGCGACAGGGGAACGAGCGACCCACTTCCTGAAAGGTGTGATTGAGGCGCCTCTTGCGGTCGGCCTCGCGTTCCTTCATCAGCTGTTTGTACGTCTCGTCCGTCTCACGTATGACGGTCTCCAGTCCTTCCTCCCACTCGTGGCAGTTCCTCAGGTGACGCACGACGCTGCGTCCCACCCGCGACACGCCGCAGTAGTGACACGTCAAGGTCAGCGTCTCCGGGTTAACGATGTCCTTGCGGTGAATTTGACATATGTAGTCGTCAGCCCGCAGCAGGAGATCCGGAAAGTTAGCAGCTTTGCAGTGAATCTTCTTTATATGCACCATGAGGTAGTTGGGTTCGGTGAGCACGGCGGGACAGGATGGGCAGGGGAACAAGCGACGGCCATCATCCTCACCCTTTATCTTATCCACTTTGGCGTACTTATTTTGCAGAAATTGTTCTTCCAGACGGCTTATCCGTTCGTTTCTCTCCTCGCTGGAGGCGGCGCTCAGCAGGTCAAGATACTGCTGCGGACTCATCGAATGTCTCACCAAGAGGTGGCGAAGGAATGTTCGCCGGTACGACAGCTTTTTGCGACATATAACGCACACGTACGTCTGGTGATCGTCCTCAAGGTCTCCCTCATGGACTGACGCACCGCTACCTTCACCCTCCGTTACCCCTATCTTCGCCTCAGGTAATTCATCAACCATTTGCTTATTCAGTGCAATGAGCTTTTCAATGTCTACGTCATCCGTCGCGGCGGTTTTTTCTGGTTTCGCTAAACGCCGCCTGGGCGCGCGCGTCGCGGTGTGGCCACGAGTCGGTTGTTTGCGCCTCTCGCTCTGCCGGCGCCGCGTCCGACCTGCGGCGTCCTCAGCCTTACTGGACTCCTCATCGCTGGATCCGCGGGTCCCACCGCTAGGGGGACCACCATGCCACTCCCGTCGCCAGCCTTCGAGGGTCTCCTGGGCCTCCTCCAGGGGAAGGGGGTCCGGCTTTCCTCCCCGACCCCCAGCCCGCTCTGTGACGGTCAGACCTAGTGTCACCTCCACCCGCCGATACAGCCGGTAGTCGGCGCTGTGAGCGCTCACCACGTGGCGCTTCAAGGTCGCGTAGCCGCCCCGATAACGCCGCAGACAAATGTGACACCTGAGACCTTGAGGCAGCCGATTCACGTAGCGCTTGACCTTCACCTTGTGCGTTCCAGTGCCCTGCATTTGATACACGGGAGCAAGAACTCTCTTCTTCACATTGCGCGACTTCTCAGTTTCATTTGCGTTCTCCTCCTTGATGAGAACTTCAGGATAATCAGTCTGTTCGTCCGTATCTAACTGGAGCGGTCCTTTGGTACTTAGCACAAGTCTATCGCAGACTGGAGTAGCCTTGCCCTCTTCTTTGATTCTTTGCCCGTCCAGGTGAGATTCACAGTTGGGAGATGCTACTTGCTGGTGCTGGGCCAGTCGCCGAGATTTCCGGAGTCTCGAGATAGATGGCGCTGTTTCCATGCGTTTTCTGCAGATATCTCTGGTCAAGCGGTCATCAAGTTCTGAGTTCTCTGCCGGAAGAATAATCTGCAGCTCCTCTGTTTGCGTTGCTATGGTACTGCATTGATTCGGAGTAGGTGCAGTCGTCAACAGGGCTACATCACTATTATGCGATTCTTCCAAGATGTCCACTGAGCTGATGTGACAATGCCATCTATCATCCAGCTGGGAGACTGGGGAAGACTTCATACCTGAAATATATACATATTCTAATAATAATAGTCTACAATAAAAACATTCTAGAACAATTCAGTAATAAGCTAATACAGAAAACAAAGACTTTTTAACACAGCCATATCACACAAATCATATTAGTAGTTTGGTATACATCAGTATATATCACATTAATGTGACAGCAATAATTACAACAGGTAAACTTTTTTTTTTTATTATTGAATCCAAAAATACACACCCTTGATAAAAAAGTTGACAGCATTATCTCTCCTCTGTGCCCACATTTGAACTGCATCAGCAACATCTAAACGATATAAAGCATTGTCCAAATGGGTCAGTTCTCTACCAGTGAGGATCAATGAAGACTAGTAATGTAATGATAAACAGTTCCTCAACAGAAAAAATAGACTGAGATTCAATAAGGCCACCATAAAACAAGCCTATATATAAGATTGTCCATTATGCCGCTGGCGCCTTTATACATTCATCTATTTAACAGCACCAACACACCAACTATTACCATTCAAATTATGTTTAACAATTGTGCAAATACTACAAACATATATGAACTATTACTTACAGCTATATGACATTTGTACATTAGTTCAGTCTAAGTATATTGTGCACTTACTGTCACAGCTTTTAATGCCCATAGTTTCTATCACTTCCTCAGCCTGTAGCTGACAACACCTCTGAAGCAATGTAATCGGCAGCCCTAGATCTAATGTGCATAGCTCTTGATTCCCAATGTTTGCCAGATCAACTATACTGTAGTTTGCATTTTCAGGATGCAAAGGTACTTCAAAGTCGTCCATATTTTTTTTCTGAAATGCATAAGTAAGAAAAAGTATTACTTATTATTGCGCAAATGCAGTGAAACTAGTCTGTAATACTTATTATTTAATAAGTTTATATAAATCATACATCTATAAAATGTTTAACGCAGCATATGTAGAATAAAATCAAATATTTCTAATAGTGCTCCAGAATAAAATTAATGGGTATTCCATTTTGATGGCATACTGTATTGGGATTAATGTTTTGAAAGTCCCATTGAACCCAGGAGCTAGACTTTAAGTGAGGTTAAGACACCTCCAAGGATAATAAAATAGGGTGGGATGAAACTTATCTGAGATCTATGCAAGTGATAGGGGTTTCAGTCTGTGTATATATGCCCAAATGCTAGTAAAGGATGTGATAGTGATAGGGTTTCTGCCACTCACACTGGGTTAGATTTTTTTTAGTAAAGAACTGTAGCAGGTTAATAATTTGTTGTTGATAATGTAGTCATACAGACAAGATCAAAACAAGGCAGACCTAATTGTGAGAAAGTTGTCACAGTTACTCCATATGTAGTAGACTAGGGCTAATCTGGTCAATAAAGCCTGTTGGGTAATTAGATGCACAAATTTATAAGGAGGTACCTCTGGGAGCCCCGAAATCTTACCCATCCAATTACCAAGAACTGTATAAAATTAGGGCCCATCCATGTACCACATTTATTTTGCTATGCAACCTCAACCAGTGTGTCCTTGGAGAAGCAGGCTTGGGGTAGTCCTATTAGATGGCTTGGTATCATATGGATTTATATTATTCTATATTGTTATAACAGCCTATCAGTCAAGTGTAACCATTAACTGATTAATGACAGCAATAGAGCTAGCTTGGGGGCACTTGCGCCATACTCTGCATGTGTATTCAAGGCTAGAATGCTAGAAAAGTTATGAATATAAAGATAATTAAGCTGCAAGATATCACAGGTATCTTGATTTTGAGCTGTGGGAAAGTATGTTTAGCAACCATTAGTCCTGCAAGCAAAGTACTAGGACTACTGCCAACAGCAATATAGATCTGTGATTGGACCTATATCAGATCAGACTACATTACATCTATGGAACTAGGCAACCAATCTACAGTCTTAGACTAGATAATTATGAGGGGTACTTAGGCCAGTGTAAGCTAACTAACACTGTTCTCTTTGAATGCAAGATGTTTTGACTGTGGATGGGTGAAAAGGGAGGGGGTGTGATTAGGGATTTAGACCTAAAGGCAGCCAGGGATTAAAACCCTATCTCCCTACTCTGGTCAGGTAGCCAGGTCATTGGACCCTGAGATGTCTGACGCTGTGTGCCCACTGCTAAAGCTGATATTGCAGACAAGTTAAGTATTATTAAAATAGTCTAGTATTGCTTTCTCACGTCAGGGATTTTCAAAGTGATCACGGCACATTTGCAGAAAATATGGGCCGAAACGTACCCCAAAACGTGTGTCTATGGCATTTATGACTTTGTCTTTAGAAGGAGCTCTGCCATGTAAAGTGGCAGCTTCTAAGTTTTAGAGATGGAAATACCTCCGCCATCGATCACCAAACCCAAACCCCCCACACAATATGCCCCGCCCCCCCTGGCGGTCAAATGGGGCTTAATCCCTGCCCTAGCCCTAGGGCCATATCAAAGTTCTTGGCTGGGTCGATTTCCATTTCAAGTTTAACTCCATTATCGCCCATTCCAAAAATAAAGCCTACTCTATTTCTTAAGGTCGTGCAAAAGGAAAAGCTTCGTCTGAGCGGCAAATGGTGCCTCGAGTCTAGGCCTATTGCTTTATGCGACATCGCTTGTAACCAAGCTCACTTACTGCTGCAGCCAAAATTATGTTTACAAAAACAAATTTCATCCAACGAAGGAAAGGAGATTTCACTCTCCAAGTCCGCGAACCACTCCCACAGTAAACGTGCTATGGAACGCCAAGTGTGATAATATTCAGGCCTCGTCTCTCCTCGTCTCCAGTAAAGCCCCGACCCTATGGAGCCCACCATGAAAATAACTGTACACGGTTGTACAACACACGGTCTGTGCCTTGAGGTCAACTAACAGTTACACAACCCCCTCCCCCCGCCTGCCGTTTTAATTACATCCTGCTAATCCCTGCCCCCCACCCCCCAGAATGTGTCCCGCGCGGCAATTCCGGGCCCAAGTACGTACCGTGGCATAATTTTCGCGCCCCAGCTTCAGGGGCGTGTGCGCAGGAATTCTTGAAATGGGGGGGGCACAATAAATTGTTCCACAAATACATAAACAAAATGGGTGTAGAAGCCTGAGACGTAGGTGATCGTTGTGCACGTTACGTGCTATTTGCACACTTAATAATAAAGGATAATTATTGCGCACCGGTACTTATCATTACGGGTTATCCCCACTTACTTTCAAAAGAATTGTCGTCACTGAGTGCCGCATCATAATATACTCAGGACGACGCTATTTCTGAAATAATTGGTGATAACCCGTCAGTATCGATGCGTACGTATTACTTAAATCCTTTATCTATCAATATGTTACACTATGGATTGCGCTATTATTTCTAGAGGAGGTTATTCAGTGGGTATGCCCGCCACAAGTGGTTTCCTATGACCAATGCGGTTTAATACCGTACTCGTGTGACGATCGACCGCGATACGAAACTCGGCCTGTAGGGTTATCAAGTAACATGGTTTGTCGGGGTTATTGCACTAACAGCTTGCCATATGCGTTGAGGCTTTGGATTGAGCGACATCTGGCGAGTACTGGAACTTGTTCCACAAACTCTGGCGAGTGGATTACGAACTTCAGAGGTATACAAACGACAAATGTGATTGAGGAGGCTTGGGCTGTTGGCGTGGGCTCAACACTAAATAGATGCTCAACATGCGTTATGTTCATCTGGCCAGCAAACCTTGACATATTGAGCTGCAGTTTATAGATACTTTTATTCAGTTATTTGCCACATGAAGTGATACGACGCACTATTTCCAGTTCAATTTCTGAACAAAATACGATGTAAGTTATATAGACAGATAGGACATAAGTCATAAGCTTAGGTGGTTACATATATATAATATTTTTTACCTATATAAAAGACTAAGCTTACAATCAAAACCAAATTGGCATTGCCATTCATTGTCATTGACATAGATAGTATGGTGTAGGCCCACTTTGACAGCGGGCCATTTTTACCACTGGATGATTTGACTGGAAGCTTACATCCGGGTGTAAGCTGGAGCTGATGTCGCTGAGCTAATGTGGCTGACGCTGCTGCCCAGTGACACCCCTTTCCAGTTAATTGCTTCCCCCAGCAGCTGTATTTCAGCATATTAATGATTCACCTGGGCATGCCTCTACCCCCTCAAACATTAACCACCAAACCCTTCACCATGTTCACACTGTATATAACCTAAACTTCACCCCCCAACCCCACTGACGATTAAATCATCCAGCAGTCAAAATGGGCATAAACCCATAGTATGGCCCACAGGCCACATACTGAGCTGCTAATACTGATACTAAGCTTACTTCTAATTGCAATGATTCGGCATTGGCGCTGATATTGATCATGTTGATAACAAAGCCTGATAACTATACTGTGTCAAAAGTTAAAGTAATTAGGTGTGACAAATGCTTAAATCAGATGATATGACTACTATACCAGTGGGGAGATCAATATAATAGAAAGTCTTTCTATCATCTCAACCTTCCCTTCCATTCTATTTGGAAATATATGATATATATTATATTAAATTAATACAAGTTGATGGTCATGTTAATTAGTACAATAGCATTAAATTTGAAGGCTGCTAAAATGCCATATTCTGACTCCAGCCGTCCTGCTGCTCATGCAATCAACAATTGTTGCCATAGCAACATTGCATAGAACAATGAAACATGATGTCACATGTGAAATAATTGTAGTTATAGCTTTAAATGGCCCACTTACCTGCCTAGTTACACGTGCCACGTTTCTTGGCAACGATATATGGTATCAAAAAGGCCAACATAATGTGGAAATATTTGCGATTTGCAGACAGTGTGCAGACAATGCTTTACTATTATCGTCGCATGTGGAAATTAACCAAAGACAAGTCAACGCCTTAAATTTAGGTTCTACTCATAACAATAGTAATAGTGTGATTTATGCGTGGCTCTAGGCATTTTAGTAATGACATTTGGCGGGCTGCTACAGCTTGATGTTGGGCCAATAAAATTGCTCAACGCCCCACTAACTCGCACTATTGTTATATTATTTGACAGCAGCATAATGTAAAAAATTAATAAGGCAGTGGATCCAGAATTTCTATTTGGACTGGTAAATTATATTCTCAGAATCTCTTACGATTGAGAGGGGCTTTTAGTTTTATACATTCTTGTAGACCTTGATAGCTGCTTAATTATGCTGCTTAGATTTTAATAATGTGTGATGTGTTGATTTATATTGTTATTGAAAATATTTCCACCTGCAGTTACAATGGCTCGAAGTAAGAAGAAACAGTCTGTTAAATGTGGAACCATCTCTGGTATGTTATAACATATTTACTACCAGTACTTGCATGCAGCTATTTTTGTTACTGTTCATTTTTTGTTGTAATTTACAAAGCATATTGTCTGATCTGATAAGTCTAAGGAATGAATACACTATCATAATCATGTACCAATACTATGTCTTTTTAATGATATGATGTTTTATTTGTTGTGATCTCTCAGGGGAAAAATTGCATGATTAGCCTTTAACATAGCAGTCATTGTAAAGTTCTGTCAAAGTCATCTGTTGACAGACCTAATCAAGTGAATTAATTTGGTCAAATATATTTCAGTTAACATCACAAAAAAAGTTAATACTTTGTTAAAAATGTCTTTTTGTTTTTCAGGGAATCAAACTGATATGAAAACCATGACTGGTGGAGGTAGCTTCAATGTAGAATTCAGAATTCCTGTTAATTTGGTTGAACTGTTGAATACTGTCAAGGAGGAACAGCCCATGCAATGTACAGGGAAGTTGAAGTTCCCCAGTAAGTAATGTGTCACTACCCAGTAGTTTTCCAGTTTACTTGTTCATGGATTGCCGCCCAGTTCAGGGCTACAGTTATTATCCCTGCATCATACATACTATAGCACAATTATGTATCAGAAATAAATTCAGTGATACATGCTATTGGGGATGGCTCATTAGCGTCAGACATTTGCCTACCATACCTGGACAAATCAATATTATCTATCTTTTGCCTACTAGTACGTATACCTGGACAAATCAATATTATCTATCATTTGCCTACTACTATACTGTTACATGTCCACCGATGCCAAATGATGTAATTACCATTTCAATAACACTTACTATGTATGAAAAGATGACGATAATCCTTTGTGTCATTGATTGCTGACAACTACAACGCCTCACTTCATTTCTTCTCCATTTTAATACATGATAGATTCTGTAACTTTAATCTTCAGCTGATGTGGATGTGGCTTTGTCCATCTCAAGGAAAGTCAACGTGATATCACTCTTGGTGGATAGTAAGTTGCTGAATGTCGCTTTGTGATTGTTTGTGGATATTGTCATCTATGAACACGATATTCTGTGAAAAGGATGTGTGCAGTAATGAAGGGCACATCATGGTCAGTCTCAAGGGTGACCTAGATGCATACATTTTATTGTATAAAAAATATATTAGCAGTGATATTCGAGAATAGCTTCTACCGTTATATTTAATTGTACACTGATTGTATCCTCACTCCATAGAGCTTCGGGACCCAAGCTGAGTTGGAGCTTGTCACTCCTGGGTTCCTTGGGGCTAGTTTTACTCGAGCTTGCAGGATGCCGACTGCACATCCTGTAGTTTTCTGACTCTTTGCTTGCTAATTACTTGTTAATTATTAGGCTCTTATTAGATTTTTGCCTTATCAATGTTGTTATTAGTATTGATATATTTCTTAGTTTGTGGACGAAGACGTTAAAAACTATCTGGCGTCTGTATCTTTATGTTACAGATCTTACAAGACTGCCCATGGTCCAATGTGAAAATAAGTGGACGTGTGAACTGAATTCTGTTAGAGAAGTGCCAATGAACGCAGAAAATGAACCCACTGGTAGCGTGGAAAACGAAGGAAAGGCCACGAGACTGCGCAAAAAGACAATGAAAAAGGAAAAGGTCAACCGAAGGGACACCCGGTTGTGTAACAAAGTTACGGAAACAACCGACGCGAACCCTGCGAATGGCCTGGAGAGTACAACAAGTACTTCTATTGTCAACTCGACATGTCAGCAGAGAAAGGGACGCAGTAATCCAACGCAGAGTTCTGGACTACAGGAAGATTCCATTGTAGACGAGGGGCAGCTTCGTCCGAGGTCCAAGAGAAGCCGATCAGACTGTACAGATGTGGACAGCAATGATGGCGAAACGGCGATAAAATCTCCGCTGATGGTAGACGATGAAC
Source organism: Arenicola marina (assembly GCA_964019135.1). Classification (NCBI taxonomy): domain Eukaryota; kingdom Metazoa; phylum Annelida; class Polychaeta; family Arenicolidae; genus Arenicola; species Arenicola marina. The sequence continues at coordinate 33,564,599 of OZ025264.1, read as the reverse complement.
ACGATGAACGTCCAATGACGCCGACCCGTGGAACACGACGGCAGCGGAAGGGGAAGGAAACCCCGATAGACGTCTTGGACCAGCTCTCAGCCGACGACGGCGCCGATGATACGATAATTGAAGAATTGTGGAGTAAAAACCAAGCGGTGCACATCGCTGAAGGTCACTCTGAGGTCACGGACGCTGGCGGAGTGACCGGAAGCGTCACCGTGCATCTAAAGTGCATCATCTGCGGAGACCAATCCGGGGCGCGGGACTCGTTTCTGCGCCATCTTGTCCTTGTTCACGGATTACAACCGTCCGGGTATCTGTCGATCTTGGGGGCCGGGTCCCCGGAGAAGCGGTTGGAGCGGATTGAGGCCGCCAAGGTCAAACATGAACGCTCCCGCGCCTTGCGGCGGAAGGGAGCGGATAAGGAGAAGTACCGCTGCCCGCAGTGCGGACTCCTGTACTCAGCCCGCAACTCCCTGAAGCGCCACGTGCGGGAGGCGCACGGGGACCACGAGGACTTCTCCCAGATCCTCAAGGCATTGGAGGACCAATTCTTCCAGTCCTATACGCGCTTCAAGTCGCAGGCTGAGCAGCGGGCGCCACTGCGATGTCCCTTCTGCGAGACGGAGCGCACGGGGCGGGCCATCCTTTCTCACATGGACATGTGCCACTCCGACGAGCCGGACTTCTCCGCCAGGATGGACGCTACGCGCGACCTCTACCGACAGACCAAGAAGGAGACCCTCTCCTACCGGAAGAAGGTGTACGAGAAGCAGAAGCGGGCGAAGGGCGTCATGTACCCGTGTCGCCGCTGCGACAAGGTGTACAGCAGTCGCGAGGCGCGCAACTCGCACGAGAACCACCGCTGTCTGGAGAACCCGGAGCGCCGGAAGTTGCACCAGTGTCACGTGTGTGGGTTCGCCACGGCGGAGGCGGACGTGTTCAAGACGCACTGCTCCAGCCACACGGACAGCGACCTCAACGTCTGCAGCCTATGCGACAAGGGCTACAAGACCAGGGCCGGGCTACTCCTGCACCGCCGCCGCAAGCACCACGTGTTCAACGTGAGACCCATCGTGTCGCAGGTCTGTAAGATGTGCGACAAGAACTTCTACGACAGCGATCACCTCAAGAAACACATGGCCACGCATTCAGGTGAGTCACCTTCCTCACCTCAAGTCACCTCAAACTGCTCATATACCAGCGTCTTGTTAAATAAACAGGATATTTAGGTTTTCAATGAATACATAAAAGTATAGAGTGTGCACTACAGAATAGGTGAAAGAATTTTCTATGCGCATCTGCTTCTGTTTCATTAAAGTTTCTACCTGTTTCATCCAACCCCGCCTCGTTATCCCGTGATGCTGCTTGACCCTATTTAGCCTTCGTGTGCGGAAAAGAATTAAACACCCAATGTCTCATTTCTCTCAGATGAGCGCCCGTTCCAGTGTGAAATCTGCGGCCGCCGCTACAAGACTGACCAAGCGGTGCGCAAGCATCGCCAGATGATCCACCTCAACAAGTACAAGTACCACTGCGAGCGCTGCGGCCACGGCGTCGAGAAGCAGAAGTACCTGGCGTCCCACAAGTGCGAGCGAGTCCGCCGCAACCGCCAGGGGGAGGCACCGGCGGGACCCGAGGAGGATCCGGACGCCGAGGGTGGGGACCCCACCCCTGCTGGTGCCGGCGGGGGCACCGGCGGCGGGCTGGCGCACCCATCACCGCCGATCACGGCCAGCGTGGGGGTCACGCCGGAGGGCGGGTTCTCTGGGGAGAAGTGGGTGATAGGCGTATCCTCGGCGGTGGAGGCGCCGCCTGGTGACCGGGGTGCGGTGGAGTATGCTACCCCCGAGGGCGTGGTGATGGGGAGGGAGGTCGCCCAGGTGGCGGGGTGTGCGGGTGGCGGGGTCAGTGTTCAGGTACCCATCAGCCGCCTGTCACTGCATAACGGCGAGATTGTGTATAAGATTCATGATGTGTTCCCGACTGCGGCGCCATCTCTTCAGCATCCACACGCTCAACCACAACACACCCACCACACCCAACACCACCACCAACAACACGAGGCTGTGATGTCAATACCATCAGCCGCTCCGGAATCGAGCGAAAGACCGTTACCCTATGTGCCCCACAATGACACCTCAGGGTCGGGCAGGTCCCACGAGGCCTTCCTGGCAGGGCATGCTTCGGGTCTGCAGCACACGTATCTGGAGCCTGCCATAACGGACATGCCACATCAGCCCCCGCCGTCGGAACTCGGAACGCCGAGCTTAAACCGCGCCGAGTTCGTACAGCTGACGTCGGTTCCGTTGCCCAGCCATCTGACGGGAGGACAGAACCAGGTCTTGCAGCCCGATGGGCAGCACTTCAACTTACAGCTCCACAATGAGGAGCTGCTATACCAGCCAGAGCAGCCGCGGCCGATGTCCCAGTCTGTAGTGAGCACCAACGCGCTGCTGGTCCGTTCTCCCCCCCAAGGCAACAATAGCACCGCGTTGGCCGCCAGCTCTTCCCACGCGACCTCCATTTCCTATTGCAACGCGTTGGTCATGTCGGTGGCGTCTCTGACGTCACATCGTTCCTATTTGTCCCAGGAGACGTTGTCTTCGCTGGGCGGCGCCACCGGGGATTACCCGGGCCATGGGGAAGGCGGCAGCCCGTTGCTGGGGATGGCTGGGCCCCATAGCGTTGTGTCAGAGCAGGACGCGCCGATGCCGATACAGGAAGAGATAGTGACGACGCGCTTGGCGGACGAGCATGTGCCGTACTCCACGCAGGACGGCGTCGCCGCCGCCAGCTCCCAGGTGGATCGCCTCATCGCCACGACAACGCGTCTGTCGCCGGCGACGACGGCGGCGAACGACTTCCGGTCCCCTGGCGGCGGGCTTCCCGAGGGCTTTGCCGCTCAATGGGTGTCGGTTGGCGGGGCGACCGGGACGGGGACGGGGAGATCTGACCTTCGTCATGGTAACGTGGGTGTGAGGTCCTCGTTGTTACACCAGCCTGGGTCCAGGTACTCTGCTCTGGCGTCCATGCTGACGCCGGTCAAGGGGGTTGAGGAGGTGGGTCTGGGTGCCTCCTCCACTCCCCTCCACGTGTCCCTGCCCTCGAGCCTGGCCCGCTGGTCGGCCGTGGGCACCACCTCCGCCCTGGCCCTGACTACCTCCGCCGGATCCCTCTTTCGGTTAGTCTCCCAGACGTGTCCGTCCCCGGTCCAGCTGTCTGGCGTGACGCTGCCAGCCACGCCATCCCCGCTAACCACCCCCACCCCCACCATCCTGTGCCCCGGCCCTATCGTTACGGCCACCCCTCAGCCAACCCTCACGCCACTTACCACGGTCCCGCTCCCACCCCTAAGGACACCCGCCCCACTGGCCCGATCTGTGCTTACAACCACCCACCCGGCCTATCTACCTACCTCCGCAGCTCTGACCCTCTCCTCTTTGCTCTCCTCGGCGCAGGTCTCTATGGCAACGCGCACCACCTCTAGCGTCCTGCCTCTCGCGACCGTCGTCACCGGGGCCCCAACCCCGGGAGACCCTCCGGTCTCACAGGGGTAGCCTTTAGGGGTGGATAACCCTACCCTACACACACAAAGAATGTTGCTTCTCCATATCGAATCACCCGTCCCGGACTTGTAGTTGTATGGATGCAAGATATAAAGTGGAAAGATAATTACGCCAGCCCCGCGCCCCCTACCTCCCTTACCCCGTAGTGTCAGGCCTACTGTATCCATGGTGCCGTAGCTTGGTGATCGAGGAGCGACTAATCAGCGATGATACTGCCATAGACTATCAACCACCAAGCGTCAATTTTTCTGTTTCTGTACTTTTCACTCTGCCCATTGTGTTCCTGGGACTGGTGAAACACTCGCACGCCGTCACTGATAAGTTGCACTGTGGTTTTGCTAGGCGACGAACAATAACGAAACACGTGGTGTGCTCTGTGTGAGGGAATACCATTGGCTATACATGTAGACCGACACCGCCACCCGTTTAAAGTCAAACCATGACGAATTGAATGCACAAGTATTGTGTTTGTAGTAGTATTTTAAGGTATCTGTTGTCGATATATGATGAAACTGTCAATTGTTTAAGGCGTTACAATCTGTGATATCGTGTTGAATGACAAACGTCATTTGCACCATATCGGTGCAATATAAACACTTTATACTGATATATGTTTGTAATAATTGAGGGATGCTGCCAATATGAACTTTATTGACTAATCAACTTGAACTCATGCCCAGGAAAGAATGGATTATGCCATTAATCTCATTGTATATATACTGTGTGAAGTACAAGACGATGTTATTTTGTTTTCTCTTACCCAACGTGATGTAGGATTTATATTGTATATTTGTGTTTTGAAGAATACCGACACATTCATTTTGTCGTCTCTTACTTATACGAAGAGGTTAAGTAATGAAGTATATTCTGTGGGTCGAGATGTGTTCTGTAACGCCCCTTAGCAATGCATGGAGAACGAACGACACAGTGCCTGCGTCGTCCCCAAGCCTACACGTAGTGAACCAAAATGTCTTTGAAATAAAGCTAAAGATATCAAAGTTTCGTTATTAGCAGAAGCCCGATGACAATTTCCGCGGAATTCCCCAAAAACACATCTACTAATGTGACGTATATTTCCGGCCAAGCGAATGATTCATGATCAACTGCAAATATCGTTAAACACAAACCATACAAGTATTTAACAATGGAGCTACAATTTAACCCCAGCTGTTCCATCATTGTTTGTCCGCCATATGCAAGGTGATATAATCAGCGAATGGCCTCCTGGCGACCATGTTGAGGCGCATTACCTGTCCTCGCTGAACTGGTGCCCTAACCTAACTGCTGTATTGGGTTAATGCCAGTCTTTGGCTGACCCTGGCTGGCTGTAGACTACGCAAACACGAACGATCTGTGACGGTGCCGTAATCCGGTTCTGACTGGCTGGGATAAAGGCAACGCCCCATGACGGAATTAATCGTAAGTCCCTAGATCTGTTACTGACAGCCAACCGCTCTGTGCAATCCAAACCCGCGTCAACACGTGTATGGTGGGCAAAGAAATAGTTTCCCTCGACAATTCTACAACGCTTGGCCACTGTATGTTGAACTATGTATCCTCTGCCATTCAGTAAGGAATATTTTTACCAATGCGGCATCATCCAACACCCGTGGTTTTCACATACCAGGATTAGCACGCCGGGATCCGTGCATATATATATATGAACAAGCATTCAAACAGCAAGTTCCACCCCCTAGGATCGGCACCGGTCACTTTTGAAATCTCATCTTCGCTTCGAATTGCCGAAAAATACACCCAAACATGGAAGCGTTCCGCATTCATGAGTAAGTATATAAGCCCAGACCGCCCTTCCCAATTATCGCCACGGCCCTGAGCGACAAGCCGATGTCATGTTTACCAACAGCAAATTTTTAAGCAAATAGATCCCGTCCTGGGTTTGATGTCGCGATTAGCCGATCATCGCAGTGGTCGAGTTGATCGCTACACCAGGCGACGTCAATATTGACAAATCAAACGTTTTTGGAGAGTAACCAAATCATAGGGAGTTAGCGTGTTTGGTCGGTCGGCCCTAGCTGGACCGCGACGGGAATCGCTAAAGGTACTTCCATATCTGAGGTCGCCCTGGGCAGCTGTTTGTCAAAGGCCTATTGTGCTATTTATTATGTGGTGACGTACTAAGGTCCATCCTCGCTCAGCTCTCGCTCCCTACAGCACACCATTAAAGCATTCGCGTGTTTGATAAGCATAGCCTGGTCTTCTCCGCTATGGCGACGGAGTACGTTAGCTATGGTTATGCGTGTTTTGTGAATGCCTGTTTGTTGGCTGTTAATATTGTCGAGAAGACTTGGATGGAGGTGCTACATTTACAGTAGTGCTTGTAAATGACATTTACGGTAAGCTATGCCTATTATTCTATAATTGTAACTATGATTCATTCTTAATTAACTGAACTATCAACCCTAATATGAAGAGTGTGGATGGGTAAATGGCGACGAGCGACATTTGTGTCGTTTTTTAAAAAATCGACACCCGACAGAGCGCGATCGCTTTGTAAAATGTGCGATGCGACAGGCTAATATCATGCGCTAATGAAAGAGGCAATGCGCAGATGATGCATTATTCGAGATGATATAGCCACCTTGCTGCTCCAATCGCTAATTACCAAAAACTGGTCGTCAAGAACTCTCGGCTGGTGATTAAGTTAGATATAATTCTTGCGGTCGTCGGTTACCGAGGACCAAAGCCTGGGTGTCACTATGAGGTGGTAAGAGTATCGGGCTGAACATTAATACCTGGACTCTGTCCCACGTTACATTGGACGCATTTCCTTGGTAACCGGGCGTATCCCCAAGGTGGGCCCCTTTACGCACATTACGCATCGGTTTACCGCCCGACACTTTTACTCTGGTCGGGGAGGGCGCACCCATTCGGTATGCCGATGTACGTGCCCCGTTCAAAACAGCACGGGACATTCGGGAGAAGATGGCGGCTGATTGAAAAGTTACTGTCTAGGCTGGCTTCATTGCCCCTAAATGAACCGGACATGACCGGTGTGAACACTCCATTGACCTTCGGCATAACCCGACTGGCTGATCCAGAAGAGTTAGAGTATACCGGGCGGTCTACCGGTCCTGGTCCAAAGATATAAGCCCATACACTATAGTCTGGATCATAACGGGGTGGCGAGTGGAGGAAGGTTGGGTAGGGTGATGACAGGAGGGTGTGGGGGGAGGGGGCGGTAGAAATAAGCGGACGGGGGTGGGGGGGGGGGGGTGGAGTAGACGACGCGCGCATTACGTCACTGGCTGGGGCCGAGAGGGATACTCGGGGGTGGGGAGGGGGGGGGGGGTGGTCTGGTCGAATCAATCAGTCGTCAAGCTTTGACTGATGGACCAATATCCCATGCAGGTATTAAATTGCTATTGTGATCGAGTGACAGCCGTGTTCATAAATCACTAACCTGTAAGCCTGTTACGACTTTCACTGAGAGGAAAAAAACACCGAAAAAGCTTTGATCCATTAATCTATGTATATGGTGTTGGAGGTCGATCACACAACAGTGATTCACTGCTTGACTATAGATCGGATACCGATAGAGGAATTATAATTACTTGGTGAAAACATCTGGGGAAGGTGTTACCGACTGGTGGGAAAATACATTTGATGCGGTTTCAATCCATCAATTCTACACAATCGCCATGACATCCGCAGACTCCGTGGTGAATAATTGCATAATCGTAACAATTATATAATTGACCGTTCCAGGTGAAATTTTGGCATACGCGGATTTATAGCTGCATTATTTTCAACGGTTTATCAGGTTAACAGGGTGTTTTCTTTTAAAAAAACCCCACTAAACAGTGTTGACTATCAAAAGATACCATTTTAAGAATGAGATGGAGACATATACACCGATAACAGTTGATATAAATGCCAAACGGCGAATGCAATGATTTTAACTGCGATGTACGTAGCAGAAAGCGGTCATATTCCCGGGTTGTTGATGTTCTTCAGTGCGGAAATAATGATCTTTCAGAACGTTATTGTATCTGGGAATATTAAAAATCAGGAATATCTAGCTCACGGAATACATAACTTTTTACCCGATGTCTTATAAATTGTCATAAAGTGGTATGCACTGTCTTTCCGATGCAAATCCGAGCGCACTCGTATGACATGGGCCTTAATTGGTGCGGCTTGTTGCGCAGCAACCATGCATGCCTAACCGGGAAGCGCTTCAGACATGACTGCTAAACTGTTCTTAATCTAGTGAAATATAAGCTGTGATTCCACTGCACTAAAATGAAAGTTTATAGAGACATATATTTTGTTTGTTTTGTGAATAACAATGCCATAGAGCCACTCTACCTCTGACAAAAGAAACGTTGAAGCCGGACACCTGAACCAACTGCAGACGCGCGCAGACGCATGCGAGATCGGTTTTCTGACCCGAAACACGTAGTATTTATTTTTGACGATAGATGTCGCCAGGGGTAACTGGGACGATCTGCTAAGAAATGTGTTCGTGTCTACAGGGAGGGGTGGGGAGACGGGATCCGCGTTGGTTGGGATGCGCGGGGGAGAGGAGGGGGCTCAACCATACATATGGAAGGGACGGGGGGCGGGCACACTTAAGACATTTAATTTAAAGGGGGCGGATGAAGTTGGTTTGCATTATGTGAGGGGGTCAAGTTTCTTGTTCTAGGGGCATGGTTTGGGATCAATGATGTATTTGTGAGCTGGATTCCTAGCCAGCACACCACGTCACCGCACCACGTGGCGAACATTTGGTGGCGGTGAACAGCCACATGTCGTCACGTGGCTGCAACATAAATGAAACACCTTGATGAATTATTTCCGCATGAAATAAAATCATATAGCGCGAGTCATATATCATACAGCGAAGTCAGCATTTGATGAATTCTAAAAATGTTTTGGTGCATTTAATGCATCGGGTTCGATTATTGTCATCATTTACACTGAATTGAGCCCGACTTCGCGCATGCGCGTACAGCTGGTCATCGCAGTGCATCAGAAAAGTGTGACAGTGCAATTAATTTGCCTTCGCTGTCTGTTACCCCTGTATCTCTGTTGGTTCCAGCGACGACAATATGACGTCAACCTACGGCTCACTGCGTCCCAAAACTTCCGGTTCCCGACGGCGACAAACTCACTCCAACAGAACCGAAAGTGACCTGCCACCTGGTGACAGTTCCAGACGAGAGTCGACCACTTTGGCAACGACTTCCGTGCGCTCAGCCAAAAGCATCTCATCCGGTGACATTCGACAGGAGCGGGGAATTCAACACAAGAAGTCTCAGACAATTCAAGGTTTCGTCACAGATATCACGAGGCAAATATTCAATGATTTGCGACAGGCAAATAATTTCTTCGCGACATTTACACGAGAGTTTGACCCGGGGAGACGCGGTCATGGGCGCCATCTAGTGACAGAGAGAGCCTCCTGTAACCAAGGAAACACCCCGCCCGACAACTCAGACGACGAAGGGAGTGCAGGAGACCAGGATGAGAGTAACCAATCGGAATTTGACATCAGAGTCTTGCTCCAGGCGCCAAGCATTGTGGGAGCATTTGAGGCAAGTTCACTTGTCGGTCGATCATTTAGTTAATGTTAGCCTCCAACAAATCTATCATTGCAGTAATTGCGAACGGCGTGATTACATGACTGTTCTACTGAACACAACGTGCGTAATTGTAAATAAAATGCAACGCATTAGTTTTGAGCAATCAATATTCCTATCTATGTCCTTATTAATAATAGTTATATTTATTATGTTAGATAATTATATAATATTTATGTATAAGCAATATGTATATCTACAATGCAGTTCTGTATATGCGTTTGTTTGTTTAAAAGTACAGATGTCCTGTGGCCAGCAGGGTGATCACGTGACTCCCCAGCTGACGTCATCGCTGACGCGCGAGGAGCGTCTTGAGATGCGTCGCGAGTGGGGTCCGTGCCTGGACGACGCAGGGAGGCTGGATCCCCGCCGCATACACCGTCTCATTGCCGCACCACTGCAGCGCCACCTACACACGAGAATGAACGGGTCTGTCGTTCGCGGCAGGCAACTTCACTTCATGACCTGCGCGAATTTCCCCGAGATCAAGGTCATCGTGACCTCCGTGGACGAGGAAGAGGAGGGGGACGTGCACACCGTCACGATGTACGTGATACCGGCCTTGGCCTGTCCGGCGTCCAGCCTGAAGGTGACCTTGAAGCACCCCTTTCCGTCTAGGATGCCCTGCTCCCTGGCTGGTCTCAAAGTGCTTCGGAAGATGACTGAGGAACTCGAGAAAAGGAAATCCCCAAGCGTCTGTTTTATAGATCTGGACACGGGGCGGGGATCACCGGAAGCTGACGACCTGGACAATTCTGAAGTTCATTGCCAAGGTCAGGCATCGAGCGCTTGGGTATTGAATATCGACGCCATCGAACTGCGACTCCTGGACTTGAGTTTCGAGCAGGAACTCATCCGATCATCCAGAGGTGCTTTGGACAATTTACGAGAGGAACAGACCCGGAGAGGGGGATTGTGGCGCCATCTGGCACCCAGCGTCCTCACCACCGCCATGTTGATGACAATTAAGAGGTCAGCGACGGGGTCGGAGAAGTCCATGGAATGGTGGCGCGATGCTTTAATCACCACGCTGTGCGCTTTGCTGAAAAACAAGAAGTGTCCACAGTTCCTGCTCCCTGGCAAGGACCTGTTTGCCTCCATGGAAAAGGAAGTCTTGGGCGGTCTCCGTAAGGAGATCAAAAACTACCAGCACAATAATTACCGTACATTTTTGAAATAGTGAGGCCGGTATTGAAAGGCAAATCGGCGATATTCGTACCGGTCAGTTAGCCAATGCTTCATATGAATGCGCTATTTGAAGATACTTTACGTTCTTGATGGGCGTAGATCAACTGTTGTGTGAAGATTCTATGACCGGCTAGACGTCTAACTGTTAACTAATAAAGTTTCAGATTATATTTATCATAACACAGTTGTCCATGTACCTTATTTGTCACACATTCTATTCGGTCGGTCGAGGCAGCACATTGGACGTGTCTCTGTTGGCTAATATGGTTCTACTCTACTCACTACTACTTATAATTATATACATACATAACTACTTATAATTATATACATACATATAACTACTTATAATTATATACATGTATATACCTTGTTTTTTTCTACTAAGCGAATTAAAACTATTTTATTGGTGATGCTAGACGTCATAAAGGCTAATTTATACAATATCTTAATCAGCATGCAAATATGAGAAGTTGTTGCTGTCAGTCTAGTGCAAACCATCTTCGGTATGTCCCTCTTTGATGGGTAGTGTTTTTCCCGGTCAATGCGCATGCGCGGGGGTCGCCTCCGATCTGGCCGTATCCGAAGGAGACACAGAGGGCGCTGTGGGCACACCGCGTGGCGCACTCGATGATTGACAGCCGCGGTATGACCTCCGTGACCTCTAGCGACAGACACCAATAGCTATTCGTGATGTCCGTCACGCGCCAATTTTCCAATGATCCTGCAAAGGAGTTATGATTAGTAATATATACTTACTTAGTAATAGAATAGGGAAAAACTTGCATGACGCAGCCCTATCTCCATCCATTCATCCAAGACAATGCTAAAAGAGGACCTGTTGAACTTCTAGCTCGTATTGCTTGTCTGTTTTTGACTGTTAAGAAAAAATGTGATCGCGTTTTATTTACGAGAATGGGCGCTCTGATGATGTTATTCTTAAAATATGCCTGCGTCTGCGGTTTGATTGCTTATGATGCACGTTCGGCCTCGACAGCCCAAAGGTCAAACACCATCGTCGCGTCGCTTTGGGGACAGACAATTCAAAGCGGATCCGGAAAACATCAGAACCATCTTTGTGATCTTACCTTGGCAGGTCATTTCCTCCCAGGTGACGGTATGCCAAGCGCGGGCTGTGAGGTGAGGGGGGCCACTGCACGGCGAGCTGATTGCCAGCTGTAGGACCCCGGACCACTCGGCCAGCCTCACCCACCGCGCCCGACAGTCACACAGAAAGGGGTTGTCACTCAGCTCCACCCGCCCACCAATCGGCGCGGTGAGGTTGTCGCCTTGGCAGACGCTCGCCGGGAGCTTGGTGATCAGATTGCCGTTCATCGTCAGGATCTCGATGCTGCCCCAATGTTGCGTCACTTCCGGTTCAATTTCTGCGATGAAGTTCCAATCCAGACGCAGCAGCGTGATCCCATCGTTACCGTTCCGGAGCGCCGGAAATGACGTCAACGCATTGCCTCCCAGGTAGAGTTTCTCCAGCTTTGGAAGCGATGACAAATGCGCATGCGTGATGGCACCAATACTCATTTCACCGGCCTTGATAATGCCAAGTGTTTTACCCAAGTTCGGCAGCGTGGGAAACTCTGTAAACAAGTTATTGTCGAAGTAAAGAAACTGCAGCGTGTCGCCTGGAGCAGGAACGTCTGGCACGGACGTGAGTCGGTTAGAGGACATGTACAGTCCAACTAAAGTATCCAGCTTGTTTAAATAATCCGCTGGGATGCTAGCGATGTCATTATATTCCAAGTGGAGTTGTTTGACATCGGAACAGTTGGCCATATCCGGGAATTCGGCGAGTCCGTTACCTTGAATCGAAATGCTGAAGATCAGCGGGAGGATGTCGAAGTAATCTATTGCCACAATGGCGTTCCTATCCAGATTAACGTCAGTGACGTCAGCAGGAATCGGATGTGGCATTTGTACTAAGGACGAGTTCTCCGCATTATACTCCACGTCTATAGCACTGGTCGCCGTCACCGTGCAGAGTAGCAGGCCTACCACGTGGAACAAATGTGTGGACTCCATGCTAAAAGCTAGTAAGAGACTTTCAAGGACGCTTTAGATTTAGGTCCAGTACCTGGGAGTTAACAGCTCAACCTTGCAATGGCAAATAGCCACACACTACATCAGCCTGTTATATATGCACGTTGCATGGACCTCCATGCATGCCAGAGTGCAATTAATTGATGTACAAGCCAATAAAAAATCGAACAGCATGGCTCAAAGTGGGAATCCATGATGACGTCGTTTGGCTCCAGCCAAACACACAAACATGCCGCTAGTCTGCAAAACTATAGCAGTTTTCGTCGGTTGTGTCACGCAATAACTCCATAAGATTTAGCTGGAAGCCCATTCACTCATCAGTCGCCCACTATCGACATCACTAGATATTATGTGGCGATCAAGTGCGCACTTGTCTCCTCCCTAGCTATACGCGGTGAAGCCGAATGTCTCCTGCTCAGTTTAGAGATTTGATGATGTTGGTGGCATGACACAGATCTTAAATTACTTCGATCTACCCGAGCACCAAGTCGTACCACCCGTGAGCCTCACATCCGCCCCGGGCACCACCTCCCCCCGGGAACCACCTCTTCCTGCCCCCCACCCCGGGCACCACCTCCCCATGTGCCCCACCTTCCCCAGGTCACCACCTTCCCCCAAGACCCCCCCATCCCGCACACGGCTCCCAGCCTCTCCCACGTTGGCCAAATGTAATGCAATGTTGCCACCATAAACGCCAGCACTCGATGGCGGCCTCAGTGTGCTCGGTCCCCGCCTTGGAGTATCTTTGAATGTTTATGTGCAGGCGCACGGCGGAGGTGAAAGGACTCACGCACCGCAGTCTGACGGCACTTCACATCATTCAGCCAGGTTATCGCTGTCCATAAAACATATCGTGCCATTTAGCGTGGCTTGTTCGTTCCTTTCAGTATGCACCCTCTCGTTATAAAACTTGGAATTTAAGCGCCGATCGATCAAATGCTCAGGGAGGGGGAAAGATGGGAACCAGGCAGCGGAAATTAGACAACGAAATAAAAAATAAGTAAAGTACCCTTCACCCCCCCCCCCCTCCAAAGTTTATGATCTTGCATAATTTGTCACGCGCTCAGTTCAGGACGTTGCACGGAATGCGTATTCACCCAGAGAATTCCGTATTATAATAGCTCACATATTACTCAATACACGTTTCGTTAACCCACATATGGAGGATGGAACCCGCAACACCACACCCCACCCAAAATTACATATAGGTCTCCTACCGGTAGAAAGTCCATATTGTAGAGATTCCATGAATAAGAAAAGTCGTGCAATATTTGTCGCATATAAGGCTTCGATGAAGATGCAAAGCTCGCTCAAAGCCAGATTACAAAGGCAAGGGATGATATAGTTACTCTTTTGAAGCACATGTCATGGAAGCCATTTTTTGGTCAGATCCAATGGCCCTTGATCATCACAGCCATTGAACGCATTTCAACGGCTGGAAAGGCCGCCTGACTACCAAACTCCCTTTCTTAATTCATCCCCAGCAACAAACACGTTTTTCCCACGAGCGACTGCGTCCAGAGTGGTGTATGTATAGGCTCATAGACATCTGATCAATAACGTGTTCAGCGCTAAGAGAAATTTACACAGAGTAATCATATCGTTGTTATCAGTATGCTCGTGTTTTTGTACAGTGAGATAAAAAAGAAACGATTCCAGGGAGTAGCAACAAACTCTACTAATTAACAGAATATGTCTTTGTCTCTTTATTTGTTGATCGACAGCATTATATAACAGAGGTTACTACAACTGAAGCCTGCTTATGCAAGCAACCAACATAATGCGCCATTTTGTTTGCAAGGGAAATAAGGAACACAAATATACAATGGTACGTTCCAGTGGTACTCAGGATAATAATTTAAAAGAAGTCAGGTCATACAAAGTAAATGACTTGTTATATTCATCATAGACTCTAAGTAGTCTTAAAATCATAGGAAAACACACACCGAACCATAACTGTAGCAGATGGGTCTTGAACGAGATTTCACACGTTAATTGCAGCACCGTTCGACAGTAACAAAAATCAGCTCCATATATTCTTGTCAACGTAAACAGAAACTATCCTTCAGAGGAAAACAATGAACAAATAAACACTTTTATAATAATTAGTAATGTATATATCTAGAATTAACGTCTAACAAGCAAGGAAAACTAGAGCTCATAGCTGTTAAAAATGAACTTAATTCTTGTTCTTGACGAATTACTGAATATCAGTTGTTTTTGTATCTTCAACATAGCCCGGTAAATAGGGTCATCAAAACCATGCATTAGAAATCGAACGCAACATTTAACATTATTAGCCAAATATATCCCAAGAGTTTACACTGGATTCAAAGCCACCTATAGCTCTTACATCAGTGAATAATATAGGATCGATAAGATCGATATCAGATACAAAAACTTAGAGCTTCTTTATACAATATCTTTTACAATAATTCGACAAATCTACCTTGGTGTAATGTATGCTGTTACTGTATATTTACAGATGCAAGTTGCTGCACCAGATTATATTAAAAATGCATTATATCCTGGGTTTTATTGTACAATAAATCTAGAAACAAACACCTCCAAGGTCACATTACCATATTAGCATCACGCAGCCACAGAAAAGCTAATTGGTATCCAAACAGCAATACTTGCATTGCGACATATTTGAAATGTGGGAAATTATGTAATTCTTGGTTTCTCAGTGCATTAGGCAATACAGTCAGGGCAGCTTTTTTTAGCAAACTGGCGGATCTCTTGCGGGAATTTGTGGCTTTTTTATGTATTACGTCATCAAACTTCGGACATCGGCGCAATGTGTTTTCCCTTCAACATATGATAACACAACTAGTACAGCGTTGATATTCAATCCGACAAAGCGCCCAGGTCGCTTGTTGAATAGTTTATAAAAATCATACTTGCTGTAGGAGCAGCTCTAATGGTGTATTACCATAAGGACCAGAGGCCCCGAGGGGACAAATATTACCCCACCCCACCGCCATCTCCCCCAATCGTCAGTTTGGAACCGTAGCCTCCCCCCGTACCCCCCCCCCCCAGTCGTCAGTTTGAAACCGTAGCCCCCCCCCTCAGTCGTCAGTTTGAAACCGTAGCCCCCCCCCCCCCAATCGTCAGTTTGGAACCGTAGCCCCCCCTCCCCCAGTCGTCAGTTTGGAACCATAGCCTCCCCCCTCAGTCGTCAGTTTGGAACCGTAGCCCCCCCCCTCAGTCGTCAGTTTGAAACCGTAGCCCCCCCCCCCCAATCGTCAGTTTGGAACCGTAGCCCCCCCCTCCCCCAGTCGTCAGTTTGGAACCATAGCCTCCCCACTCAGTCGTTAGTTTGGAACCATAGCCTCCCCCCGCACTCCCCCCCCCCCCCAAACCAAACCCAAACTTGTTCCTACACCACTATAACTACATATATACATATAAATATGGCAGCAGTAATTATATTTCGAAAGGATCGGCGTGGGAAGAAACGCAGAAACAAGGCACTAAACTCGTTAAGCTAGGACTGGCACTGGACAAACCAATACTCAGCAGTCAGGTTGGTTGTATATTCACGGCGCTTTAACCACTTTTGGTCATATCGCGTCATTGGGAGAAAGAAGGGGGAGTGGCAACCATGGCAGTGACTGTTTTAAACACCGGAGACAGCAGGTAAATATATATCTGGCGATAAACATGACTAGTAAATTCCAACACACGCGAATCACGTGGCTATGTCGAAACGAGACCGAAAAAGCCCAAATGACAATATATATATAATTCATTCCATCAAGAGAAGACGGAAACCACACCAAGGTGACTGAAATAGGCTGTGTCTTCAATACAGTATACACAATATCACAACCTAGCCTCATCAAAAAGGCATTGACTTTGACAGGCATTGACACACAGATTTGAATTCACATCTAAAAACACAACCTGACCAAGCAGAGAATGATCTCCGATCGTTATTCCATGTCTGGGCGAACCAATTTTGTAGCATAGCTCACGTATGACTCACGCCTGCCATTTACAGCAATAATCTCTTTTCGTGGGCTCTAACAGGCAAGGTAGATCGTGGTCTCCAGAGCTTCACGACGCAGAGTGATCGCGCGTTCGGTTTTACAGACATGTTCCTATTTTATTCGCCACCCTATGATTGAAGCTAAATTCACATCTTATGCCCCGCTAGGCTTCGCGAATATAGACTGATCATGCCCTAAGAACCAAACAACCGGAAAACAAGGGAGTGCCACTTTCTGCCATTTTGATGTGAATATTCAGGCGGGTCTGACGGACGGTCGATCGTCGAAGGTTCGCACGTTAGTAACCTTACCGTGACTTCCGGTCTGCTGCCCAACGTGCTTATCATAACAACGAGGCTTTGATGCAGACACAAGTAAAAGTTACACTAACGATAAAAGCTCAAACAATAATTTGATATACTGACAATGGGTTATCAGTTTAGGGCCGGTAAATAAGGCAACGCGTTTTTTTTGTTGCAATCAAATATCGTAACGGGGTAGGGAACTGGCGGATTTGTTTCTATTCTATTCGTCAGGGTACCATCCGCCAAATGATTTCACGCGTCCTTCCACACTACACCGATCATCAATCAGGCTTATTAAACCCTTTATTGCTTCTGATACGACAATACACAATACTATTTGGGTCGTACAAAGTTGTATACAATTGCGTCACGTCAGCACACGCGACATAGCTCACACTCATTTAACAAATTACGCGTGCGGGTAGCTAATAAAACATGGGATATCCGAAAATAAGTTTTGTGTCGTATACTTTGCCATAACTAGGGGTGCTTAAAAAGACTTCCACAACAACATATGGGAGCCGAGGCAACAAAAGAAACATAAAGGCGCATCGGCTCGGCAAGCGTCAAACAATGTCTAAAATCTGTATAACAAGTCTTAATGCACGTTAAGTCTGTGTGTCACATTGGGACCCACAGCCAATATATGTTAGCGGCAAGAAAACAATGGATGCCACGTCACACAGGTGGCAATAAAACAGATAACATAAAACCCTGGAATAGTTAAACGTAAACACAAACTTATTCTATCAATAATTATTTTGACAATTCGTAAAGTTCGCAAAGCAAAAACAAAACCAACTGCAGTCGCATATATAATTAATGGTAACACCATTGCAGGGTGAAGTCAATTCTTAGGAAAAGGACTGAACGTTTAGACGTTGGCATACAATACAAACAGCGGAAAATTTGAACGCTTCAAAACTAAAGTCACTGTTCCATGAATCAACACATTAGAACGAAAGACCAGGATGAAAGCAACACAAAATCTTCGACAACTTACTCACAAAATAATGAGTGATTTTTCTTTCACAACTAGTTCACAAGATGTTAGACAATGTTTCACAAGATGTTAGACAATGTTTCGCAAGATGTTAGACAATGTTTGAGAAAATGCTAGACACTTCTTCACAAAATACTAGACATGGCAAGTTGACAAACGATGGCTCCCAGTACCACATGAAAACGCTGTACTTCTCTCACACCGGATACGGCAACCGCAGATTCCACCTCCAAACCATACGCGGCAGGAGTCCTAGGGGCTAGCGACACGGCACACCATAAACCAAAAGGCACCAACGAACGGCGAAGCTTCAACACATCTTCCACGGTAAACGCGGCACAGACAAGTATGGAAGACCTTTGAGACAAGTATGTCAGAGCAGATACCATGGAATAGTCACCTCTATTATTGTATCTTTGAGGGCTTGATGGAAATACAAAGAGATCAACCCTGAGATATTATATATGAAAAGAAAAAAACTTCCATCGAAGGGATTTCATCGATAAGCAGTAATGCCGTGGCATATTGCTTCTTCGGGGGCATACCACAGGAGGTACCAAACACTACCCCATACAGCCAGATATCTATCCAGATATACAACTATACTTACGGGTGATTTGAAGTCCAATAATGAAATGGATAGGGGTGGTGGCCGGCTCGAAACTTCCGCGACACAAGATGTGCCACAAGAAAGACTTGCGGTGGAGAAAGTTGGAGCGCCATTTCTTGCATTTGTGAGAATCGTAATTAAAATTCCGTTACTACCGAGCCAGCTCGTTCTTATGGGTAAATCGCGTCATATTGGAACTGTATATCTTGCATAACCATGAGGCAAAGGATACGGCAAGTTCGCGGATGTGTAATAAATTACATATACATATCCATGGATGTTAATGTACCCACAACATGACTAGTAGGTGATTATTCCCCTTGGAAGTACAATAAAAGCGATTTCGGCTAGAGGCGGCGCAGCTATCGCAGGTATTGCAATTCTCGCCTACTAGACAAGCGAGGAAATGGCTTTCCATAGCAACAGTCGTAGGTCGTTGAGAATGAGGGAATGCTGAATTTCGAAGTTGGCGGCGAGCGCGTGGAGCTGATGGCACTTGTCCATGAGGTTCAGGAGATCGGGGGCGAGTTGCCTGGGCGCCCCGGGTACGATGTAGGGCTCCAGCACCTGGCACACTAGGTGGAGATTGGGTCGCACCAGCTCCGCCGTGCAGCGTCGCGTCGCCAAGTCACACACCGTCGTGCAGTGGTCGCTATAGCGACAGTCGTCATCGCTACGGCACGTGGCGTCTTGGACGTAGCGTCCCAGTTCGGCGCGCGGCAACAGCTGCGACACATCCACCAGCGTGACGTCATAGTTGGACGAGTACCCGATGTTGGACTCGTTGCTGTTGCACAGATAGAAGGAGCCGTCGGGCCCGTGTTGGTAGATGTCCATGGTGAACTCGAGCAGCCCCACGGCCACCTTGGCCCGCTGAACCCAGGGCGGGAACCCCCATTGGTAGGCACTCGGGAAGAGCCAGCGGTGGACGGGCCCCGAACGTCTCTCGTACAGGGCGGCGTGCGCCACCTCCTCCACGGCAAACACCTCCCCACAGAAACCCACCAGCTTCGACACGTGGTAGCTGTCCCTGAGTACTTGGGTCATGAAGAAAACGTGACTCCTGAGCAGAGACCACAACGTCTTGGCTTCAGCTAGAGAAATCTGCAAAATTAAAGTTAATCTTCGATGTATATACTGGTATACAGTCATGTATATATGTATGTATAAATGTTTGAAAGGGTTTAGTCGTATTATCATTATTTGGCAATTTATACGCAATTCAATAAAACACTGCTTATAGAACTTCTCATAATACGTCTTCCTATCGGCGGTCCGCCCGTCTCTATAGTTACTTGCAGGGGAAAAAATCCTACCAGATTTCATGTCCCAGCTGAGCCCATGTCTACAGAAATTTGGCGCAACAAAAAAACAGCTATCTCATTGATTTCTTCATTTAAAAGAGGATGATATCTCTAAAAATATTTAAATTCTTTAAAGTGCTGAAAACATACTGACAGATCCACTTCAAAGGAAACCGATCCTCAAAGTACCGTGAACGTTCCTAGTAACAAAAAAGATCCCCACACGGTATCAACGTTATCAGTACGTCATATCTAGTGGATAAACAGCGTTACTTTATCGTCGCCGTTGACATCCCCAGTCCTCATCAGCCTCTGCAGCAGTTCGTTGTGGTCGCCGCCACCAAGCTTGCTCGTCAACAGGTCGCTCAGCATATCCCGAAACTGCTCCATGCGGCTACCGCTTTTCGGCATGTCGTAAAATCCTGACGCAGGCTGGTACGGGACGCTGGAGGTGTAGCGATTCTTCACGTGGAACACCAGCGAGTTGTTGAAGTGGAACAGCTGGAATCCGTAGCAAAATGAGAGGTGACGGGCCAATTTGGGTTGTTTTAAGCAAGCTTCAATTCAAATGTGACAAAATTAAAGTGACAAACTGCTGGGTGATTGGTTTAAGTATGATGATATGCATATGCCATTGCGTCGAGTGCGAGATGGGTTTATCTCAGCACAAACATAACAGGATTTCGGAGATGCGTGCTGAGATAAACCCATCTCGCACGAGAAGCAATGCCATATGTATTTTCTCGCTCGAATAGAACTTTAAACGTCGCCATTAAGTCAACACGGAGATCTAACGATGACAATAATACTCACGACTGCACGTAAATATGTGGTCAAAATCATAACAGTGGCGCTCAATAGCACCAGTAACTAAGTGTTCGCGCGACGTGTTTTCCTGGAGATATGACGTTGTCAAAGTGATTACGCCTCTGCGGGCGGAGGTAGGCCTAACGAAAAAGTTGTTTTAGGCAAAATGGTATATATTTCTTAACATGAACCTTCTGTTTCGTAAATAGTAGCTATTATTTCTATAGTTGGAGTTCATATGATTTAGGTCTATAGCTATTAAGTTCGGTGGGTTTGTTGGAACTATTTATGTAAATATCAGTTACGCGCATTGCCACCGCGGTGAGCACTGAGTGACAAGATCTGTAACGTGAATGGCGGCAGCAAAACAACGCACGATTGGAAAACTAAAATGGATTTTACAAAGTAAGTTTCAGCTTTTAAGCCGCCAAACTTCGCCACATGAACTAATTTATCGAACTGTAACATAATATGATAAAATCGCAATTTCTGAGACGTATACCGGGATGGGTTTTTCCCGGAACTGGTGTCAACATTGGCCACTGACAACAGGATGCGAGAAGCTTTAACCACTACCCCTGTAGGTCATATCCCGATAATGGGAAACGCTATGGTAGAAAGGAAACAGGTTACCCCTTACTATTGCCATGTCTTTACATGGGATGAAGATGCAGTCTTATAAAATAATCGGGAGTTACCCCACTGAGATATGGTTCGTGGCATAAATAACTTGTAATTGCATCAATGATGCAAGGGGCTAGACGAGAACATAAGCAATTGCTTACTTTAAAACATTTATATAAAACACAATATCATATACTTTCACAGCATCAGTAAAAAAAGTATTTTCAGTTCAGGTAGCTTAAAATGGTATTTACTATTTACTTATTTAATTATACATAGCATAATACATCATATTTAGTAACACTGCACTTACCATGGTGCTTCTCTTCTCATTCTCACATGAAGATAACCAGATCTTCTGAGTTTTACACAGTGATTCACACAGAGGGCCAGCTATGTTTCCAGCCCTGTATTCATCGCACTGTGGAGAGAGGAATGCTGTCAATCATCTATCATATCTCACCAGCTCTTGTTTTCATATCTGATATGGGCATTTAGGAATAGATAAACCCCTTAAACATCACAGATTTAATTATACAGTAAGTAGGTAACATGAGCTATTCACTATGATAATTATATTCGTAAACTTTTCTTGTCAAAAATTTGAGAAGTAGATGTACGTATAGAGTGTTTCAAAATCTGATTACCGGTGATTATTTAATGCAAGACCAGCATATGTCTAATGTGGCGATAGCAATATAGATCCAATTATGCCACCCGGCATGATGTGAAGTAGTTGGCTTGTTGTATATTCAGGATGCCTTGACCACTTTTGTTCATATCGCGTCAATGGGAGAAGGAAGTGAGAGTGGAGCCATGTCCCCGTGGGTAACCCCTTACTCTTTGCGAAGAACATGGGATCTTTATCCTGCGATCACACAGACATGGCCACAGCAGGGCTCGAACCACCGATCCACGTGCCGTCAGGCTCTCAGGTGGCCAGAGCACTCACGGCGAGCGCTCTAACCCACTGAGCATGATGTAAAGTTGCCAATAAGTTACCAGGATATCTGTGTGCCATCGGGCATGGCAGGTGTCCTCAAACAGCGAGAAGATCAGTGTGACCAGCCAGAGTGACACACAGCCACAGGCGACGTAGAGACAGAGCTGCCGGCGCCGCACACCCTGCATAGTGGGTAAAATAACATGTATCATATCACAAGTATTTCACAAATAAAGGCTTTTATAGACAATATAGGATATACCAGTAACAACATTTGTCAACTGATATCAATACACTTATGAGCACTATGATTTTCTTCTACACCTCATGACCGAAAGGCCCATTTTTGGGGAGAACAGCAGCCTGCCTGCCAGAAAATCTGCCCACCCAAAATTGAAACTGCCTGGCGGGCAGGCAGGGGTGTGGCTAATACCTTGAATAGAGGAAGGACAATGCATACAGACCATTATACGTAGCCTTGAAGTAGACATCTTTGCCTCGGCTGATCACTGTTGTATGGTAGCTAATGTGACTAACAGTCACATCAGTACTCATCATAACCAAGTGTTACTTGATCACGTCCATGGCAGCTGAACATCTTTTAACTTTAATAACCTGAAAAAGGTGATGAATAACAAAACTAGAAACTAACCACATTAGAAACAATTGATAATAATATAGTACTTGTGACAGCTTTTGATATGAGACTGACATTTCGCTCAGCCAGTCTAGATAGAAATTAGCCAATATCACCTCCCACCTATAAGAATCCTGTACTAAAGATGACCCCCCCATCCGGCCTAGCCACTCTACCTAACTCCTGCCCAGGCTTCGCCAGCTAGCACCTAGTGCTGCTGGTAATCCTCCACCACCTACCCCCCACCCCCCACCCCACGCTGACACCTTGTACTCCAGCTGGCAGCCACAGGGCACAAGATTTCTGGGCGCAAAACCAGTTTTCCACCTCACTGCTAATAGGCGATTTCAATAACAGCCCTCAACAGAAGTGGATATAACTCATTAAAATGGATAATAAATATATTGGACTTTCGTTTACGGCTAAAAAATCTGGTGCACAATAAAACCTGGAATAGCTGTGGAATAGTTGAAGAAAACCCGGAATAATACCAACCACCTTTCTGTGGCAGTGACGGGGGTATGTACGTACATATAATCGATATAATAGTAAACACCTACTTGTTAGCTAGCTGTAAACGAAAATCCAACACAATTAGTATCCATTTGACCAAGTTATGTCCACTTCTGTCGAGGGCTGTTATTTAAATGACTCCTTTCTCGGTAGTGCCATAGCAAAAATCTTGTTTGCACCCTGAAATCTTGTGCCTGTGGCTGCCAGCCGGGGTGCAGGTGTCAGGGAGGGGTGCGGGGGGGAGTCGGGGGTTGAGGGAGGGGCGATTACCTGCATCGCTGACAGGTGGTGAAGCCTGGGATGGCGGCAGATGGGGGTTGGGGGTGGAGGTGCAGATGTGACACGACGCAGCAACCCACAAGCAATTAGCAACATCAGAAACTAGAGATTGCAGTGTTACTTGAAAGAACTTCTGATCACCCCACCCTCACCCCTCCCCGACACCTTGCACCCTGGCTGGCAGCCACGGGCGGGAGATTTCTGGGTGCAAACGAGATTTCTGCAATGGCGCTACCGAGAAAGGGGTTATTTGGTTAACAGCCCTTGGCAGAAGTGGACATAACTCGGTCAAATTGATACTAAGGGTACTGGATTTACAGGTAGCAAACAAGTAAGTCTTTATGATTATATCAATTATATGTATGTACATACCCCTGTCACTGCCACAAAAAGGTGGTTGGGACTATTCCGGGTTTTCTCCAACTATTCCGCAGCTATTCCAGGTTTTATTTACTACCAAAAAAATCTAATAGGTAAGTCTTTCAGATCATAATCAGATCTGCAAGACTAGTGAAAATAAGATTCTGTAGCAAAGACAGTGGCACATCAGAGGTGCCTCAATTGTTGGTGGGTGGAGTGAGAGGGGTGGGTTGGGGGAAGGCTTCACACATATGTCAAATAAAGAGAGAAGGTAGGCAAAGCATTTTGCAGCCAGAAAACTCAGCCTGAACAATATCAGGTGATTTTGTCTACAAAATGCCACAACTGTGTGGTTTCCTCACTTCATTCAATGCTTCAACACTTTACTCACGAAATTATCACGTAATCCCATTCAAACACACCTTTAAATCGCTGTGTCAAGATTCTGGGCTAGCCTATCACTGACACTGTCTGGGCTACAGAATCTTTCCACCCCTTTCAATCAGGTCTTACTTTATAGCGAAAAAATGTGTCTTTTTGCGAAAAGACAGTATCTTGCAAAAAGACAGCTTAACTGTCAATAAATACCGATTTGAAGCTACTGATCAGGCTGATTTGGTTTCAAATGTTGAAATCTTTACTGCTCATAACAATGAAAAAATATCTTCACCAGGTGTATCAACCGTCAAAAGGTATATCAATGCAGACCATGTGCAGCGACAGTTTAGCTGCCGCCATGTTCGATTTCAATGTCAAATGTCAAAAACTGGTTTCCCTGTCAGACAAATATAGATCTAGATTACCATCACAAAACAATACAGGGCATACAAATATTTTCATATCCAGTCTATTTGGGCATGAAAATTAAACATATCACTGGCTACTTTATGACAAAAATAGCTAGGATATCAACAGTTTAACAAATACTGAATGAAATCCCTTTTCCCGAAACTAAACAGCCCCTCTTAAAATGTCAAGCTTTGAGTATATTCACACAAAAATGGTTGTACTTTGTATTGTCAACATCCCCTTGCTGACAAATAATTAAAATATTAATCAAAAAGGCAACAATTATTCAATAAAACGTTTTTTTTTAAAGTTTGATAAAAAAGGCAACAATTATTGGATTTAAAGTTTAATAGAAAAAAGCAACAATTATTCAATTAAAAGTTGAATAAAAAAGGCAACAATTACTGAAACAACGGTTTTAGTAGCTCATATTGATAAGCAACACAAATGTGTACCATTTTGAGGATCAGAAAACTGTCTGGACTACTCCTACTCAAGCAGTATTACTTTCAAATAGAGATACCAAGTATACATAATAAACAGGGTTTAGCATGTAAAAGTGTCTACCGGTAAATAGGCAACTAACATATGGTCAGTTTACGTCATTTTACTTATACAATGGTGCGACTTATCTATGGCTCAAGTCTAATAATTTCTCAAAATCGGTGGGTGTGACTTTTACACTGGAAATTTGGTAACATATGCCCAGTTTACTTATCTTTTTTTATCTTTACTTCCTAAAAACTTTTTTTGTGAGAGATACCAGTATTATTAGTATTATTATTAGTATTATTTCCTAGAAATAGGATGATAGAAGAAGACAGATGATGATAAAACATACATTGTACATCTGACATGTGGTGAGTGTTCAAGAAACTTACTCGTGGTGTATTTAGCAACGGTTCAGTATATGTTCTCATGGACAGGTCACAACCGCATAAAGCATGCTATAAAACATGTTATAGATTGCTAGAATGGTAGAAGAAGAAGGATGATGATAAAACATACTTCTGCCATGGTGTGAGTGTTCAAGAAGCTTACTCATGGTGTATTTAGCAATTGTTCAGTATCTGTTCTCATGGATAGGTCACAACAGGCAATGAAAATATGTTTTTCATGAAGGAGTTACCTCAGAAAATAGTTTTAATAGAAATGATATAGATCTACTAAAGTCCTTCTAATATAAATAGAAATATTTATGGACATGTTGTCATCAATTTTTTTTTGCCATATTGGGGCACTTTCTGTGAAAGGGTGTAGCTTTGTTATGAACATATACCTGGTACATAGATAGATATAGATTGCTATCAATCTATGACCAGCTTTAAACTTGATTTAAAAATATCTCATCAACCTATATATAATTTTAGCAAAAGGAAAAAAGGGTCAGAAAATTAAAAATGAATAAGATATTAATTGTCATAAAATAGATCTAATATGATTAATTATAGACTCAAGCAACTACTTATTTTTGTATTTCTCTGCATATATGACTTTAAGCCCAAATATTACTGTTAAACAACTAAGCCATCCATCTTATTTTTAATTAAAAGAAATAGATAAAAACATCATCACCCATCACCTACTCAACCCCAAGCCAACTCGACCCCAAGCTAACTCAACCTCAAACCAACTATACCCGTGTTTGTTTTGGGTCTAGTTATCTAGAAACCTATAAGATTAAGACAGCTGGCTGCTGCAGTTGATACAGCAGCTTAAGAGCTAGGCCTTTATTATTTTTTAATTTGGGTGAGGTCGCAACTTAGGCAATGCCTATTCATATTATATATAAACCTGATTAAACAAAATATCTTACGAGCAGTAAAGACAGGGAAACCCAATCAGCTTGATCAGCAGCTTTAACTGAGGATTTATCAGCATTTCAGCTCTCTTTTCGCAAGATAAACTTACTGTCTTTTTGCGAAAAGACATGTCTTTTCAATATAATGTGAGACCGCTTTCAATCGTTTCTATTTTTTCTGCAAGGTTATTCCACTTTTCTCGTCGGCCGAAATCTTTGGCACAACCGCCTGCTTTTGTGCGGCAGGCCGTGACAAGCAATCTATGGATCTGGTTACAATTACAAGCCTAGGCTTGGTTCTGGCTAGGCCATGGGCGATATTAGCAGATTTAGGTGATTGACTGATTCCACAGGAAGTACCGAATAAGCGGTTCGCTATCGTTAATATCGCCAAACTTAGATTTTACGCGAGAAAAGGCATTGACAACTAATGATTAAGACACGTTGCAAACCGGGATCCCCTAGTGATGGGCGGTAAAACAATCAAAATACGTAATAAACGCAAGCACCTACCCCCTTATTTTGTCGTCAGTTGACACTTTTGCGGGCTGATGATTCGCTAGATGGCGCTCTCCCAATATGTGATCGGTCTGAGCTAAGCAACGTGGCTCCATCTAGCGAATAAAAGTGTTTGCGATTCCGTGAGGTAGTTCGTCGTTTAGTAACCTCCGTTGCTTGAACGAGATATCCCGAGACGGAAGTGTGCCTCAGCCTCTTTTCCATTCGTGTGCCAGACGAGGTACGGCGTGACAATATTCACTCTTTGATAAAGTCTTGTAAATAT
The DNA here is from genome assembly GCA_964019135.1 of Arenicola marina. NCBI lineage: Eukaryota > Metazoa > Annelida > Polychaeta > Arenicolidae > Arenicola > Arenicola marina. The sequence goes on along the minus strand of OZ025264.1, from coordinate 33,537,442 downwards.
GTAAATAATGCCCGTATTTACACAATAAACAAAACTTATCCTCCCATGAACTAATTCCTGGCTATGTTAATTCCAAAATGATTCATATTGAATGTATTCTAAGCGCAAAACTGTTCTCAAAATGTTGGTTACCACAAAAAGCCGAAACGAACGAAGCACATGTTTCCCAATCGCGATCTTACAATCCTACAAAAACGGCTATAGTCTAGCCGGAGATAGGCCTATTTGCGAGAAGATTCCTAGTTCTGCAACTGGCTTAAACAGTGTGCTAACATAACCAGATAACTACGTACATGCTGAGTCAAATATCTTCTGTCAATACAGTAAATAAAAAGTTTCTGTGGTGGCGAACAGTAAAGAAAATTAGTGTGGGGGGAGGGGTGGCAAGTTGTTCACATTGGTGGTGAAGGCATTGAGGTGTCCAATTTGTATTCGTGATCAATTCTTATTTATAGTCTGCATATTTAATATCTGCTGCCTTGTCTCTAGCCCAGATAGCCCTGAAGAACCCAGGCCTCGCTACCGCTAGGCCAGGGTCCTGAAGTGCAGCCTGCCAATGTTGCTAGGCATTCGCGCTCCATCCAAGACGTGGTCATGCATCTCCACAATATAAAAATGAGTGTCTTCTGGATGTGGAAATCGCGACATGATGATGACTTCCACATCCACAAGACACCCATTTTATTTTCTTGTAGAGATGCGCGAAAACGTCTTGGGATCGAGCGCAAGCGCCCAGCAAAATTGTATAAGGTCAACCGGTAAAACCGGGGAATTTGCCGCTTCAGCCCTGTAGCGCCATCTGTTGACAAAGTTGCTGCTTGTCACTTCGAATGGCTACGCGTATGTTACGAATGAAATGCGGAATATCGCCGGTATTGTGGACATCAGCAGTTCTTTAAAGAAATAAACTATACGTAAATAGATAGTTTAAGGTATGTAGAATTCAAATATAATAAGGATTGGATGTGGTATTCACCCACAAAGGGACACTAGTCAGATTAAAGTGGAGGGGTTTCAAATCGCTGAGGATTGGCAGGCTGCACTTCAGGACCCTGGCCGAGGGGTAGCGAGGCCTGGGTTCTTCAGGGCTATAGCCCATAGAGACCTAGCCCTGGTATGTGCCTCTCTGACCACACCCGTAAATGGAGCAAGGGTGAGAGCCATGCCGCTCACCAGGCCTAAAATTAGAAATCGCGGACCGGTAGCTTATGTTGAAGGTCTTAACAGAATAAATATGCAGTGCCTACCCGTCAAGTTGCTCCACAATATTTCTAAACCTTTTATGACTTTTGTCAGACAGTTATTATTTTAGTCTGTAGTGTATTTTCTTGTAATCCGGGCGATTTCTGTCACCTCTCGCTTCGTTTTCAATGCTCAGCTACTCATCGGAAGTAAACAAACTTAGCGTGAGCACTCACTACCAGGCAGTATTTGTTAATGTCTGGTAAATGACTGAGCATTGAAAATAAGCGAGAGGTGATGTATGAATGTATTTGAAGTGGTGCCATCTGGTGGTGAATGTTAGCACTATATTACACATACATGCCTCAGTGCTCATTCCCTTCTGATGTTGTCAACTAATCGCTATTTCGGGTGTTATTTTCAAGCATATATATATTTGTTAGCTGTGCCGTATCAAATGAGCATTCAAAGAGAATGAGCACAGAGGCGCTTATGTAGGAATAAGTAAAGGGGACAACATTATTTGTCTATACAAATTTTATATACCAACATTTATTTTAGCTTCCAAAAGCCAAGGTTTGATAAAAGTCAGAAAGATAGAAAGCTATGAGTTCTGTGCATTTGACTGGTATAAGAAATGCGTGTAATTCAGGTTGGACATAGCCTAACTCTTCTCCCAAAATGACAACAGTACTATCGCCTATAGAGATGATAGATGACAAGGTAAACAGCGTAAAGACCATAGCCAAACTTGTATTCTTATTTGTATGAAATTAGTGAATTCTGGCATTATGTGAATTCTTTTGGCAAGAATGTCCAGTGATCCTACTTTTCCTACTTTTTCCTACTTTTTTTGTCTCCGTCTTATTTTTCCTACTTTTTCTTCAAAATACCTACATTTTCCTACTTTTTGGTTGCTTCACCAGGCGCAATTTCAAAATGTTGTGAATTGCTGTAAAAGTGTGCATAATCAGATAATGCTTCTATTATTGCAAAAGTCAGAGGTATTTTGTTTTTGCATCCTGATATATCTTTAAATCAACACTAGTGTATGTCAAGTTCTAATAATGAAAATACAGGTACAGCTGAGCAGCGTATAAGAAATGTTCTAAAAAAGCATTTTCTCAGTAAAATAACTTTTTGTCATTTGTTTATCCGGAATAATGTTGCTACATATGCTATTTGAATCATACTTTTTGCTTCTATTTTCCTACTTTTGTCCTACTTTTTCTGTATTTCCATTCTTACTTTTGTGCTACTTTTTCATGAGGGTGTGCTGGACAGCCTGCTCGCCATGCTCACTTGAAATCAGCAAAATGTTGTATTTTAAGCAGCACCGCGACTTTGTGGTCAAACCAGGAAAGTGTATCCTGCAACTTCCTAATAGTAACATGGCTTCAAAGAGGCAGTTTACAGTAGATCAAATTCTGTTGGGTCTCCGGTTGAAGCTGACAAAATATAAATAATTTTAGGCATGTCAATGAAATAGTTTGTCAAATTAGACAACAGGGACGGCAAATATTTTCTGTGTTGACTATAGGCAAGATAGTGCCATCAAGATCTAGCTCTTTCACTATAATAATAATCTTATAATCGTTTGCTGCTTCCCAAGCCACCTAATGCAACATGGTTACTTGAAATGATGTGTCAGTGGTTTCAGTGGTTTTCTCGACTAGGTGGCATGTCAACCACCTATATAAACACAGTTGTAGGCTGTTAAATAAGAAAGTAAAGAAACTGAGTTATACACCCATGCAACTTTTTATAACCCAGAAACTATGGTACCTATAATGGGTTATAGGTTCATATCCTGGTATTTGCATCTTGGGTTCCCCAATGCTTATTTCTTTGCCCCTGAGAGGTTTAGTGCCATAATTAAGCCTATGAATGTGCAAAAACTGGTTAAAACAACATAATTTATTGTATATACATATATTAATGCATTTAGCTTCAGACAATTCAGCTCTGTATGGTATTAAAAGTGAGATGGCAAGCATATGAAGAGGTTAGCCTGTTTATAAAGGCATATACAGGCCAAAGATTATATTACTGTAAAGTTAGTTTTCTGGTATCATTTGTACATAAAAGTAAATGTTTTTTCTGTTGATTTACTTGTATGAGATATTTTGTGAACCCCAGCAAAAAGTACTATATTTATAGATTTACAGCATGTCATATGTACTTTCGTGAAAATTAGGGAGGCATGAGGTCTCCAGGTTAGAAGTATAATGAAGGTCCATAGTTTTTATTTTTGCTGTAAAATGTTGTAATTTATGAATCCAAGCAGCTGTCAGATGTTTTATTTGAGTGATTGTTTTGCAGAAAAATGGCTGCTGCAGCAACTGCCACCACTGAGTCTTGGGACGAACAGGCAGCCCCTGTGGCTGAATTGCCTGAAGTCAAGTTGTTTGGAGAATGGTCCTCGGAGGATGTCCAAGTTGGAGATATCAGCTTGACTGTAAGCGATTCTTGTGATGAGGGTAATAAATAGATAGTCTATGGCTGTAGACGTCAAGATTGTATACATCTTGTGCCAAAGCATTTTTAAGATTTCCATATCCACATCTTATAATTTGAAATGTGGTTTCTCTGTAGCTGATGAAGTGTACCTTGAACGAAGCGAAATTGTAGGACGGATATTCAGACCTTATATTAAACTCTGTTGTCTAAGCCATTCCATCAACTTCAATGCTGCGTTGGTTCTATTTTATGCACAAATGTCTTGCTAATTCATGAAACAACAAACAACCGACTTCCTGGGGCAACTGTTCACTCTTGCTGAGGTAAGCACTGGTTAGTTTCCAGTTCCACATTGCCCCCCAAAAAGTGAATCCTAAAATTACGTTTTGGATCTCTACGTGCAGCCCTATGGTTCTCTACTAATATCTGTTGTTTGTCTCCCAGGATTACATCGCCATCAAGGAGAAGTACGCCAAGTACCTGCCTCACTCTGGCGGTCGCTACCAGATGAAGCGCTTCCGCAAGGCGCAGTGCCCCATCGTGGAGCGCCTGGCCTGCTCCCTCATGATGCACGGCAGGAACAACGGCAAGAAGCTGATGGCCATGCGCATCGTGCAGCACTCCTTCCAGATCATCCACCTGCTCTCCGGGGAGGTAAGCTCCCAGCCGGTGGCGCCACCTAGTGATTCAGCTGCTCCCCAAGTAGCTTGCCAGCAGGAAAATTGATATTTTAACGGAATATGTGGAATATTGAAATGTTTGGTAGCTACATGTAATAACAAAAAAATTAAGAAATGGTGCTTGTTGTGAATACTGATAGCGCTTATTGTAAACACTGATTCAACTTCTTTAAATGTTCGTTACCATTATTTTTGGAATAACTATTGGTACTAAATAGTGACTGATCTATGATAATGATGCTCACTAGGTGGTAAATTAAGTCTTGCTGAGAGAAGTTTTTAGAAAGCGCATCTCTACCTTAATGCACTAATTAAGAGTGGGTTTCCAAAATGGATTTTCAATATCAAGATATAAAATGTGCTTCAATTGCAGCTCTTTAACACTTTCTTTCAATAGAAGCGTAACGATAAATTTGTTTAGAATTCATATGTTGCTGGGTTTGACCCAACCTCATTCATACCAGAGATAAAGCAATTAATAATCAAAAAGATGCCAACTCTGGTGTTAGTCTGTGGGGTTAGTGTTCAGTCCTAATGCCCCTGTCGCCTCTCTCTCCCAGAACCCCCTGTAGGTTCAGTCCTAATGCCCCTGTCGCCTCTCTCTCACAGAACCCCCTGCAGGTTCAGTCCTAATGCCCCTGTCGCCTCTCTCTCCCAGAACCCCCTGTAGGTTCAGTCCTAATGCCCCTGTCGCCTCTCTCTTACAGAACCCCCTGTAGGTTCAGTCCTAATGCACAAGTCGCCTCTCTCTCTTACAGAACCCCCTGTAGGTTTAGTCCTAATGCCCATGCCGCCTCTCTCTCTCACAGAACCCCCTGTAGGTTCAGTCCTAATGCCCATGTCGCCTCTCTCTCTCTCAGAACCCCCTGTAGGTTTAGTCCTAATGCCCATGCCGCCTCTCTCTCTCACAGAACCCCCTGTAGGTTCAGTCGTAATGCCCATGTCGCCTCTCTCTCTCAGAACCCCCTGTAGGTTCAGTCCTAATGCCCATGTCGCCTCTCTCTCTTACAGAACCCCCTGTAGGTTCAGTCCTAATGCACAAGTCGCCTCTCTCTCTTACAGAACCCCCTGTAGGTTCAGTCCTAATGCCCATGTCGCCTCTCTCTCTTACAGAACCCCCTGTAGGTTCAGTCCTAATGCACAAGTCGCCTCTCTCTCTTACAGAACCCCCTGTAGGTTCAGTCCTAATGCCCCTGTCGCCTCTCTCTTACAGAACCCCCTGTAGGTTCAGTCCTAATGCACAAGTCGCCTCTCTCTCTTACAGAACCCCCTGTAGGTTCAGTCCTAATGCCCATGTCGCCTCTCTTACAGAACCCCCTGTAGGTTCAGTCCTAATGCCCCTGTCGCCTCTCTCTTACAGAACCCCCTGTAGGTTCAGTCCTAATGCACAAGTCGCCTCTCTCTCTTACAGAACCCCCTGTAGGTTCAGTCCTAATGCCCATGTCGCCTCTCTCTCTTACAGAACCCCCTGTAGGTTCAGTCCTAATGCCCCTGTCGCCTCTCTCTCTTACAGAACCCCCTGTAGGTTCAGTCCTAATGCACAAGTCGCCTCTCTCTCTTACAGAACCCCCTGTAGGTTCAGTCCTAATGCCCATGTCGCCTCTCTCTCTCACAGAACCCCCTGTAGGTTCAGTCCTAATGCCCCTGTCGCCTCTCTCTTACAGAACCCCCTGTAGGTTCAGTCCTAATGCACAAGTCGCCTCTCTCTCTTACAGAACCCCCTGTAGGTTTAGTCCTAATGCCCATGTCGCCTCTCTCTCTTACAGAACCCCCTGTAGGTTCAGTCCTAATGCACAAGTCGCCTCTCTCTCTTACAGAACCCCCTGTAGGTTCAGTCCTAATGCCCATGTCGCCTCTCTCTCTTACAGAACCCCCTGTAGGTTTAGTCCTAATGCCCATGTCGCCTCTCTCTCACACAGAACCCCCTGTAGGTTCAGTCCTAATGCCCATGTCGCCTCTCTCTCACACAGAACCCCCTGTAGGTTCAGTCCTAATGCCCATGTCGCCTCTCTCTCTCACAGAACCCCCTGTAGGTTCAGTCCTAATGCCCCTGTCGCCTCTCTCTTACAGAACCCCCTGTAGGTTCAGTCCTAATGCACAAGTCGCCTCTCTCTCTTACAGAACCCCCTGTAGGTTTAGTCCTAATGCCCATGCCGCCTCTCTCTCTCACAGAACCCCCTGTAGGTTCAGTCCTAATGCCCATGTCGCCTCTCTCTTACAGAACCCCCTGTAGGTTCAGTCCTAATGCACAAGTCGCCCCTGTAGGTTCAGTCCTAATGCCCCTGTCGCCTCTCTCTTACAGAACCCCCTGTAGGTTCAGTCCTAATGCACAAGTCGCCTCTCTCTCTTACAGAACCCCCTGTAGGTTCAGTCCTAATGCCCCTGTCGCCTCTCTCTTACAGAACCCCCTGTAGGTTCAGTCCTAATGCACAAGTCGCCTCTCTCTCTTACAGAACCCCCTGTAGGTTCAGTCCTAATGCCCCTGTCGCCTCTCTCTTACAGAACCCCCTGTAGGTTCAGTCCTAATGCACAAGTCGCCTCTCTCTCTTACAGAACCCCCTGTAGGTTCAGTCCTAATGCCCCTGTCGCCTCTCTCTTACAGAACCCCCTGTAGGTTCAGTCCTAATGCACAAGTCGCCTCTCTCTCTTACAGAACCCCCTGTAGGTTCAGTCCTAATGCACAAGTCGCCCCTGTAGGTTCAGTCCTAATGCCCCTGTCGCCTCTCTCTCTCAGAACCCCCTGTAGGTTCAGTCCTAATGCCTCTATCGCCTCTCTCTCACAGAACCCCCTGCAGGTGCTGGTGAACGCCATCATCAACAGCGGACCCCGCGAGGACTCGACCCGTATCGGCCGCGCCGGCACGGTCAGGCGTCAGGCCGTCGACGTGTCCCCGCTGCGCCGCGTCAACCAGGCCATGTGGCTGCTGTGTACCGGCGCCCGCGAGTCTTCTTTCCGAAACATCAAGAGCATCGCCGAGTGCCTGGCTGACGAGCTCATCAACGCCGCCAAGGTGAGAGGTCTGAGGGGTCGGGGGGAGAGGTCGAGAGGTGGAGGGGGGGGGGGGCAGAGAGAAAGGGAATGGTGGTTAAACATACTGGTGGCTAGAAGCCTCCCAGGACACTGAAGTGAGGTTGACAGTGATTCTGATAGGTAGGCCAGTGGGTGGGTCCCAGTGTCTCAGAGCTGCTTTAAGATTATGGGACATCCGAAAGATAATGGGACATTAATTCAAATGAAATATTGCGTAGTGTGCTCACTGTATATTTACAATGCGCCCCTATGGCCTTTCACAGCTCAATGAAATACGTCATTTGAAATTGTTATGCGACAAATTACGCAGGACGCGTCTCCGGCTGTTTCTCTCATTTCTAGTGTCCCACGCGTTTCTAATGTAGTGGTGATGTGCATATGGGCAGAGTATTGTGAACGATCAATGACAAATACTTGACCCTTCCATGGACAGATATTACTAGTATTACAAGTATTATATCGTGGATTACGTTGGATGCCAACACTAGCTATTCTGCAGTAGGCGGGTGTAATTTTTTATATTTTTGGTACTTACCTTTTTCATGAGGGTGTGCTGGACAGCCTGCACACGTCCTATGTTCGCTATTAGATTGTTGCGGTCTGTGTGTTATACCAGCAAGCGGGTGTAAATGTGTTATTTACCTATGTCCTATGTTCGCTATCTGACAATTGCGGCCCGAGTGTTACACGGTGTGTATCTCTATTCTCACAGGGATCCTCCAACTCTTACGCCATCAAGAAGAAGGACGAACTCGAGCGTGTGGCCAAGTCCAACCGTTAATCTGGACCCCCCGCGCGCCCCGCCCCGCCCCCCGGCTCGGCCTATGGCAGTCTGCTGCATCCTGCTGCGTGTAACCTCTGGAACACTCACTGTGTGACACCCGACATGCCCGACATGGCAAACAAAAAATAAAAACACGTGTCGATGAAAAAAATGGTGTTTGCGTTGTTGTCGCCGCTTGGCGCCGGGTCACTTAGCGGTGATCAGTGGTACTAATGGCGGGTTCGATATTCATAAAACAGACCAAGAGATTAATCAGAATCCGTGACACTATAATAGGAGCAGAGTGTACCCTAATTTGAAAATAGTAGCACTCTAAATAGTGTAAAATATTGAATATTGCGCTAAACACACTCAAGAAGTCTGGGTCCGTATACTCTAACAACATACACGGTTGAGTTCCGGAGCGCTGTCGGCCGCCGCGCAAAATTTGTTGCGGGTCTGTTCACCGAATAATTAACCCCGATTTGAAAATGATCGCACACTCGAAAGAGTGTAAAATATTGATAAATTAAGGATACTTATTATGCATCGATATGTACGGGTTATCTCCATGAATTTCATAAGAATCGTCGTCCAGAAGTTGCTATTATGATTCGGAACTACTCTCGCTGAGGCGGTCGATCGAGCTGCGAAACGCAACCCTGATGCCACCCAAGTGGCCTAGTAGCAAGTCTCGTGTGAATTCTTTTAGGAATAAAAAAAATTCTTTGAACTGGGCTACTTAAGAGGTAGCGTGTCGAATCTATAGGATGAGCTCTGCCAGGGTAGCCATTGTAACAAGGAACAAATGCCTGTTCGTTAATCAAAACAGATCCCATTTCTTTAAACGGATGGAGTATTTCCCGATGCTCAACCTCTATCTACCTTTGACCCTCCCTATGTGCATTAGTATTCGCCTTAACCAGACAAAATCGAACAACTTTTGGATTATTTGCTTTCTACCACGAGTATTGGTCTCGTAGACTTTGTTGAGAAAATCGAATTGTTATGTGGACTTTCATAGATTTTAGTGGGTGGAGGGCAAGGGGGGTTGTGAGCATAGACTGAGGCAACATTTTCTTTGGTCGAGATTAGAGGTAGTGCACTCTCTTTGCTTGAGAATCCGCATGTGTAGTGGCATCATGTGTTTGCGTAAGGAAACGTCATATTCTTTTAACAAAAACACAATTTTATTGCCATTCTAACTAACGTATTTATAAGTCGTACATAAGGGAAAACATGTCGTCGACCGTACGTGCACGGGATACAATTCACTTGTTATCTGTATTAATATTTTGTCTTTATGTAACATTGCAAGAAAGAATTGTTTATAAATCCTATACAAACCATATCGACGTATGCGCAATGAGTCTTCCTTACGCACAATGGAGTAGCTTTATCTCATTGTATTATATTCCCCCAAACAATACAAGAAACACTTTATAAATGGCGCTGGATTCGCAGATACCACACGGAAAGATTCTAGCTCCTCGACGACTACTAGATCACGAACCCACCGATGATCTATCGCTATGAATAATATGCAGTGCTGCCATCTTGGTTTATCCTTAGACATTCCACGCACCAAGAAGTCCCGTCGAAAGCTGCAAAAAGTTCTATAGATGAATCACCAGTCACTGAAGTTACTACGATATTCGACTGTATCGTCAGCGATGAATGGCACTTGTAAAATGACCTCAAGGTCGTGACCTAGGTACGATTTGCAATACCTAGGTATATGTATTTAATTTAATATCTGCCTAATGAGTGCGGAATGTGATGCGCTGTTCAAGGCAATGGCTCCAGTCTGTCCTAGTAATCCAGATGTCCGAAGCTTTGCATGTGAAACTCCTCGTGGAACTTGTACTTCTCCTTCAGCGTCAGCTTAAACTTCTCGTAGGTTTCCTTGGCGCACCTGTATGAAAAACAGTGTACAGGGTTAATTGAGGTACATAAACCCATTATGGCAGAAATGCCTTTTCACATACATGTAGTTTATAAACTATAAAACGCCAAACATGTACAGCCGTGACACCGTGTTAATTAGGAGGACATATATTCATGTTTTGTTTTGTATTAGTGTGAACTTTAACGCATTGACTTCCAGTTAAAGTCCCAATATAACCAGTAATAGCATTTTGCACTTCCTTAATTCTGAAAATTCACATTTTGGGTGGCTCGACAAATGTTCCACTATTTGCATGGCCTGTGAAATGTGAATATCGCCTCAGGTCTATACAGACAGCGAGTAACTACCAATTTTAGCACTTCCTTAATTCTGAAAATCCACATGGCGGGTAGCTCGACAAATGTTCCACTTATTAGCATGGCATGTGAAGTGTGAATATCGCCTCAGGTCTATACAGGCAGCGAGTGACTACGAATTTTAGCACTTCCTTAATTCTGAAAATCCACATTTTGGGTTTCTCGACAAATGTTCTACCTATTAGCATGGCCTGTGAAGTGTGAATATCGCCTCAGGTCTATTTAGACAGCGAGTGACTAGGAACACTGACCACAGTGACCACAGTCAAGCTCCCCTCCGTATCTCAACCACGCCGTGACGCGTTTCCGGTACCACAAGCACGTGTTCGAGTTTCTACGGCTTATGTGGCGCCATATTGGATTTAGCCTTGTGTGGCGCCATATTGGATTTAGCTTTCGAGTTAACCAGGAGCCTCCAATCAGACACCGGGCACGCGCACTGGAACGTCACCTAAGCTACGTCCAATAATATAACGTGATCACACAGCCGGATAAACTGTGAAAATGCATGTCTATGTTAGTTAATCAAAGAATCTAAAACACAAACTTGTTGAGTCCTTTTTCCTTAAACCGCTCCACGTTATCCTCATGATGTGGAATGTGTATGATGAAGACATCGGGAAGAATCAGGAAGTGGAACCTACAAAATGTTTAACATTACGTTAACTACATCAGAAATGAACCAGGTAGTGAAACCTACATTAAAGTGTTACAGATTAAACCTTAGGCATACATTACATAACCATGCAAACAGTGAAAAATACCATCATCAGCTTTAATTATTTAAAGAACCTAACGATTGAAAGATAGGAATGAATCTTCCCTTTTACAATGTCACCGGAAAGTGAACAATTAACGTGATCGTAATCGAGAAAAATGGGGAGATGATTTCTTCTAAGCCACCAGTCATGTTAAGCGGTAAATCAGACATAATCAAGCACAGACATTTCCATTAATGACTCACTTGAGCGCGGCAAGGTGCATGATGAAAGAACTCTTGTCGAAGCCTCTCTCCACGAAGGCCTCTTCGTAGTGGGGGGTCCACTGCCTCTTGGTGACTACGTACGGCTCGTACCATCGCTGCCAGTGCACCTGACCGAGGAAGGAGTGAATAAGTACATTATTAAATTAATTTAAATGTATGCACCAAAACAAGTGGCGGTCTGAAAATGGTAAATGGCGACACGCGACACAGGCATATTTTAAAAATCGACATTCGACATTGACCCCCAATTACGTTAAATTCTGACACTGAGAATTTAAAATAGCGACAACGACACACAGTTAAAAAAAACGATACTGAAATAAGCCAATAAGCGACACGGAGGAACGTCGTGAAAAATCAAGATCCGAAACTGAGGAAAAATCGACCCTGGTCGCTAGACCCCCCTTCCAGACCCCTACCGAAGGAATCAGACCATCCTCTCTTTATGTTTTTTGGCTAACCAGAGAATAATAGACGTATCCAGGCTCCGACACTATGCCCCGCCCACGCTTGAGTCCTTTTTAATCCTTAATCATGAGTATGAAATTGACAATCATAGCTGAGTACAAGTGAGAAGTACTCATCTCTGAAATGGACAAGAAAGTAACAGGCTGTTTTGTTTGTCTCACTTGTTTGTCCGACATAACGCACGTGGAAGACCTGTTTTCACAACATAATTGGATAAAAGCCACAGTGACGTCAGTGAATGATTGACAGCCTGAATCGGTCTATTGGTGTGCCACACTGTGGGATACAAGTTTTCTTCCATGTACTCACCTCGTAGGGTTTGTCTGTCTGTTCCCACCTCGTGAAGTTAGTGGGTTTGTGTCCGTGGAAGAAACCTGAATAGCTGAACGAGAAGACCGCCATATCTATAGATAACGTCTACACGTGGAGTGAAACCTGATCACACGGACCCTGCGAAGGTGGGTGATTCGAGCGCCACCCGTACAACTGTTTTGTGACGGTTACAATACCATGTCTGTCTTAGCATAGAGTATTTACCCCCAGAATATATGTCTACTCTTTACCTTACCCCTTCCCATTGTCGCGGGGTGACGTACAAAGGTTAAAGCGTCCTATTTAACCCAAATAATGAAGAAGGTCGTCCCATGTTTTATAACTTATCTTCCTTGGAGAATGTGTTTTTTTTACTTTACTGAGGTGGCTCCTTGACGAATTTACTTTAGTAGAAGTGGCTTCCACAACGCATTGTTTTATTTTCATGCCCCCGCTCCCACCCCCCTGCCTCGATCCATGAGGTCTAGCAGCTGTTCCTTGGCGTGAGGCCGGTTCTGGTCTATGTCTACTTACTGGAAGGGCTCTATGACCCCCTCATCCATGAGGTCTAGCAGCTGTTCCTTGGTGTGAGGCCGGTTCTGGTCTATGTCTACTTACTGGAAGGGCTCTATGACCCCCTCATCCATGAGGTCTAGCAGCTGTTCCTTGGTGTGAGGCCGGTTCTGGTCTATGTCTACTTACTGGAAGGGCTCTATGACCCCCTCATCCATGAGGTCTAGCAGCTGTTCCTTGGTGTGAGGCCGGTTCTGGTCTATGTCTACTTACTGGATAGGGTTCTATGACCCCCTCATCCATGAGGTCTAGCAGCTGTTCCTTGGCGTGAGGCCTGTTGTGGTCTATGTCTACTTACTGGAAGGGCTCTATGACCCCCTCATCCATGAGGTCTAGCAGCTGTTCCTTGGAGTGAGGCCGGTTGTGGTCTATGTCTATTTACTGGAAGGGCTCTATGACCCCCTCATCCATGAGGTCTAGCAGCTGTTCCTTGGTGTGAGGCTGGTTCTGGTTTATGTCTACTTACTGGAAGGGCTCTATGACCCCCTCATCCATGAGGTCTAGCAGCTGTTCCTTGGTGTGAGGCCGGTTCTGGTCTATGTCTACTTACTGGAAGGGCTCTATGACCCCCTCATCCATGAGGTCTAGCAGCTGTTCCTTGGTGTGAGGCCGGTTCTGGTCGGACAGCTCCATTCCCTGGACCGCTTCGAAGGCTGGCACCACCATGGCCTGGGTGGCGGGAAACAAGGACTCTTGGGATAACTATTGCGTATTTATTCTTTGTATATATGCTAATTAATATACATTGTATCTATGTTATTATTCATTGCATCTGTGTAATTATTCATTGGATCCATGTCACTATTCATTGTATCCATGTCATTTTATTCATTGTATCTTTTTAACTGATGATTGTATATGTTTATTGTTCCTTGTACGGCGTGCCGACGATTGCCGATGATTGCCGACGGCGGGCCGACGATTGCCGACGGCGGGCCGACGATTGCCGACGGCCGGCCGACGATTGCCGACGATAGTATCGACCCTCAATATGGCATCTTACTGTTTTGGTCTGGCGACCCATCTTTAGGATGTCTGTAAGAATCTTGTTGTGGAGGTCTGGCATGGGGACGAAGTCAACATCGGCGAGAAAGACGTAGTCGGTCTTAGCGTTTTGGAGAGCCACGTTCCTCAGGTAGTTGATGGGGTACATGTCCTGAAAGGGCGTGGAACGTAAGCCGGTCCTTGAATAAATCTTGACTTACACACAAGCGTAGGACGTAACGTTAAGTAAACAAATAATAATTAAGCCCACAATATGATACCTCGAGTCTGTGCCTAGCCTATGATATAACCTGAATCCCGGACGATTCTACCATATAACCCAACGTAATAAGTCTATAAGTTTAGTCTTAAGTCTTTAGTCACACAGATGACCGAGATATACGATTAACGGAACCCGTAACGCATAAGACTACGTGACATGTATACTACAATGTCGCTAATTTTGCACGTCGAGCCCTTGACACGTTCGAGACGAAATGTGGGGTGGGGGATGTATCTTTGCTGCAAAGATTTGTTAGCTATCTATAACCGTGCTATATGTCTATCGCTATGTAATAATAATGCTTGTAGTTTTGCATAGTGAATAAAGACTTTGATAAAATAAGGAGTTTGCTCAGCACCGCATGCTCTAATATAAGAATTAGGATATTAACTCATCAGTAATGCCACATGTCTTTTCTTTCTTGTGTTATTTTATCCTATGCTTTTGTTTTGCACGGGCATATTAAAGGAACTCTAAGACATTGCAAATTGGCAAACTTGTACAAGTATCAAGCCGCAGAGCGCGGGGTGCGTTTATCCCGGATGTGACGTCATAATCGGATACAGGCAGCCGACGGAGGGCGAAACGTCTGTTGCTCGACTTACGCACCCCTCTCTCCGGTACGAGATGGATGAAGATATCGCGTCGGTGGGACAAGAGCGGGAACTGGCACAGGAGCTTGTCGATCTCAGTGATATGTTCTTCCTTCACATACACAGCCGCTGACATGGGACCTTAGCAGGCAGGAAAGCAACATTATTCATTATGGTCTTCGATATCGTAAGCTCCGCAGCAAACTCGCAGATAAATATCTAAATATTTCCGAGAAATCTATGCGACTATTATTGATGAATGTCTGAATTGTGGCCATCTTTGAAGAACAAAAACGTGAATACTGCAAAGATATCTCGGAAATATTTCGGTGTTCATCTTCAACTTTGCTGCGGACCTAAATATTTTCATGGGAATCGCCTAAAATGCTCAAAATTAACGAACTTGCATGCCATCAATTTTTCTCCCAAAGTGCATATATTCTTTCACATGGATGACTATAATTTTATTAAACATAATGAATGACCTCAAGTAGTTTCCCTGACCTGGAGTTCACTCAATCAGTTCCCCGGACTGCTGGAGGTCATCTAATCAGTTCCCCTGACCGCTGGAGGTCACCCAATCAGTTCCCCTGACCGCTGGAGGTCACGCAATCAGTTTCCCTGACCGCTGGAGGTCACTCGATCAGTTCCCCGGACTGCTGGAGGTCATCTAATCAGTTCCCCTGACCGCTGGACGTCACCCAATCAGTTCCCCTGACCGCTGGAGGTCACCCAATCAGTTCCCCTGACCGCTGGAGGTCACTCGATCAGTTCCCCTTACCGCTGGAGGTCACCCAATCAGTTCCCCTTGACCGCTGGAGGTCACTCAATCAGGTCTCTTGACCGCTGGAGGTCATTCAATCACTCTTCCTGACCCCTGGAACTCACTCAATCAGTTTTCCTGATCGCTGGAGGTCACCCAATCAGTTTCCTTGACCGCTGGAGGTCACCCAATCAGTTCGCCTGACCACTGGAGGTCAATCAATCAGTTTCCCTTGACCGCTGGAGGTCACTCGATCAGTTCTCCTGACCGCTGGAGGTCATTCAATTACTCTTCCTGACCCCTGGAGGTCACTCACCGGTCCAGAAGTCGGCCACCTCATGCAGACGGTCGAGTCTGTCGGACGTGAGATGGGTCACGTAGGACACGAAGAAGGAGTGGGGCGGCAGCGTGGCGTCAAACACGTTAGGGATAGGACGCCGGGGAATGGTGCTGGAGTACCTGTACTCGTGACAGAGTTCTGGAAGGAGCAGGGAGTAAATAGGTACAAATACTAGAAGTCACAGATACAATTCATCATAGATAGAACTATATTATACCCGGAAAGAGGGTTTTCGATGCTTAACATTTTGAGTATAACATCCGGAGAAGGACACTGTTTTACGAATCTGGTGAGGGGGAGGGGACGGGGGGAGGGGGGTTCCGCGGGTGTCCCTTGATGCATGAGGGAGCGGACATCTGTGATGAAAAAGATACCCCTATAGACCGGACATTTATGCATTTATGATGAAAAAGATACTCCTGTAAAGTGGATAAAAAAAGGGGGGGGGGGCTTTACCGCGGGACCCCCCCGCCCGCACGCAACAATCTATTAAGTAACCTTTACTGCATGTGATAATTGGCCATAAAATCGATATTATATAGAAAACTATAAAAAGAATGTGATTATTACAGATAATTTAAGGCAAGCAGCAACTATGCAGTCAGCGGCGACAGCTTCTTCGATCGTCAAGCGCATGCGATCCTCACTCAGCGCCCCCTCGTGATGAGAGTGAAAGTTATACTCACCTTCCCCAGTTAGCGCCACGTGGCGGTGAGAGTGTAATATATGCTCATCTTCTCTACTCAGTGCCACCTGGTGGTGAGAGTGAAATACATCCTCCCCTTCCCCACTCAGCGCCACCTCGGGGTGAGAGAGTGAACTCTATACTCACCTTTCCCACTTAGCGCCACCTCTCGGTAAGAGTGAAATATATGTTCACATTTCGACTCAGCGCCAGCTCGTGGTGAGAGAGTGAAATATATACTCGCCTTCCCCACTCAGCGCCAGCTCGTGGTGAGAGAGTGAACTCTACACTCAGCTACCCCACTCAGTTCCACCTCGGGGTGAGAGAGTGAACTCTATACTCACCTTTCCCACTTAGCGCCACCTCTCGGTAAGAGTGAAATATATGTTCACATTTCGACTCAGCGCCAGCTCGTGGTGAGAGAGTGAAATATATACTCGCCTTCCCCACTCAGCGCCACCTCGTGGTGAGAGAGTGAACTCTACACTCAGCTACCCCACTCAGTTCCACCTCGGGGCGAGAGAGTGAACTCTATACTCACCTTTCCCACTTAGCGCCACCTCTCGGTAAGAGTGAAATATATGTTCACATTTCGACTCAGCGCCAGCTCATGGTGAGAGAGTGAAATATATCCTCGTCTTCCCCACTCAGCGCCACCTCGTGGTGAGAGAGTGAACTCTACACTCAGCTAACCCACTCAGTTCCACCTCGTGGTGAGAATGAAATATATCCTCACCTTCCCCACGCAGCGTCACTTGGTGGTGAGAGTGATATGTATATACTCCCCTTCCCATTCAGCGCCACCTCGTGGGGAGAGAGAAATCTATACTCAACTTCCACACCCAGCCTCACCTGGCGGTGAGAATGATACTTATATGCACCTTTTCCGACTCAACGCCACCAAGGGGTGAGAGAGTGAACTATATGCTCACCTTTCGCCCTTAGCGTCACCTCGGGGTGAGAGAGTGAACTCTACACTCAGCTACCCCACTCAGTTCCACCTCGTGGTGAGAGTGAACTCTAAACTCATCTTCTCCACTCAGCGCCACCTCGTGGTAAGAATGAAATATCTCCTCACCTTCCGCACTCAGCGTCACCTGGTGGTGAGAGTGATATATTTACATCCCTTCCCCATTCAGCGGCATCTCGCGGGGAGAGAGTGAAATACATATTCACATTCCCCAATTAGCGCCGCCTCGTGGAGATAGAGTGAACTCTATACTCACCTTCCCCACTCAGTGCCACCTGGCGGTGAGAGCGAAATCTATACTCACCTCCATTCAGCGCCACCTGGTGGTGAGGGAGAAATCTATACTCAACTTCCCCACCCAGCCTCACCTGGCGGTGAGAATGATATTTATATGCACCTTTTTCGACTCAACGCCATCACGGGGTGAGAGAGTAAACTGTACACTCACCTTCCCCACTCAGCGCCACCTCGAAGTGAGAAAGTGAACTGTATGCTCACCGTCCCCATGCACTCAGCGCCATCACTCACCTTCCCCACTAAGTTCCACTTCGGGGTGCGCGTGCAGATGCTGCTCATGGTGAACCTTCCGGAAGTGCGACACAAGCGGGTTTTGGCGAATCAGCGCCTGACAACGTGTTGTAACGGCTGGCCAGTGGGCACGCCGGAACTCGTCCGTCTCTGTGGAAACAAGGGTACAAAACTTGCACATGTGTATAGATTATGGCACATTTTTCTTAACATTATCTCCTTAACATCTCTATGCCTTGTAACTTCTTCATAGGTTTATTAATTACAGATCAGGAGTCCAACAATTACAAGTTTTACGTTTATTAACGTACACATATTATTTCTATAAATATTCACCGTTTGCATAACATTCAAAGAGTAAATGATCAACTTTATTTTTCCGACCTTTGCGGTCGACCTTTTAGCGCAAAATGATGAGAAATGCCAATTATGGCGGACTGATACATGAGTAATATACTTGGGCCTACATGTAGGCTAAGCGGAATGGTGTGTTCCACGGACAATATCTGATACCCAACGAATGTTACATTCACCTTTACAAAGGCACATTAAATGAGGCTTTTTGACTTTTTAGCAATACACTGTATATTGTACCATCTTGTTTCATGTTGAATTGCAGGTCAATAAACATCGATATTTCACAACATGAACGCGGACACGTCCAGTCTGTTTACACGTTCGTACGACACTCGGAAATACTGAGCCAAATGGGGCATTATTCAATTTGAAATGTCATAAATAAAGAAAAGACAATTTGCAATGCAAAGTTCCACTACAACTTCGATTATAATCCAACCGTGATCATCACTGTCGGCTGAATGATAATAATGGCCTTGGTAGCATACAGTGACGGTATGCTGTTTGAAACACCCAACCATTGTATGCATAGTTGACCAATATCTTATACTGGATACATGATAACGAGAAAGACAACACTACTTAGGTGCACCTAGATTTTGAACAAAGGGACGCCCAGATTGGACAATTGGGCGGCTGGAGCGGGTTACACAAGCATCCATCTATGGAGTGAGAATCCACAGATACAACGCGGCAATGTTTTCATGTTTACTAATCAAATATCGAATTTATCGATAAGGCCATCCGAAAGGTCACGGCTTGGTATTTAGCTCACAAAGCGCGTGTCCCACAGCGCTGTTGTCACGGGGTGGAGCATGGACCTTACCGACGACGGCTTTGGTGCTGAGCTTGAAGTCTGAACTGTAAATGATGACGGCAATGATGCCAGCGACCAGCAGCAACGAGACAACCATTCCCCCTACGCCATGCCGGGCCAGGAGACCTGTATAATAAAGACAAAATGACATCAATCTATGTAGTTAACAGTGCCCCGCCCCCTCCCGATCCTCCTCCCTCCCCCGACAGCAGGCCAGAACACCTGCATAACAAACACAATTGTTATACATGTGTTCAATCATAGATCAATCTATGACTGCAGTTACCAGTGCCCCCCATCCGCCCCCCTCCC
The DNA here is from genome assembly GCA_964019135.1 of Arenicola marina. Lineage (NCBI taxonomy): Eukaryota > Metazoa > Annelida > Polychaeta > Arenicolidae > Arenicola > Arenicola marina. Next base: position 33,518,091 of record OZ025264.1, on the reverse strand, counting down.
CAGACCCCATGTCTCGTCAGAACATCCTATGCCTGGAAGTTACCAGTGCCCCCCATCCTCCCCCCTCCCCAGACACCATGTCTCGTCAGAACATCCTATGCCTGGAAGCTTAGATCTCCAATGCTAATGAATTGGTCCTAATCCTAAGCCTTAAAGCCTATACCATGTTGTCGCTTAGATCTTAAACTCCGCGCTTCTTCTGGTCATACCATTAAATTGGCTTGTAATATTGTCATCTGAGTGCTATAACACCCATGTTATCGCTTATATAATTAATGAAATCGCCCTATATAATGTCTCGATCGCCCGCCTATATTATATCTTTGTCCTTGATCGGTAAATAAGCCTCAATGTCAGCTTGGCTCGCCAAATGATATTATGATATGATATAACTTAAAGGCCTTTACTGATTTCATACGCGATGTGGTCAGTCCGTTGTGACTTACGGCTATACCGGCAGCTGATACAATCTCGCAACGACGACCGCAGTGTCATCCTCCTGACAGCAAATCCTTCCGCGCGGATCCCACAAGAAAAAGTCCTTTCTGCTATCGGTCCCTGGGGCTGGTGACTACCGAGGGTGGGTAGCGGGCGGGTGAGTGGGACTGCTGTCGGTCAGGGCGTTGTCAGGGGGGAGCTTCTCATGCTCTGAGATGGCGTCCTGCACATGCAGTGAGTGAGCACATTGGGCTGAGTTGGTTACCACCAACCAGGGGGCACCGTTGGTCTGCTGATAATACTTGACGCGTCAGGCAGCTGGCTCCACGTACGTGGCCCGCTGGGTACGTACGGCCGTGGCAACGCTGTCTGTGTTAAACGGTCCCCGTGCCCTTTGCCGATCACGAACCCACGACCGCAAAATCGAAACCCGCCGACTGGTTGTATAGATTGTCGATGGTGAACCCTGGGGGGACGGGAGGGGTGGGGGGTAACTGGGGAGGATGTCGGGGTGGCGGTGTCAGGGGGAGGGTCAGGGTTCGGGTGGGTAGGGTTGCCGGGGAAGGGGAGGGGGACTGGTGGCAAAGGAGGCAGGGGGGGGGGGTGGAGGGGGACTGGTGGCCACGGAGGGAGGAGGTGAGGGGGCACGGATGGGCAGGGTGGTAGGATATCGGGACTGAGGGTTACGGGGGAGAGGATTGAAGGGGGTGAGGTAGAGTGGGCAAGGAGGGCGTGAGGATAAGAGAGGGTAAGAGGCTGAAAGGGCAGAGGGAGATCGGGGTGTAATGACATAGGATGAGGGGGGGGGGGGGGTTCAGGACAGGTAAAGGTGGGCTTTGGCTTTAAGTCCTGGGGAGGTAGCTGTTATGCAATGGTATTTACTGATAGCATAATAACGTAACTGTCGATTCTAACTGCCTGGTTGGCTAAAAAATATAGGCCTACCAAGTGCTTGGGCAACTGTATAGTTTTACATAATCGAGCAGATCATAACACCACAACCCACCACGCCCCACCCCTGCCCATGGCCAATGCCACGACTAACGGTGAACCAAATATAAAACAATTCTTTTGAAATAGATATAATACAATTGGAGTTTTGGGCCAGAAATTTGCACACATGAACTGAAGAGAACCACTTACCATCCCTGGGATCACTACATTGTTACAGAGGCAAGTATTTGCAAGATGTTTTGGAGACACGCCGTGGACACATCGTCTTACTTTAAATGTTAACTCTGCACGACATAAATAGATGTCAAATCATATGTTGACAGCCCCCCCCCCCAAAAAAAAACCCAGACATTCTATGGAAGAATATGTTTGCATGTTTTCGTTTCAGCAATACCATCGAACAATATGCGATGGCAAAGATAAAATATGGTGTGATGGTAAAATTCCATCAATTCGATTGTTTTATTTTATTTATGAACTCGGTTATTTAATATAATCAAACAATATGTTTTTTATATTTTAATTATTAATAATAGAATGGCACATTATGCGAAAGCCGACAGAGATTAACCATAGCGTGAACATCTTATTCCCAATAATACCGTGGCACTTCTTGCCGCTATATGTGGACTTATTTTCAGATGTCGCGTTTTGAACTACGTCAAAATACAGTTCTCAGTTCTCTCAGCATAAAATACCAATAGTTGGAAGCATAGGGCATGAGGATGAAAACCCGACAGTACTGATATTGATCACATCAGTCAACGGGAAGTTAAATGTCAAGCTGAACTATGGGCGTTCGCGTCTCTCCAACATCTATAGTAATAACATCTAAATAAACACTTTACGTTCGGTAACCTGCCGGGTGCTCCACGTATTTCTAACCTTGACGAGTCACGCCCAGCAAGGTTCAGATTTTTAAATTCCGTTTCTTACCTGTTCTTCCATCCAGTTTGGTGTGAGGGGCGGGCGGGAGAGGGGTGGGGAGGCAGGGTGGGTGTGTGTGCGAGGGGGGGGGGGGAGGGGGAGGGCGGGGAGCTGTGGTGACATCGGGGCAAGCTCGCACATCGGACAGAATGACATCATAGATTATATACGATCTCTGATGACCTGGCGAAATAGGAGCTCCACTGGAACAGAATAATATGGCGGAATGGGAGCTGTATTAAAACAGAATAATATGGCAACATGGGAGCTGTATTAGAACAAAATAATATGGCGAAATGGGAGCTCTATTATAGCAGAATAATACGGTGACATGGGAGCTGTATTTGAACAGAGTAATACGGCGAAATAAGAGCTCTATTTTAGCAAAATAACATAGCGATACGGGAGCTCTATTATAGGAGCATAACACAACGGTATGGACGCTGTTTTAGAACAGAAAAACATGGCAATATGGGAGCTCTATAAGGGGAGAATAACATAGCGATGGGCGAGCTCCATAAGGAGAGAATAACATGACAGTATGCATCATCTATTAGAACAGAATATCATGGCGATATGGGAGCTCTATTTGAACAGAATAATATAGCTGTATGAGAGAGGTTGCATGAGAGTTCTAGTATGGAAGAGAATAACATGGTTGTGTGGGCGCTCTATTGGCACATAATAACATGGCGAAATGGAAGCTATGTTAGTGTTTTATTATGGGAAAATAACATGACGGTATAACCGTTCTATTAGAAATAAATTATATAGCTGTGGGAGATCTCCAAAGGAACATAATAATATCGCGGTGTGGAAACAATTAGAAGGGAGCAACAAGGCTGTATGGAAGCTTTATTAGAACATAATTATATGGCGATAAGGAGGCTTATTGGAGAGAATGACGTGTTTATGTGGACGCACGACAGGACAGAACAACATGGCAATTTATTGTAGAAAATAACGCGAAGATTATATGCAATAATGGAAATATATTTTAGATATAATAACGAATTCAATACAAATCTAAAAGAAAACCAGCATGCAACCACCTTTGGACACATTTATTGCAAAAACGCCCAATTTGATTAACACATACGGTGAAAATAACCAGTGTAAGTTTCACTAAAGTTTACTGCGAGCTTCAGATACTTATTTATTCAGTCTTTTATCGTTCATAAATATCCAACAGAAACACGTGTTTCGGGGTCTTTTCTCTGTCCAACAAACTCGCATATATTTGACACATGCGTTTCGCCGCGGCCTAGTACTGAGCCCGCATGAGGACCTGCACTCCCATGGAGATGGTGCAGGTCAGGGCGACGGTATGGAACAGGGCCCTCCAGGGCTGGACCCCGGCCTGGTAGGCCAGGGTGTGCAGGATCCTGGACACCGCGAACACCCGGAAGTGCATCATGGCCATCCATGGATCCGGCTTTATGAGAACGTACAGCAGTCCCACCACCAGGAAGACCGGGATATTCTCAAGGTCGTTCAGGTGATTCCTGGAAAAGATGTTGAAAACATGTATGAAGCCTCCATGTATAGGCCGATTTAAGCTGTCAATGATTCACTGACGTCACGGTTGCTTTTATCCACTCACGTGGGCAAAAAAGCTCTTCCACATGCGCTGTGTCCGAGAAACAAGTCGGACAACAAACCTGCATGTTACTGCCTTGTCAGTTTCAGAGATGAGTGTTTCTCACTTGTACCTACCATCAGTTACGATTGTAAATTTCATACTGACGATAAAGGAAAAAGGACTCAAGCGTGGGCGGGGCTCGGAGTGTGGAGCGGTGTGTTGTGCTTCGCATCTGATTGTGTACATGAGTGTTGGCAATTAGCGTGGACAGAGGGCGATCTCTATGGACAAAAATAAAGACGCGGCCAACACTTAAGGGATGGTTCAAACCGTCTGCCATTTTTATCTGGTTCTGGTTAATCTGGGGAATTTTTCACCAACACTTACATCTTGGGAGTGAGCTATATTCTGATCCAGGGAGTGGCTTGCACTCTGATCCAGGGAGAGGACTTCATTCTGATCGAGGGAGAGGATTTCATTCTGATCCAGAGAATGGCTTACATTCTGATACGGAGAGTGGCTTACATTCTGATACAGGGAGTGGCTTACATCCTGATCCAGGGAGTGGCTGACATCCTGATACAGGGAGTGGCTTACATCCTGATCCAGGGAGTGGCTGACATCCTGATACAGGGGGTGGCTTACATCCTGATACAGAGGGTTGCTTACATTCTGATACAGGGAGTGGCTTACATCCTGATCCGTGGCGTGGCTTACATCCTGATACAGGTAGTGGCTTACATCCTGATACAGGGAGCGGCTTACATCCTGATACAGGGAGTGGCTTACATCTTGTTCCAGCGAGTGGCTTCCATCCTGATTCAGGGAGTGGTTTACATCCTGATACAGAGGGTGGCTTACATCCTGATACAGGGAGTTGCTTACATCCTGATACAGGGAGCGGCTTACATCCTGATACAGGGAGTGGTTTACATTCTGATACAGGGAGTGTCTTACATCCTGATACAGGGAGTGGCTTACATTCTGATACAGGGAGTGGCTTACATCTTGTTCCAGCGAGTGGCTTCCATCCTGATTCAGGGAGTGGTTTACATCCTGATACAGAGGGTGGCTTACATCCTGATTCAGGGAGTGGCTTACATCCTGATCCAGGGAGTGGTTTACATCCTGATCCAGCGAGTGGTTTACATCCTGATACAGGGGGTGACTTACATCCTGATACATGGAGTGGCTTACATCCTGATACAGGGCGTGGCTTACATCCTGATACAGGGAGTGGCTTACATCCTGATACAGGGGGTGGCTTACATCCTGATACAGGGAGTGGCTTACATCCTGATCCATGGTGTGTCTTACATTCTGATACAGGGAGTTGCTTACATCCTGATCCACGGAGCGGCTTATGTCCTGATACAGGGAGTGGCTTATGTCCTGATCCAGGGAGTGGCTTACATCCTGATGCAGGGAGTGGTTTACATCCTGATCCATGGCGTGGCTTACATCCTGATACAGGTAGTGGCTTACATCCTGATACAGGGAGTGGCTTACATCCTGATACAGGGAGTGGCTTACATCCTAATCCAGGGAGTGGCTTACATCCTGATCCAGGGAGTGGTTTACATCCTGATCCAGCGAGTGGCTTACATCCTGATCCATGGCGTGGCTTACATTCTGATACAGGGAGTTGCTTACATCCTGATCCAGGGAGTGGCTTACATCCTGATCCAGGGAGTGCCTTACATCCTGATCCAGGGAGTGGTTTACATCCTGATCCAGCGAGTGGCTTACATCCTGATCCATGGCGTGGCTTACAGTCTGATACAGGGAGTTGCTTACATCCTGATCCACGGAGTGGCTTACATCCAGATCCAGGGAGTGGTTTACATCCTGATCCAGCGTATGGCTTACATCCTGATCCACGGAGTGGCTTATGTCCTGATACAGGGAGTGGCTTACATCCTGATCCAGCGAGTGGCTTACATCCTGATACAGGGAGTGGCTTACATCCTGATCCAGGGAGTGGCTTACATCCTGACCCAGGGAGTGGTTTGCATCCTGATCCAGCGAGTGGCTTACATCCTGATCCATGGCGTGGCTTACATTCTGATACAGGGAGTTGCTTACATCCTGATCCAGGGAGTGGCTTACATCCTGATCCAGGGAGTGGTTTACATCCTGATCCAGCGAGTGGCTTACATCCTGATCCACGGAGTGGCTTATGTCCTGATCCAGGGAGTGGCTTATGTCCTGATCCAGGGAGTGGCTTACATCCTGATACAGGGAGTGGCTTACATCCTGATCCATGGCGTGGCTTACATCCTGATACAGGTAGTGGCTTACACCCTAATACAGGGAGTGGCTTACATCCTGATACAGGTAGTGGCTTACATCCTGATACAGGGAGTGGCTTACATCCTGATACAGGGAGTGGCTTACATCCTGATACAGGGAGTGGCTTACATCCTGATACAGGGAGTGGCTTACATCCTGATACAGGGAGTGGCTTACATCCTGATCCAGGGAGCGGTTTACATTCTGATCCATTGAGTGGCTTACATTCTGATCCAGATAATGACTTACCTCCGGACTCGCTCCACCGTCTCGTCCCCCACACGTGGTTTTTTCTTATCTGGATTGTTGCCTTTGTAGAAAGCGCTGACATCTTCCGGGTTTGGGTATATCTGACAAGAGGAATCATATCCAGACGTGAGAGAGACACAGAGAGGGGAGACCCATAACGAACACTCATGATAACATTCTTTCCGCGCGTCTATGCACCATTTCAAGCTGTCATTCATTTACGTCACTGTTGCTTTTATGCATTCATGTGGTGATAAAAGGTCTTCCACGTGCGTTATGTCCGACAAACATGTCGGGCAAACAAAGCAGCAGGTCACTTTTTTTGTCAGTTTCAGAGATGAGTACTTCTTACTTTTACCTACCATCAGCTATGATTGTCAATTTCTACTCACGCCTAACGAAAAAGAAGTCAAGCGTGGGCGGGGCTTAGAGTGTGGAACGATGTATTGCAGTCTGTGCTTATTGCAATAAAAAAATAACTCACTTATGACAACATGTATAAATATATTGCGTGGGGTGGAGAGGTGGGGGGCTGCTAATGCAGGTATAGGTATGGCACACGCAGCATGCCGAGAAAAGGTCCATAGCAAAAGCTAATTTAACCTTTGACTGATCTGTCGCGCTTGAACTCGTAATAGAGGGGGAGGCGCGATAGCTCAGTGGGCTAGATGCTCTGGCCACCTGAGAGCCTAACGGCACGTGGATCGGTGGTTTGCGCCCCGCTGTGGCCATGTCTGTGTCGTCGCAGGATAAAGATCCCAGGTCTTTTCTTCTTGCTGATATATTCAAGTGATATGCAAATTTACTTATTTAATTTCAAATGATTTCAAAACTGTGCGAACCATTTGCTGGCGTAGCAGGTCATTGTGAATTGACGTATATCTGCAAACTTCTTCCAATGTTGAGTTTATAAAGATGGATGGGGTTTATGTTACTTTGGCGTTCCATACATATGCGTGTGATAATCTCTTAATCTCGGCTCGACCGGCTGAAATATGGGTCAGCTCACGGCAGGTTTGCTGGGTTTGCAACCCCTCCCCTCCCCCTCATTAGCTGTTGGGAGTGCAGCTTTGTTAAGGCAGTCTTTCAACTGAAGTACGAATGCAATATACCGATCCAGGCTGTCAATCATTCACTGACGTCACTGTTACTTTTATCCAATCATGTGCTGGAAAATGGTCTTTCATGTGCGTTAGGTCAGACAAACAAGTCGGACAAACAAAGCAGTAGGTCATTTTGTTGTCAGTTTCAGAGATGAGTACTGCTCACTTGTACCTACAATCAGCTACGATTGTCAATTTCATACTCACGACTAAGGAAAAAGAACTCGTGGGCTAGGCTTAGTGTCGGAGTATGGATCGATCTGTTAGACGCTGGAGGTCTCCGATCGTGGAACCAGCGGCGAACAAGTTTCGTATGTTTGCATTAGTTCATGCGGCCCAGCGGTTCGTATGTTCGTATGTTTGTATGTACGCTCGTATTGAACACTAGAGAGAGCCTAACGGCACGTGGATTGGTCGTTCGAGCCCTGCTGTGGCCCTGTCTGTAGGGTCGCAGGATGAACATTCCAGGTCTTTTTTCGTAAAGAGTAGGGGGTTATCCCCGGGGACATGGCTCCACTCTCCCTTCCTTCTCCCATTGAGGCGATATGACCAAAATTGGTTAAAGCGTCCTGAATAACCAGCCAACCAAAGGGAACACCGATTCATTTGTTTTTCATTCACTTCTTTCACGTACATGCATAACATTATAATATCATTTACGTTTATGTTAACATCATGTAACTTTACATACGTACGCGAAATAATACGCGGCTGGACCATTTCGCGTTCTTTACAATTTCGATCTGCGCGTCAAAAGTTGAACCCGTGTCTAGTAGCCACAGGTTAGATGCTGTCTACTCACGTCGTTGGCAATTCTCTTGAAGGACGTCAGGAGCCCCATGCCCAACAGCTTGAAGCAGACCACAACGCCATAGAAAGCGAAGTGCGAGAACACCGGGTTGGACAGGCTGAGCAGCTCCGACATGGCGACGGTGGTGAATTTAAGTCCCCGGGAGAGAAGACAGTCAGAACCACGCGAGGACGGCGAACACAGTGAGACAGAGACAGACGGAGAGAGACAGAGAGAGACAAAGCTACTAACTGGGTCACTACTACAGGGTCCGTGTGTACGATATAATAGTATGGAAGTACGGTGGCTCATAGGTGCACGGCCGATCTGGTGACTGCTCCGTTCACGGTTTTTTTGCGTCAGGCCAATAGGAGATAGCTATGCTGAAGGCCTGGGACGCGTCGCGACGAGCTAAATAAGAATTGGTTATACGACTCAGCGGGGTAAGGGTCTACGATCTAACCGGTGGTTGCGCCCCACAGCGACGCTACCCGGGGGAGGGGGTGGGGGCGAATGTTATTCAATGCGATAACGCTGCCTGCACTGTCAGCAGCCGTCTCGCATGCGCCCTCCCCTCTCAGACGTCTAGCCAGAGTGTTAGCGGCCTTCACGCCTGCGTGCACCCCTCTTAGACTCGATTTGCATGTGTCTGGGTGGGGAGGAGGCAGGCCGCCGCTCTCAGACGCTTAGCCAGTATAATGTTGGCTATATTCAGTATTCAGCATGCGTCTGGGTGGGGAGGATGTCTGAGAGGGGTTATTACCCAACTTAATTTGACTTAATCATTTGATCCCAATGCAATAACTGCAAATTGCAATCACTGAGTAACACTTCCTGAAATATTAAACTATTAAACGGGTATAGAAGTAAATGAGTTGCAATCAAAATATCTTTTGATACTAACATGGTTGCCACCTTTAGATTGCAATCACTGAGTAACACCTCCCGAAATATCAAACTATTAAACGGGTATTGAACTGAATGAGTTGCAATCATAATATCTTTTGATACTAACTTGTTCGCCACCTTCAAAGTCCGGCGTAACTAACACCTATACGGCCACGGAATTATTTATAGGAAATATCAAACTATTAAACGGGTATTGAACTGAACGAGTTGCAATCATAATATCTTTTGATACTAACATGTTCGCCACCTTCAAAGTCCGGCGTAACTAACACCTATACGGCCACGGAATTATTTGTAGGCTTGTAGACTTGTATTGTACGTATTGTTTATATGTCACTTCATTTGCTATCGGAAACACCCTTAAACTGAAAGACGCCAATATGGTAGGGGAGAAATAGTTCACAATCCGCCAACCGCCACTTCAGAAACTGCATGGTACGTATACTAACTAATTACCTGTAATGTATACCATTATACGGTTGCCCAGTAACAAGGCTCCAGGGCTGGATGGTCTTCCAATTGAAATATTAAAGAATAGTGTTGACTTTATTAGCCCGATCCTAGCACGTATTTTTAATTATATCTTGTCTCACGGTGACTATCCTCAGGAGTGGGCTGACGCGATTATCTGTCCCGTACTTAAGAAAGGCTCACATGATAATCCTGAAAACTACAGAGGGATTTCCTTGTTGTCGACTGCCAGTAAGGTATTTATGAAGGTACTGAGTACAAGATTAACCGATTGGGCTGAGGAAAATGAAAAAATATCTGAATGTCAAGGTGGTTTCAGGAAGGGGCGATCGACTATAGACCAAGTGTTCACTATGCAGGCTGTCATTCATAAGTATTTGTCTAAACCTGGCGGCCGCTTTTACTGCCTGTATGTAGATTTTTCTAAAGCCTTTGACCAGGTCCCACATAATCATCTGTGGTATAAATTATTATCCGAAGGGCTTCATGGAAGATCGCTTAAGGTTCCGATGTCACTATACCAGCAACTGCGATCATGTGTGCAGTGCTCCAATACCCTGACCGAGCTTTTTACGTGCTCCTTAGGTACCAGGCAAGGTTGTTTATTGAGCCCATTGCTCTTCATTTTATATGTGAACGAGTATTTCAACTTGTTAACTGTGAATGATTGTAAAGGTATCTTCATAGATCAGACCTTCCCAAACTTGATAGCGCTGATGTACGCGGATGATCTGTCGAACCTCGCCGACTCCGTGGGTAGACTGCAGGCGATAATCAAGACCTTAGAGGAATATTGCAAGAAATGGGGTATGACTATTAACATGAGCAAAATCAAAGTTATGGTGTTCCGAAACGGCGGGTGTCTGAGAGGGAACGAAAGATGGTTGTTCGATGGTCGACAAATACAATGTTCATCGATGTATAATTACTTAGGAATGCATTTCACCCCCAAGATGATATGGACAGCTACACAAAAGCTTAGGGCAGATCAAGCACATAAGGCGGCTACGGTAATAAGACGTATTGATATTCAAACAGGAGGTCTGGATTCTTGTCTATTGTTAAAGCTATTTGACTCCATGGTGCTTCCTATTCTATTGTATGGCGCAGAAATATGGGGACTTAGCTGCATAGAGGACGTTGAGAAGGTTCACGTTAAGTTTTGTAAATACATTCTGGGAGTTGGCAAATCCACGTCGAATCTAGCTGTGCTCGGTGAATTAGGCCGTCTACCGATTCAGTATAATAGCGAATTAAAAGTAATCAAATACTGGGTTAAACTGTTACAGATGCCAGAAGATAGATTGGCTAAAGCCAGTTATAGACTGTTATGCTCGCATGATGACGTCGGTAGAATAAGGAAAAACTGGGCGTCACAAGTAAAGAATTGGTTATTTAAGCACGGATTTGGTGTTGCATGGCTTAGTCAAGAAGTGGGTGACGCGAGGTTTTTCATTCAGGAAGTGTCACAACGAATGAAGGATATTCACTCACAAATATGGTATACGGACGTATGTGAAAATGGCAAATTATCGAAAGAATATTGCTTTTATAAGACCTTATTAAACCCGGAACGCTATTTAAAAGTAATTAAGAGTGAACGATTAAGAAAGGCCTATAGTAGATTCAGATGTGGTAACCATGATCTTATGATAGAAAAAGGTAGACATTTAAACATGCCCTTAGAGGAGAGACTGTGTCCGTATTGCCTAGGAATCTGTGTTGACGAAGTCGAGTCTCAAATCCATTTCCTACTTAAATGTCATTTATACGCCGATCTTCGACAAAAGTATATTAGCCCCGTTTATTATAATTATCCATCAATAGACAGTTTTGTGCAATTGATGAGCAGCGAAAATGAGAAGACGTTATACGGACTATGTAAATTTATCGTCGCTGCCTTGAGAAAGAGAAGGCAAGAGGTGTTATCTCCACATTAGCGCACTTTTGTATTTCTTTTTTTTTGTCGCTGTGTTTCTCTTTTTTTTTTGTACTAATTAATTGTACCAGGGCTGGAGGCCAGCCAATAGTACGCAATAAACTACTGTTAACCAGTAATGCATTGTTTCGATATAAATTTAATTTGCTATCGGAAACACCCTAAAAAGAAAGACGCCAATATGGTCGAGGAGAAATAAGTCACGTACGTAAGAAAGAAGAAACACAGGATAAGCCTTTCATTTATTCACGATCGATTTATTTGCCTCGACCACCGCAGCAAGTCTGTTTGTTTCGATCTCTCTGATTGGGCTAGCCAGTCGCACTCAGGCTCCCGCCACAGCCCGCCGCCTCACTCTGACGCCGTCTCTCATTGGATAACATTGGATAACATTCGCCCCCACCCCCTCCCCCGGGTAGCGTCGCTGTGGGGCGAAACCACTGGTAAGATCGTAGCCCCTGTTGCTCAGCGGCTGGCACGGAGGGTCAACACCCACTTCAATGTATTGTATCTCTAAAACTAATGGCTGAATCTCCAAAGCAATCACCTACCTGGCTTCTACGAACATTTGTGAAACAATTACAACTACTTTCGAACCAAGACCTACCACTATTCAGTGTTACAAGGCAACTTTTGGCACTCGCCGCGCAAAATTACTCGATTGGGCAGTTATCGGTGTGGGAATTTCACAACTCTGGCTCTAGGGGCGCTGTTTCGTTGCTCACTCTCCGATATAGAGGGAGTTTTTGTAGCTCACTTGCGCAATCTCGTACAGGTGGCGCCAGGTGCATACGATGCGAATACGATCCGCGCGTTGTTATGGCTTCCGGCCTTTAGAGACACGAGGCGGGATGGAATTGAAAACACTGTGGGTGGGGGGGGGGGGGGGTAGGATTACATCGAGATAGGGCTAGTTATGTCTTAAACAGCGTAAAGTCGCTGGTGTGCGGGTGTGGGCGGGGGGGGGGGGCTGCTTACACCCACCTCTGCAATGCACGCCATACCGAAAAATCTATTTGCGTGCGGCCGGAGATTTGGGTGGGGGGGGGGAGGCATGAAGGGTCGCCCTCCACATACGCCATGCACCTGCCCACCCCCAAATGGAGCGCAATTCTGGTGAATTTTTAGGATACTTTATCGTCCCGTTAAAAAAATATTTTCCATTTTCCAAGTATACCCTCATTTCACAAAATGAACAAAACTTGACACCTACCACGAATATGTAATTTTGCTACAATTCAGCTCAATATTAAGTCATTATCATCAGTAATAGCTCTTTGGAAAGCTTAAACCTAGTGCAATACAGGAATGATATTCAACAATGTATATAGTAGCCACAAAAAATAACAGAATGGCAATAATAAAATGCAGTTATGCAAGAACAGGACCGTTTTTGCCAAAATTCGAAATCACCACCTTGACAAAATTGGCTATAATTTCATCAAAAATGAAAATCTTGACACAAAAACATGTCTAAAAACTTCTAAAAGCATAGTTCTTGTAATAAAAATAAAGAAAAATATAGGTAGCCCTGCAAATTTTCCGAGAAACACGTCCTGAAACTTGAAAATGTTATTTCAGAAATATTTTTTGGAGCAGCTTATTTCACACCAATTATCAGTAATTTACGCCTTGTGCTCACATTTTAATAAATCTGGTTATATATAATGGTCTCCGATATAATTATGATCTACACGAATGTTTTCTGAACTATTTACACGTTTTCTCTATGTTTTTTTCTTGAATATTCGGAATTTATCACGAAGAGCCATTCTCGGGGAAATACCCTGTGAATGACGTCACGAATTGGGGATTCCCTGTGAATGACGTAACGAGTTAGGGATTCCCGTTTCACTGACACCCGCCGATGTTTGTCGATGTTTACCGAGGTCTTCTCTAAATCGCCAAAGCTTACTATACGATGTTTTATTTATTTTACCTATGTCACCACTTTTTTTGCTTTGTTTTATTCGTGCCACTTCTTTTGCTTTGTTTTATTCGTGCTTTGTTTCATCAAGACTGCTTACAATATCAGAGCTACAGCCCGCCGATGTTTACCGAGGTCTGCTCAAAATCGCCGAGGCTCATTATGGGTGGCTTACCTTATATTAGCTGGCCGAGTATTATAGGGAAGCACTTTGAACGCGGGACTCAACGAGCATACATCAGTTCGCATAAGACAACGGTATGGACGCTGTTTTAGAACAGAATAACATGGCAATATGGGAGCTCTATAAGGGGAGAATAACATAGCGATGGGCGAGCTCCATAAGGAGAGAATAACATGACAGTATGCATCATCTATTAGAACAGAATATCATGGCGATATGGGAGCTCTATTTGAACAGAATAATATAGCTGTATGAGAGAGGTTGCATGAGAGTCCTAGTATGGAAGAGAATAACATGGTTGTGTGGGCGCTCTATTGGCACATAATAGCATGGCGAAATGGAAGCTATATTGGAGCTTTATTATGGGAAAATAACATGACGGTATAACCGTTCTATTAGAAATAAATTATATAGCTGTGGGAGATCTCCAAAGGAACATAATAATATCGCGGTGTGGAAACAATTGGAAGGGAGCAACAAGGCTGTATGGAAGCTTTATTAGAACATAATAATATGGGGATAAGGAGGCTTATTGGAGAGAATGATGTGTTTATGTGGACGCACGACAGGACAGAACAACATGGCACTTTATTGGTAGGAAATAACGTGACGATTATACTCAAGAATGAAAATATATTTAGATATATTAGCGAGTTAAATACAAATCTAAAAGAAAACCAGCATGCAACCACTTTTTGACACGTTTATTGCAAAAACGCCCAATTTGATTCACACATACAGTAATATTTGCGGTGAAAATAACCTTTGTAAGTTTCACTAAAGTTTACTGCGAGCTCCAGATACTTATTTATTCAGTCTTTTATTCAGTATTTGATCGCCGCCGCCTAGTACTGGGCCCGCATGATGACCTGCACTCCCATGGAGATGGTGCAGGTCAGGGCGACGGTATGGAGCAGGGCCCTCCAGGGCTGGACCCCGGCCTGGTAGGCCAGGGTGTGCAGGATCCTGGACACCGCGAACACCCGGAAGTGCATCATGGCCATCCATGGATCCGGGTTTATGAGAACGTACAGCAGTCCCACCACCAGGAAGACCGGGATATTCTCAAGGTCGTTCAGGTGATTCCTGGAAAAGTTGTTGAAAACATGTATGAAGCCTCCATGTATAGGCCGATTTAAGCTGTCAATCATTCACTGACGTCACTGTTGCTCTTAACCAATCATGTGGCCAAAAAAAGCTCTTCCACATGCGCTATGTCCGAGAAACAAGTCGGACAAACAAAGCGGCATGTTACTTTCATTTCAGTTTCTGAGATGAGTACTTCTCGCCTGTACCTACCGTCAGTTATGATTGTAAATTTCATACTCATGATACACAAAAAATGACTCAAACGAGGGCGGGGCTTAGCTCGGAGTGTGGAACGTGGAACGGTGTATTATGCCGGGTATCCGTGATAGAGTACATGAGTGTTGGCAAGTAGCTTGGGGGCTCTCTAGCACAATCTCCATGGATAAAAATGAATAGGCGACTCACACTTAAAGGATGATTTTCTTTTCCTGTTCTGGTTAATTTGGGGAATTTATCACCACCGCTTACATCTTGGGAGTGACCTATATTCTGATCCAGGGAGTGGCTTACATCTTGATCCAGGGAGTGGCTTACATCCTGATCCAGGGAGTGGCTTACATCCTGGTACAGGGAGTGGCTTACATCCTGATCCAGGGAGTGGCTTACATCCTGATACAGGGAGTGGCTTACATCCTGATCCAGGGAGTGGCTTACATCCTGATCCAGCGAGGGGCTTACATCCTGATCCAGGGAGTACACCCTGATCTACGGTGTGGCTTACATCATGATTCAGGGAGTGGCTTACGTCCTGATCCACAGAGTGGCTTACATCCTGATCCAGGGGGTGGCTTACATCCTGATCCAGCGAGTGGCTTACGTCCTGATCCAGGGAGTGGCTTCCGTCCTGATCCACGGAGTGGCTTACATCCTGATCCAGGGGATGGTTTACATCCTGATCGAGCTTACACCCTAATCCACGGAGTGGCTTACATTCTGATCCAGATGATGACTTACCTCCGGACTCTCTCCACCGTCTCATCCCCCACACGTGGCTTTTTCTTATCTGGATTGTTGCCTTTGTAGAAAGCGCTGACATCTTCCGGATTGGCGTATATCTGACAAGAGGAATCATATCCAGACGTCAGAGAGACACAGAGAGGGGAGACCCATAACGAACACTTCTCATGATAACATTCTCTCCGCGCGTCTGTACACCATTCCAGGCTGTCAATCATTCATTTACGTCACTGTTGCTTTTATGAAATCATGTGGTGATAAAAGGTTTTTTCCACGTGTGTTATGTCCGACAAACATGTCGGACAAACAAAGCAGCAGGTCACTTTCTTGTCAGTTTCAGAGATGAGTACTTCTCACTTTTACCTACCATAAGCTATGATTGTCAATTACTACTCACGCTTAACTAAAAAGGAGTCAAGCGTGGGCGGGGCTTAGAGTGTGGAACGATGTATTGCAGTCTACTGCAAAGCGTGTGCAGATATCACAGATGTGCTTATTTCAATAAGAAAATAACTCACTTATGACAACATGTATAAATATATTGCGTGGGGTGGAGGGGTGGGGGGCTGCTAATGCAGGTATATGTATGGCACACGCAGCATGCCGAGAAAAGGTCCATAGCAAAAGCTACTTTAACCTTTGACCGATCTGTCGCGTAATTGAGGGGGCGGCGCGCTTGCTCAGTGGGCAAGATGCTCTGGCCACCTGAGAGCCAAACGGCACATGGATCGGTGGTTCGTGCCCCGCTGTGGCCATGTCTGTGTGGTGGCAGGATAAAGATCCCGTGTCTTTCTTCTTGCTGATATATTCAAATGATATGCAAATTTACTTATTCAAGCGCAAATAATTTCAAAACTGTGCGAACCATTTGCTGGCGTACCATGTCATTGTGAATTGACGTATATCTGCAAACTTCTTCCACTGATGGGTTTATAAAGGTGGATGGGGTTTATGTTACTGCGGCGTTCCATACATATGCGTGCGATAACCTCTTAGATTAATCGACTCTGCTCGATCGGCTGAAATATGGGTCAGCGTATGCTCACGGTAGGTTTTCTGGGTTTGCAACCCGTCCCCTCCCCCTCATCAGCTGTTGGAGTACAACTTTGTTAAGGCAGTCTCTCACCAGACCAATCCAGGCTCCGACACTAGGCCCCGCCCACGCTTGATCCTTTTTCCTTACTCGTGAGTATGAAATTGACAATCCTAGCTCATGGTAGATATTGTGAGTACTCATCTCTGAAACTGACAACAAAGCGACATGCTGCTTTGTTTGACCGACTTGTTTGTACGACGTAACGCACGTGGATAACTTATTTTCACCACATGATTGGATAAAAGCAACAGTGACGTCAGCGAATGATTGACAGCCGGGATCGGTCTACTGAAGTACGAACGCAATAGACCGATCCAGGCTCTCAATCATTCACTGACGTCACTGTTGCTTTTATCCAATCATCATATTTACTTTAGTTCATGCGGCCCCGCTGTTGGTATGTTAACGTTAGTTGTTGCGGTCTCACCGCTTCGTATGTTTACAATAGTTGCTGCGGCCTCGCCGCTTCGTATGTTTACATTAGTTCACGCGGCCTCGCCGCTTCGTATGTTTACATTAGTTCACGCGGCCTCGCCGCTTCGTATGTTTATATTAGTTGCTGTGGCCTCGCCGCTTCGTATGTTTATATTAGTTGCTGTGGCCTCGCCGCTTCGTATGTTTATATTAGTTGCTGTGGCCTCGCCGCTTCGTATGTTTATATTAGTTGCTGTGGCCTCGCCGGTTCGAATGTCACATTAGCCCCCTGTAATAACATTTCTAAAAAATAATGATATAGCGATACATGGCAGATTGATACGAACACCGATGCATTTTTTTTCATTCATTTTTTTTCACGTTCATAAATAACATTCCCATGCACGATAATATCATTTACGTTCATGTTAGCATCATGTACATACGTACGCGAAATAATACGCAGCTGGACTATTTCGCTTTCTTTACAATTTCGATCTGCGCGTCAAAAGTTGAACCTGTGTCTAGTAGCCACAGGTTAGACGCTGTCTACTCACGTTGTTGGCAATTCTCTTGAAGGACGTCAGGAGCCCCATGCCCAACAGCTTGAAGCAGACCACAACGCCATAGAAGGCGAAGTGCGAGAACACCGGGTTGGACAGGCTGAGCAGCTCCGACATGGCGACGTGGTGAATTTAAGTCCCTGGGAGAGAAGGCAGTCAGAACCACGCGAGGACGGCGAACACAGTGAGACAGAGACAGACAGAGAGAGACAGAGAGAGACAAAACTATTCACCGGGGCACTACTACAGGGTCCGTGTGTACGAGATAATAGTATGGAGGTACGGTGGCTCATAGGTGCACGGCCGATCTGGTGACTGCTTCGTTTGGGCAACGACATATCTCCGCTAAGACGAACTCTAATGGAGCGGTCCGCTACGACGGCCATTCCTCCGCTCTGATTGCTAGAGCTGTCCGCTACGACGGCCATTCCTCCGCTCTGATTGCTAGAGCTGTCCGCTACGACGGGCATTCCTCCGCTCTGATTGCTAGAGCTGTCCGCTACGACGGCCATTCCTCCGCTCTGATTGCTAGAGCTGTCCGCTACGACGGCCATTCCTCCGCTCTGATTGCTAGAGCTGTCCGCTACGACGGCTATTACTCCGCTCTGATTGCTAGAGCTGTCCGCTACGACGGCTATTCCTCCGCTCTGATTGCTAGAGCTGTCCGCTACGACGGCCATTCCTCCGCTCTGAGGGGCCGCCTCGATAGCTCAGTAGGTTAGAGTGCTCGCCTTGAGTGCTCTGGGTACCTGAGAGCCTGACGGCACATGGATCGGTGGTTCGAGCCCGGCTGTGGTCATGTTTCTGTGGTCCTAGGATAAAGATCATATGTCCTTCTTAGCAAAGAGTAGGGGATTACCTCCGCTGACATGGCTCCACTCTCCTGAAATGGCTTGACAATTGTCCGACCATTCGGATGTTACGGGCAACGAAACCAGGTAACTTTTCAGTAACTTGTTCCGCGCTGGTTGAACTGGATACAATCGGCATGCCGAAATGAACCTCTTGTGTACCCGGATGAAAAATTCATGTAGGTAGGTATACCGATGCATAATGTGTGTATTCGGTCTACCTTGGGAATATTAACCGGGCTGCTAATGAAATGCGCCCACTTCCTTTGGCTGAAGCAGACGACAGACGGACCGAGAATCAACAGAAGATATTGGTAGACCACCTGAATCGAGTTGTACTAATGGATCACAGTAGATGTATGAATACTTGTGGCTGGCCCTAACGTAGGGACTAACTAACTACAGTAGCGTATCTGGAAGGAATAATTATCTTGACCCTTGCACATGTGAACCATAAATCAGCTTGGTGGACTATGGACTAGTGATGTGAGGCACAGATACCGGTGGTTCAAATACGGGGCCTCGGCTAACATACAAACCGGTGGGGTCGCATGAACCAATGATCCGACCAGTTAAGAACAATCATATAACGGGAATTTAGTTTAACTAGCTCGTTAAACGGGCAAATTGGATTAATTACGGTCTTCAGTGGCCAATTTGGGCTAAAATGGCCTTCAGTCTGCAATTTGGGCTCAATAGTGCCTTCAACGGGCAATGTACGCGTTTTCGAAGTTATAGAGGGTAAGTTGAGCGCTGCGGACACTATTTTGAACTATGTGCGTACGCTAAAAGCGAATGCGCATTCCTTACCCAAGTCGACTCGAACTATATATGGCAATCACTGTGAAAAAAACCATCGTAGCGTTTAGCGAAGGCACTTGTGAAATACGCGACACAACAGTTTTCAACTTCTATCAGTAATAAGTCAAGTAAAAAATGACGGCGCAATGACAGCGCACGTTTGTGTTTTAGTGGACTCCAAAGTAGATCGTGGCGGGGCGGGAACATAGGGCCACGGTCAGTGGCGGGGGGGACCCCGACACCCCCAGGCCCAGTGAAGGCCGGTGTCACACCCCGACCCCCAAGGCCAGTGAAAGGCAGCTGTCACACCCCACCCCCCTCGGGCCAGTGAAGGCCCTTGTCACACCCCGACCTCCCGGGCCAGTGAAGGCCGGTGCCACACCCCGACCCCCCGGGCCAGTGAAGGCCGCTGTCACACCGCGACCCCCCGGGCCAGTGAAGGCCGCTGTCACACCCCGACCCCCCGGGCCAGTGAAGGCCCCTGTCACACCCCGACCCCCCCGGGCCAGTGAAGGCCGCTGGCACACCCCGACCCCCCGGGCCAGTGAAGGCCGGTGTCACACCCCGACCCCCCGGGCCAGTGAAGGCCCCTGTCACACCCCGAACCCCCCGGGCCAGTGACGGCCGCTGGCACACCCCGACCCCCCGGACCAGTGAAGGCCGCTGTCACACCCCGACTCCCCGGGCCAGTGAAGGCCCCTGTCACACCCCGACCCCGCCCCCCCCCCCCCAGGCTAGTGAAAGCCGGTGTCAGACACCCAATGCCACATCGCTGGACGCCTAAACCAGGGCCCGTAAGTTCGAAACCGCGGGGGCACAATATTTCGCCCCGCTCCATGCTAATGTCCTATTCTAGGGCGAAATATTTGGGGCCGGCCGTTTCGAACTTACGGGCCCAGGTCACACAAGGCTGACAGAATCCAAGTATAGCCAACATCTGTATTCCGCACAAACACTTG
The DNA here is from genome assembly GCA_964019135.1 of Arenicola marina. Lineage (NCBI taxonomy): Eukaryota > Metazoa > Annelida > Polychaeta > Arenicolidae > Arenicola > Arenicola marina. The sequence goes on along the minus strand of OZ025264.1, from coordinate 33,497,596 downwards.
AAGCCACTTGGCATGTCACGTATTTGACTAGCCCGCATATCTTGCAGCTTGGGAAGAATATCGTACAATATTTGCTTTGTGACACTTTGTGACTTGATAAGAATGCATGACTTACCTTTTACAACTGGAGCATCTCACCCCCTCCCCCCACCCCCCCGTCACCACTAGGCCCAATATATCCCAGGGCCTCTACCCGACCCCCATCAGCGCCCCACAACCGGCCTTCACACTCGTATCCCCACGACACCGCAGATGCGCCACAACTCGTGTCAGGGTTGTGCGTAATAGACCGATCCATATTCCGACACTAAGCCCCGCCCACGCTTGAGTCATTTATCCGTAATCGTGAGTATGAAATTGACAATCATAACTGATAATTGGTACAAGAGAGAGCTACTCATCTCTGAAATTGACAAGAAAGTGATATGATGCTTTGTTTGTCGGACTTGTTTGTCCGACATAACACACGGACGTGGAAGACCTTTCTTCACCACATGATTGGAAAAACGAAACAGTAACGTCAGTGAATGATTGACAATCTAGATCCGTCTAACCATGAATCCATGGCCATGTTGAAGAATCATAGCCATGTTGCATTCTGTAGTGAAAATCAACTTCGCATGACAAATTGAATTGCTTAAATACAGCTTTCATAATTAGTTTCAATAAGGTAAACAGTAGGACTACTTTCTTATACAAAATTACTTATTATGGCTTAAGGAGCCATAATTGCCTACTGGCACAAAGATTGACAAGTACATGCCGCCATTTTTTATTACAGGAAGTTAATCAATACACATATGCAAGATCATCCCATGATCACATAAGCCATGGTAATTGGTTATTGATTACTTACTGTTCATGGACCCAGTGATTGGGTCAGTGAAAACACATGTTTCGTGCAGATTTCTGGTTGAGTGTTTTTGCCATTCAAGACAGTTTACTTATGTGATTAGTAATTACTTAATTGTCAGGAAGTTTTACAAAAAGGCATCATGGCCTAACATTTCGTCCAAATTATGTATATGTTTCAATCGATCGAGCTCAGGGCACAAGAAGCAAAAGGAGATAACAATTTTGCGATTAGTGCTATACGATCTTTGCTAGAAGACATCTGAACATCGTTTATTTTGCTCTTCATAAAATTCTCAAAATCTATGGCAGTAGCTTACATAATGTGCCAGGTACATGAAAAACTCTGAAGAGCGAGCTTACTTGAGCTAAGGCGCAAGGCAATTATCACAATAAATATAGACAAAATCGACGACAATATCAATGTCCGAGAGGCAAAATAATATTGATCATTAAAACAGATGTTGTGGCAGTCATGGGATCCCTTTCAGCATATTAAGTCTTTCAAATAAAGATTGTTTAAAGTCACGCTGCGGCCATCATAAGCTGGATCATCATGGATACTGTGGCGTTGAGACCCGTGGTGAAGAAGATTGCTCTCCAGGGATGGGTACCACTTTGGTACGCCACCGTGTGGAGAATACGGGAACCAGCGAACACCCGGAAGTGCCAGAGCGCCGCCTGGGGGGAGGGCTGCGTCAACACGTAGAGCAGACCGACGACCAGGAAGATGGGGATGTTCTCAAGGTCATTCAGGTGATTCCTGAATGAATGGTACATATATAAGTATTGAAAGTACGTGAATCATAAAACATAGAGCTGTTCAATTTCTGATTGTTCCTCGCTGAATGCCTTCGGTCTGTAACCTACTTGCACATCAAAGTTACATATCGAGCTGTTTCCCGCCAAAACTAAAGAGGTCAAAATACAAATAAGAATCAGTCCTTGAATCATCCAAGATGTCTTTTCTCTATATTCTACGCATGCCAGACTGCCAAATGGAGTCTCTTAGTCTTGCCCGTGATATCAATTTACCACAAGTTTTCAACTTAGGGGTAAACAGTTTGTGTGCTTCGCGAGGCTTTGTTATAAGCAGCAGTGCCGCGAGTTCTGTGTTGCAAACAATCATAGTGTTTTCGTATTCTATATTCCTTGTTCTGTCATCTGACATTAATAAAGTGTGTCGACACTAGGTTGTTTCGGTCATACTTTTGCGAACAAATGTTGGAGCATACGACGTTTCCCGACCAACCGTCCGATCCGGGCGCCATATTTGTTTTTGGCGCTTGAATGCCTCTGAATGCAAACTGGTTTCTCTGCTCTTTTAGCCTATGATTCTCCGCTAGAGGGCGCGTTCAGTCGCTTACTTTGAACTTAAGGACAACAGCAGCGCCCTCTGTCACAGATAATTCACGGTTACAAGTTTGGAACTCAAGCTAAAATAATTCAATATTTGTCTTAGGCGGGTGAGCCAAGAACTGGTCTCAAAATAGAAATTACCTTCGCCCGCGATTAATGATTTAAAATTCAATCTCGTTCGAAAACCTTGCAACTATTTTCGCGGAAAGACCCCTGAATTGGGAAACGCTTTAAATATGTAATCTTTGGCCTTCATGAAACTGACAGCCGGCGAGAAATTTAGGGCGTGATCGATTCGCCTGTTCCAAACTCTACCTCTTCCGGAAGGGTGCATGCAGTACGATCGTTTTGCCTCTTCTATTGCGAGAAGACCTCTTCTGCTCTTCTGCCCAGGTAGGTAGAAGAGAGAAGAGGTAGAGGCTAATCTAAGATGGGGGAAGCTAACTATGCAATATTCGCTCAGTGTCATCAAATAGATTTAAGGGAGAAATACATGAATAAAAAACAACGAATAAAATTATGTGAAACCTAAGTTAGACCTTATCTTGTTATTTGAAACGCATGTGCGTGGTATATGAGGGCTCACATATGTAGTTAACCATGTATCTGACTGCTAATGTTGGGCGATAATATATGGAAGTGGGCGATAAATTGTGAGCAATTAGTGAGTTTCCGTTCGCCATATTGAAACTACTCTTCCAACTGGTCACACGCGATCGATTCATCGCTCATATTCTCTATTCTTGGATGAGCTCTTCTCTTCCTGGAAGTGTTGAATCGATCACGCTCTTAGAGTCGGTCACGGATAAAGTAACTTCGGTATAGAAATATGGTCTGAGAAAAACGCTAAGACCGCCGGTAAATTATTTATTCCTCTTGTGCAAGAGGCTATTGATCGATTCCATTGATAGGGGGAGCTAGCGTCGACAGCATACTGCGCGCCGAATGACGCGGCATCTGGTATTTCAGTGGAACATCATGACTGAACGTGTCGAGGAAGGCGATATCTTGAACTGCGGCGGGGTGACACACATAAAGTGGCGTAGCATTCGCTGAGTCAGTATAATCTTTTTTTTGCGACATTCACCTCTAATGACGTCACGGTGACGCCATCAGCGGTAGTGACGTCACAAAGTGGCAGTGCTGACCTGTCGCATTGTATGGGGCGGTGTCTCCAGACGGTCAGCTGCGGCGCCCTCAAGTATAACTCGGACACCAAGCTGTGTACTCTGTTTACCACGACATCTGTCGACGTCATCAATGTCGGTGACGTGGCGGCTCGCATGACCGGGGCGATCACAACCGTGATCACAAGCTTGATCACAACAGAAAGCTGGTGACACATCAGTCACCTAGAAAGTGTCAACAATATCAACAATAGATAAAAAGAAGAGCATATGCTAATCTAAGGTCCTTCACATATATCTGTCAGCCTAGCATCATATCCTTATCACAACTAAATAGACTAAATTTTATTAAATACATGAACCAACATTAGTACAACTGTAATTTCATTAAATATGTAAACCAAATTATCATAATCTGTTTTATGAAACATTATAAACCAATAGTGCTATTACTATAATGGTATTAAATGTATAAACAAATAATATTCTAACTGTCATGCAATTAAATACATAAACTTTTGAGTGTAAGTAAATAACACGCTTGATCGAACGCTTTACGACAATCAAACCGATTGAACTACTGATGTGCATTGACAGTGCGCCACCTCTGCAGCAGTCCACGGATCTACGGTTTAATCGAACGCTTTACGGCAATCAAACCGATTGAAGTACTGGTGTGCATTGACAGTGCGTCATCCCTGCAGCAGTCCACGGATCTACGGTTTAATCGAACGCTTTACTGCAATCAAACCGATTGAACTACTGGTGTGCATTGACAGTGCGCCACCCCTGCAGCAGTCCACGGATCTACGCTTTAATCGAATGCTTTACGGCAATCAAACCGATTGAACTACTGGTGTGCATTGACAGTGCGCCACCCCTGCAGCAGTCCACGGATCTACGGTTTAATCGAACGTTTTACGGCAATCAAACCGATTGAAGTACTGGTGTGTATTGACAGTGCGTCACCCCTGCAGCAGTCCACGGATCTACGGTTTAATCGAACGCTTTACTGCAATCAAACCGATTGAAGTACTGGTGTGTATTGACAGTGCGCCACCCCTGCAGCAGTCCACGGATCTACGGTTTAATCGAACGCTTTACTGCAATCAAACCGATTGAACTACTGGTGTGCATTGACAGTGCGCCACCCCTGCAGCAGTCCACGGATCTACGGTTTAATCGAACGCTTTACTGCAATCAAACCGATTGAACTACTGGTGTGCATTGACAGTGCGTCACCCCTGCAGCAGTCCACGGATCTACGCTTTAATCGAATGCTTTACGGCAATCAAACCGATTGAACTACTGGTGTGCATTGACAGTGCGTCACCCCTGCAGCAGTCCACGGATCTACGGTTTAATCGAACGTTTTACGGCAATCAAACCGATTGAACTACTGGTGTGCATTGACAGTGCGTCACCCCTGCAGCAGTCCACGGATCTACGGTTTAATCGAACGCTTTACGGCAATCAAACCGATGGAAGTACTGGTGTGCATTGACAGTGCGCCACCCCTGCAGCAGTCCACGGATCTACGGTTTAATCGAACGCTTTACGGCAATCAAACCGATTGAACTACTGGTGTGTATTGACAGTGCGTCACCCCTGCAGCAGTCCACGGATCTACGGTTTAATCGAACGCTTTACGGCAATCAAACCGATTGAAGTACTGGTGTGCATTGACAGTGCGCCACCTCTGCAGCAGTCCACGGATCTACGGTTCAATCGAATGCTTTACGGCAATCAAACCGATTGAACTACTGGTGTGCATTGACAGTGCGTCACCCCTGCAGCAGTCCACGGATCTACGCTTTAATCGAATGCTTTACGGCAATCAAACCGATTGAACTACTGGTGTGCATTGACAGTGCGTCACCCCTGCAGCAGTCCACGGATCTACGGTTTAATCGAACGTTTTACGGCAATCAAACCGATTGAACTACTGGTGTGCATTGACAGTGCGTCACCCCTGCAGCAGTCCACGGATCTACGGTTTAATCGAACGCTTTACGGCAATCAAACCGATGGAAGTACTGGTGTGCATTGACAGTGCGCCACCCCTGCAGCAGTCCACGGATCTACGGTTTAATCGAACGCTTTACGGCAATCAAACCGATTGAAGTACTGGTGTGCATTGACAGTGCGTCACCCCTGCAGCAGTCCACGGATCTACGCTTTAATCGAACGCTTTACGGCAATCAAACCGATTGAAGTACTGGTGTGCATTGACAGTGCGTCACCCCTGCAGCAGTCCACGGATCTACGCTTTAATCGAACGCTTTACGGCAATCAAACCGATTGAAGTACTGGTGTGCATTGACAGTGCGTCACCCCTGCAGCAGTCCACGGATCTACGCTTTAATCGAACGCTTTACGGCAATCAAACCGATTGAACTACTGGTGTGCATTGACAGTGCGCCACCCCTGCAGCAGTCCACGGATCTACGGTTTAATCGAACGTTTTACGGCAATCAAACCGATTGAACTACTGGTGTGCATTGACAGTGCGTCACCCCTGCAGCAGTCCACGGATCTACGGTTTAATCGAACGCTTTACGGCAATCAAACCGATGGAAGTACTGGTGTGCATTGACAGTGCGCCACCCCTGCAGCAGTCCACGGATCTACGGTTTAATCGAACGCTTTACGGCAATCAAACCGATTGAACTACTGGTGTGTATTGACAGTGCGTCACCCCTGCAGCAGTCCACGGATCTACGGTTTAATCGAACGCTTTACGGCAATCAAACCGATTGAAGTACTGGTGTGCATTGACAGTGCGCCACCTCTGCAACAGTCCACGGATCTACGCTTTAATCGAATGCTTTACGGCAATCAAACCGATTGAACTACTGGTGTGCATTGACAGTGCGTCACCCCTGCAGCAGTCCACGGATCTACGGTTTAATCGAACGTTTTACGGCAATCAAACCGATTGAACTACTGGTGTGCATTGACAGTGCGTCACCCCTGCAGCAGTCCACGGATCTACGGTTTAATCGAACGCTTTACGGCAATCAAACCGATGGAAGTACTGGTGTGCATTGACAGTGCGCCACCCCTGCAGCAGTCCACGGATCTACGCTTTAATCGAACGCTTTACGGCAATCAAACCGATTGAACTACTGGTGTGTATTGACAGTGCGTCACCCCTGCAGCAGTCCACGGATCTACGGTTTAATCGAACGCTTTACGGCAATCAAACCGATTGAACTACTGGTGTGCATTGACAGTGCGTCACCCCTGCAGCAGTCCACGGATCTACGGTTTAATCGAACGCTTTACGGCAATCAAACCGATTGAAGTACTGGTGTGCATTGACAGTGCGCCACCCCTGCAGCAGTCCACGGATCTACGGTTTAATCGAACGCTTTACGGCAATCAAACCGATTGAAGTACTGGTGTGCATTGACAGTGCGCCACCCCTGCAACAGTCCACGGATCTACGGTTTAATCGAACGCTTTACGGCAATCAAACCGATTGAACTACTGGTGTGCATTGACAGTGCGTCACCCCTGCAGCAGTCCACGGATCTACGGTTTAATCGAACGCTTTACTGCAATCAAACCGATTGAACTACTGGTGTGCATTGACAGTGCGTCACCCCTGCAGCAGTCCACGGATCTACGGTTTAATCGAACGCTTTACTGCAATCAAACCGATTGAAGTACTGGTGTGCATTGACAGTGCGCCACCCCTGCAGCAGTCCACGGATCTACGGTTTAATCGAACGTTTTACGGCAATCAAACCGATTGAAGTACTGGTGTGTATTGACAGTGCGCCACCCCTGCAGCAGTCCACGGATCTACGGTTTAATCGAACGCTTTACTGCAATCAAACCGATGGAAGTACTGGTGTGCATTGACAGTGCGCCACCCCTGCAGCAGTCCACGGATCTACGGTTTAATCGAACGTTTTACGGCAATCAAACCGATGGAAGTACTGGTGTGCATTGACAGTGCGCCACCCCTGCAGCAGTCCACGGATCTACGGTTTAATCGAACGCTTTACGGAAATCAAACCGATTGAAGTACTGGTGTGCATTGACAGTGCGCCACCCCTGCAGCAGTCCACGGATCTACGGTTTAATCGAACGCTTTACGGCAATCAAACCGATTGAAGTACTGGTGTGCATTGACAGTGCGCCACCCCTGCAGCAGTCCAGGGATCTACGGTTTGATCGAACGCTTTACGGCAATCAAACCGATTGAACTACTGGTGTGCATTGACAGTGCGCCACCCCTGCAGCAGTCCACGGATCTACGGTTTAATCGAACGCTTTACGGCAATCAAACCGATTGAACTACTGGTGTGCATTGACAGTGCGTCATCCCTGCAGCAGTCCACGGATCTACGGTTTAATCGAACGTTTTACGGCAATCAAACCGATTGAAGTACTGGTGTGCATTGACAGTGCGCCACCCCTGCAGCAGTCCACGGATCTACGGTTTAATCGAACGCTTTACGGCAATCAAACCGATTGAAGTACTGGTGTGCATTGACAGTGCGCCACCCCTGCAACAGTCCACGGATCTACGGTTTAATCGAACGCTTTACGGCAATCAAACCGATTGAACTACTGGTGTGCATTGACAGTGCGCCACCCCTGCAGCAGTCCACGGATCTACGGTTTAATCGAACGCTTTACGGCAATCAAACCGATTGAAGTACTGGTGTGCATTGACAGTGCGCCACCCCTGCAACAGTCCACGGATCTACGGTTTAATCGAACGCTTTACGGCAATCAAACCGATTTAACTACTGGTGTGCATTGACAGTGCGTCATCCCTGCAGCAGTCCACGGATCTACGGTTTAATCGAACGTTTTACGGCAATCAAACCGATTGAACTACTGGTGTGCATTGACAGTGCGCCACCCCTGCAGCAGTCCACGGATCTACGGTTTAATCGAACGCTTTACGGCAATCAAACCGATTGAAGTACTGGTGTGCATTGACAGTGCGCCACCCCTGCAACAGTCCACGGATCTACGGTTTAATCGAACGCTTTACGGCAATCAAACCGATTGAAGTACTGGTGTGCATTGACAGTGCGCCACCCCTGCAACAGTCCACGGATCTACGGTTTAATCGAACGCTTTACGGCAATCAAACCGATTTAACTACTGGTGTGCATTGACAGTGCGTCATCCCTGCAGCAGTCCACGGATCTACGGTTTAATCGAACGTTTTACGGCAATCAAACCGATTGAACTACTGGTGTGCATTGACAGTGCGCCACCCCTGCAGCAGTCCACGGATCTACGCTTTAATCGAACGCTTTACGGCAATCAAACCGATTGAATTACTGGTGTGCATTGACAGTGCGTCACCCCTGCAGCAGTCCACGGATCTACGGTTTAATCGAATGCTTTACGGCAATCAAACCGATTGAAGTACTGGTGTGCATTGACAGTGCGTCACCCCTGCAGCAGTCCACGGATCTACGGTTTAATCGAACGTTTTACGGCAATCAAACCGATTGAACTACTGGTGTGCATTGACAGTGCGCCACCCCTGCAGCAGTCCACGGATCTACGGTTTAATCGAACGCTTTACGGCAATCAAACCGATTGAACTACTGGTGTGCATTGACAGTGCGTCATCCCTGCAGCAGTCCACGGATCTACGGTTTAATCGAACGCTTTACGGCAATCAAACCGATTGAACTACTGGTGTGTATTGACAGTGCGCCACCCCTGCAGCAGTCCACGGATCTACGGTTTAATCGAACGCTTTACGGCAATCAAACCGATTGAAGTACTGGTGTGTATTGACAGTGCGCCACCCCTGCAACAGTCCACGGATCTACGGTTTAATCGAACGCTTTACGGCAATCAAACCGATTGAACTACTGGTGTGCATTGACAGTGCGTCATCCCTGCAGCAGTCCACGGATCTACGGTTTAATCGAACGTTTTAGGGCAATCAAACCGATTGAACTACTGGTGTGCATTGACAGTGCGCCACCCCTGCAGCAGTCCACGGATCTACGGTTTAATCGAACGCTTTACGGCAATCAAACCGATTGAACTACTGGTGTGCATTGACAGTGCGTCATCCCTGCAGCAGTCCACGGATCTACGGTTTAATCGAACGCTTTACGGCAATCAAACCGATTGAACTACTGGTGTGTATTGACAGTGCGCCACCCCTGCAGCAGTCCACGGATCTACGGTTTAATCGAACGCTTTACGGCAATCAAACCGATTGAAGTACTGGTGTGCATTGACAGTGCGCCACCCCTGCAACAGTCCACGGATCTACGGTTTAATCGAACGCTTTACGGCAATCAAACCGATTGAACTACTGGTGTGCATTGACAGTGCGTCATCCCTGCAGCAGTCCACGGATCTACGGTTTAATCGAACGTTTTACGGCAATCAAACCGATTGAACTACTGGTGTGTATTGACAGTGCGCCACCCCTGCAGCAGTCCACGGATCTACGGTTTAATCGAACGTTTTAGGGCAATCAAACCGATTGAAGTACTGGTGTGTATTGACAGTGCGCCACCCCTGCAGCAGTCCACAGATCTACGGTTTAATCGAACGTTTTAGGGCAATCAAACCGATTGAACTACTGGTGTGCATTGACAGTGCGTCACCCCTGCAGCAGTCCACGGATCTACGGTTTAATCGAACGCTTTACGGCAATCAAACCGATTGAAGTACTGGTGTGTATTGACAGTGCGTCACCCCTGCAGCAGTCCACGGATCTACGGTTTAATCGAACGCTTTACGGCAATCAAACCGATTGAACTACTGGTGTGCATTGACAGTGCGTCACCCCTGCAGCAGTCCACGGATCTACGGTTTAATCGAACGCTTTACGGCAATCAAACCGATTGAAGTACTGGTGTGCATTGACAGTGCGTCATCCCTGCAGCAGTCCACGGATCTACGGTTTAATCGAACGCTTTACGGCAATCAAACCGATTGAAGTACTGGTGTGCATTGACAGTGCGTCATCCCTGCAGCAGTCCACGGATCTACGGTTTAATCGAACGCTTTACGGCAATCAAACCGATTGAAGTACTGGTGTGCATTGACAGTGCGCCACCCCTGCAACAGTCCACGGATCTACGGTTTAATCGAACGCTTTACGGCAATCAAACCGATTGAACTACTGGTGTGCATTGACAGTGCGCCACCCCTGCAGCAGTCCACAGATCTACGGTTTAATCGAACGTTTTAGGGCAATCAAACCGATTGAACTACTGGTGTGCATTGACAGTGCGCCACCCCTGCAGCAGTCCACGGATCTACGGTTTAATCGAACGCTTTACGGCAATCAAACCGATTGAAGTACTGGTGTGCATTGACAGTGCGTCATCCCTGCAGCAGTCCACGGATCTACGGTTTAATCGAACGCTTTACGGCAATCAAACCGATTGAAGTACTGGTGTGCATTGACAGTGCGCCACCCCTGCAACAGTCCACGAATCTACGGTTTAATCGAACGCTTTACGGCAATCAAACCGATTGAACTACTGGTGTGCATTGACAGTGCGCCACCCCTGCAGCAGTCCACAGATCTACGGTTTAATCGAACGTTTTAGGGCAATCAAACCGATTGAACTACTGGTGTGCATTGACAGTGCGCCACCCCTGCAGCAGTCCACAGATCTACGGTTTAATCGAACGTTTTAGGGCAATCAAACCGATTGAAGTACTGGTGTGCATTGACAGTGCGCCACCCCTGCAGCAGTCCACGGATCTACGGTTTAATCGAACGCTTTACGGCAATCAAACCAATTGAAGTACTGGTGTGCATTGACAGTGCGCCACCCCTGCAGCAGTCCACGGATCTACGGTTTAATCGAACGCTTTACTGCAATCAAACCGATTGAAGTACTGGTGTGCATTGACAGTGCGCCACCCCTGCAGCAGTCCATGGATCTACGGTTTAATCGAACGCTTTACGGCAATCAAACCAATTGAAGTACTGGTGTGCATTGACAGTGCGCCACCCCTGCAGCAGTCCACGGATCTACGGTTTAATCGAACGCTTTACTGCAATCAAACCGATTGAAGTACTGGTGTGCATTGACAGTGCGCCACCCCTGCAACAGTCCACGGATCAACGGTTTAATCGAACGCTTTACTGCAATCAAACCGATTGAAGTACTGGTGTGCATTGACAGTGCGCCACCCCTGCAGCAGTCCACGGATCTACGTTTTGATCGAACGCTTTACGGCAATCAAACCGATTGAACTACTGGTGTGCATTGACAGTGCGCCACCCCTGCAGCAGTCCACGGATCGACGTTTTTATCCACAAGCAAAAACATTTTGTAAGGCGCATTAAGATATAACAAATGTAATTAGAGCTTTGGATTTTATATCAATGCTCCGTCTAATGAGATACTATACTTCAAGATATAAAACTAAAGACCTTTCGCGTATAGAGCCGTGGCGGATTCGGTAAGCTCATGGTAAGTTGGTTTGTGTCGGGCATGTAATGACCAGGGGCCGTATTCATAATCGACACTTAGGCTACGCCACTAGACTTGGCGCTAAGTGGAAGATGCGTCGATCGATTATCGGGTTCAAAGTACATAAGTAGTCATCTAGGAAGTGGATGTTCTGAATTAAGAAAGGGCTAAAATTATGTTGAAGAGGACATCTTAATCATGAGCACCACCACAACGAGGTGGTGAGGCTAAGATGAAAATGTACTTTTCGTGTGTAACTTACGAGGAGATTATGAATACAGCCCCATACCTAGAGCCAATCAGCCGTAACTGCGAACCCGCTAGGCGTGCAAGTAATAATCACCTCTCTTTTAAGTCCATACAACTCTGGTGAGTAGTTTTCTATGGCTACAACCACTCATGCGTGATCCTTGTATTGACATTAGCCACCGCGGTAGGCACCATACCTGCCCAGAGTATTGATTTTTGACAAACGGGGAAGGTGTCCCGGGGTTCTAATCGGTAGATTATCCGTGCGGGACCCACACATGTATATATGTATTAAGAAACGTGGCCAGAAAATGCAAATGCACGTAGTACCTCCATGTCGACGCTGAGAAAGCCCGTGAGTTGTCAAGAGCAGTCGCAGAACGGCCGAAAGTTACCATTATAAGGTAGATGATCCCACATGTTATCTTCAATAAGGAAGGATTAAGAAAATGCAGACGATTTTTTAAAACGCCAATATTGGATGAGAGATTTGGGCCGCACCGAGAAGCATGAAGAAAAAAGACTGAAACAAGGTAAAGCTGTTGCGTAGATATATAAATACATGACTCTCAACTGTTGTATAACGTATACTAATATGTCATAATGGGTCTTTATATATGTCTTAAGTTTGCGGTGGAAGGTGGGGTAGGTGGCATAATTATTAAAATATGTTAATGAAGATGTTTCGTTTTTGGCATTAATAAATCAATATTTCCGATGTATTAATATTTCAGTTGGTAGTTAATTAAAGTTACCAATGGTTGTCAATGATTCGTGACAGATATTTGTGAAGTCAAACCCTTATTGAAACATTGCAGCTATTGAGCTGTGGCAAGAGAAGGCTTGGTCTGTGCCAGCCAAAGCCATTGCCCGCCGGGCGCCCTCCCAAGGGACATTTACCCAGTCGGGGTCTACCCACGAGGTGTCTATATACGCTGCCTCCTCCCCCCCCCCTCACCCTTACGGGTATCCTTGACGACAGACCATGGATCGTCTCCTGGGGATTCTGGGCCAGGTGGGGTCAGTCAAAGTCCGGTGTGACGACGACTTCATCGACAAGCTCAACCACCGCTACACGACCTTCATCCTCGTCATCTTCGCCATTGTGGTGAGCACGAAGCAGTACGTGGGCGAGCCCATCACCTGCTGGTGCCCCGCCCAGTTCACCGACAACCACGAGGACTTCACCAACAAGATCTGCTGGGTGTCCAACACGTACTACGTCCCGCTGGGCCAGAAGAGCTTGCCGGAGGAGGGTCAGCCCAGGCTGCACATCGGGTACTACCAGTGGGTGCCCATGATCCTGCTCGGCCAAGCCCTCCTCTTCTATGTCCCGTGCATGATATGGCGCTACCTTAATAACAAAGCCGGGATTAACGTGAATAACATGGTGGAGGCGGCGGCGACTTTAACGCACACGGCGTACACGGACCAGCGGGAGAAGACCATTCGCTTCATGGCCAAACACATGGATCGTTACCTGGGCAGCACGCGGCCCCGGAAGAAGGGTTGCCTGGTGAAGTGTAAACATTTGATGTCTCGCACGTGTTGTTTAGTCTGCGGCCGGAAATACGGCAATTTTCTATCTGTGTTATACGTCATAACAAAATTGATATACGTCATCAACGCTGGAGGGCAGCTGTTCATGCTGAATGCGGTCATCGGTACCGGATATGACTTGTACGGATACGAAATCATGAAGAAGCTGATCCGGAAAGAGGACTGGGCCGCATCCGAAATGTTCCCCAGGGTCACACTATGCGATTTTCATATCCGAGCGCTGGGTAATATACAGCGCCACACCGTGCAGTGCGTGCTGCCCATCAACCTCTTCAACGAGAAGATCTTCCTCGCCCTCTGGTTTTGGTTCGTCCTCACCTCCATCGCCAACATCATCAGCCTGCTGACCTGGGTGGGTAGAACCACGTTCAGGCTGGACCAGGTGCGCTATGTGAAGCACCATCTGAAGGCGTTGGACCTGCTGCCGTCGGGGGGCCGGGAGCCAAGCAAGAGGCTGGCCGCCCGCTTCGTCAGCTCCTACCTCAGGCTGGACGGAGTGCTCATCCTCCGCATCATTGGCACAAACACCAACGAGCTGGTGGTGGCTGAACTCCTGGCAGAACTCTTCGCTATCTTCAGACTCCGACGGCCGGTCCCAGCGGATGGGGATAGCGACAGGACAGCCATGGTGTGACCCTCTCTACCACTACCGTCACAGACAGGGATAACGTCACCTGGCGTGCCATATCGATCTCAATACACGAAAGGCTGTATTCCTGCGCAGTTACCTGTGATAAAAATTATGACATTTGAAACGGCACACACTAAAAGACATCTTATTGGCTTTTTCCGTGAGCCCAGCATCTAACTCTTGTGTGATGGCTTCCTATGTACTTGATCTCATTCTGTTTCTCGTTTAGTCCATGTATGCACCAATGATACCAAATTATTCATTCATGTATCGATTATGCACGTGTTCTGCCCGGTGATGGCTTGTTTATCTTCCATTTGTCTCTTTTATCATGTGGTAATGTTGTACCATTCGACGTGTTTTTTGCCTGATTTTCTCAGACTGAATATCGTGAAAAGAGAGCGAACATTGATATATATATTTTTTAAACGTCACTGCTTCTGTTTGATTGATTTCTTTGCCATTGCATATCCTTCATGACGGGCAATGGGGATTATTCTGGGGGTTGCATTTCGGGGTCGAATTCCGTAGAAAACCAGATGAAGCAGTGATGTTATCTGGGCCGAGTTCCGCCTCACGGTTGACCGACGCGTACAATTTTGGTCACTCTGAACTAGCTATGGAACGACATTGGTCACATCGAATTATTTTCATTTGTTGCTGGGATATCCACTACATAATTATCCTTACTTTGGAACTATCAGCACAATCTAAATAGTGTAAAATATTGATAAATAAAAGATAATTATTAACCATCGATATTTACGGGTTACCCCCACTTATGTGAAGAATCGTCGTCCAGAGTTTAATATTATCATGTGGGACTGCTCTCGATCGCGGCGAACCATACCCCACTTTCGGTTTAATATTTTACGCGTTGACCAATCCGCCAAGTTCAAATCCTTATTCGTCGTACCGCGCAAGGAGTGCGATCTCGGTACGGCCGTCCACGCATCGGTGACTTGATCGGCCAATAGAGGACAGCATTGTGCAATACAATACACGGCATTCGGCGCTGAAATAGCAATAAGTGACCATCCCTCAATACTCGGTTTTACAGTTAACTTCAGATACGTCAATGACATATAGCACGCTATGCACGTATAAAGTAATCCGGTGTACGCCTGTTTTTCCTCATCGCTTTAATAAATAAATAAAATGGATATATTGCCACATAAATAAGTGCTAAACGTTTCCAAGGAAATGTACGACTGCAATAAAACATACACCTATAATTATACTTTATACAAAACATGACAGCATATATTGCCTGTCACACGCGATAACGCGATAACGCGATAACAGTTAGTGCCACGCCAAAACAACTTTAGCTCATATTAATCTTCTGTGTTTCCATGCTTATATGATCGAGCTAAAACGCCCCAAATAGTAGCAGGGAATACTTTTTCCACTGGTTTTCGCACATGCCGATTTAAATTCTGGGAGCGAGGACGGTGACGTCAAAGGGGAATACAAACGGATGTGCTTTTACATTGAGACTCATATTCTCTCTGCTCATTGGCTTGAACTCAACGAAAAGCACTCAACTATGAGAACAATACACACCTTGGACAACAGAATTCTACGCACTGCATCAAAGCTCACCTGTCAATCTTAGGGCATCATTGGGAAATTTCTAAATAACGCCCAGATGTAATGCTCCTAGAATGTAAGCCGACGGACCTCACTTTTGCTACTTTGACTAACGCGTTTATAGTGATATCGCGGAATAAAAACTGTAACTCCTATTAAAACAAATTCTTATTTGTTTGTCTTCCCTAAACGAAGTTAACTCAGAGTTAAACAAAATCGTGGCACGAACACTTTAAGGAGAATGTACATGTAAATGTACATTCTTGAAGAACGAATGCACGAGGCGTAAGCTGGAGTACGTATCTTTTCACGAATAAACTGTAAATCCCCGTCCAGGTGGTAGCTTTTTTCCTATAGATTTCAGAGACGGATTTAGAGGCGGGGGTTAGGGGGGTTGCATACATTCAAAACGTAGTCTGGCGACTACAATGCAGAGTATAAGAGCATAATGGTTACAGTACGCTAATTATAATTAATATAGGGCTATAGAAGATCAATTTTTCTTGGTTCCTTCTCCTTTGACAAACATTTCATTATCCATTGCCTGTGAGTTTCAAGCAATTTCGTGTTATCGATAGCACGCTTTAAAAAGAAGTGATTGTGTGAAATGGGAAGGCCTACATGTATTAGCTACACTCGCTACTGCTCCGATTATGCATCATATATCCATGTCAGGGTGGGGGGGGGGTCTTGATATCCCAGGGGGGGGGGGGGGGGCTACGTTTTTTTGTACAAAGAAATCTGGCTATGAATTTTATCTAAACAAATATCTTACCGAAAAAGCGATAATATCCTCTATTTCTGTATTTGGAAAAATCATGCCGTCGTACTACTAAAGCTTTAGCCGCGACCACCCTTTCCCCTGGATATCAAGTGGTCCTTCCCTACTGGCTATTGGCAGACATGCCAGTCACAAAAGCCCTTCTCTTATCGATGTTGGAACGGACCCACACTGAACCGTGGCCCACTTTCCCGATGCGTTATCAGATATCCTCAAGGGCAGTGGTCAACCACTCGGGACCTCTCATGGGCGGGTCTCTATCGCCCTACACACTCTGGTCCGCAGCAGGCAATGCTGGACTCACATACTTAAGATGTGGGTAGGAAGAGTCAGTTTATTCAAAAGTGGGGTTTACGGTGACGAAGCCTCACTGGGATATTATAGTGTAGCCTAGCTGGTAAAGAAATTGAATATCAGCCGCGTTATACACCCGTTACAACGCAACGCAACGGAAGAGATCTTCGCGTACCGGCATCGTATGTGAAAGCAGGCCTTACCTGTATACATATATGTCTCGGCCTCGGGGTCTAAGCCTGTCGATATGCGCGCACCGTAAATACACCATAAAGTACTTGACCTTATGACCAGGCCGATACTGTACAATCATAATGACCTAGCTATGTGCACACTCACGGTGACAACTAGATTGACACGGATCTGGGCTACAATTTGAACTTATTGCTGATTGCACCGGAATTTGTGGCTACTCATCTTACCCAAACCATGACGCCAAGCTGTGCATTGATCGCTTAATGACTCGTCGGAGGCGTTACTGACAAGCAAGGAACGAGGGATATTATATCAATGATGGCCGCATTATTGGCTTTCGACAACCCTGTTTTCAGCGCTTATGTATACTACTCAACTGTGGTGATCTTCAAGGTGTTGGCCTTGGTGGCTCTGACCGGGTACCACAGGCTCAAGGCCGGGGTAAGTATAGCCCCATGTGACGTTGTTGGGAAACAACGCCACAAGTCCAGTCTATCAAATCCTGTACGGCATTTTACAAACACGCGTGGCGAGAAGCGGTGCTGATGGCGAGAACTTTTTGGGGTATGGCAATAGTTTCTAAAAGTATGTATCTTACAACTTATCTTGTTATTTTGGTTGAAGTCTCCGTGATTACGACGATATCGTCTGTTGATTTTTCGAAGCAGCGGACAACTCAGTTCTGTCCGCCGCCTTGCCCACCCAGTGGAGAAACTGCGCATGCGTGCATGTCGTTAAGACCGCACCATTCGCTTGGTGGCGCTTCATACACGCAGCTATTGACACGCAATAAGCGAAACGCCACCTGGCGAAAGCCGCTGGTGAAGAATGACCAAATACGAAATACCGCGGTAAACAACAAGAAAGTCTCATTTCAACCGAATTGATAGTAATGCGATATTTTGTTAGTTCATATGCATGTGGGTTTTGTGGTAAATATAAAATTAAGGTATCAGAGTACAAAATGACAAGGGTTTGATGGATCGTGCGGTTAACAACACTTAGTCGCCCACAAAAACAAATCTTACACCCTCATTTTCTACATGAGGAAATGAGACTGTTGTGTGTAGCAACAACTGTCTCATATGAGACTAGGGTAAGTATACGTCTTTACTCATTCACATTATAAAAGATGATTAATGCATACTAAAGGAATTTAAAAGTTCAAAGTTGCATATTGAGGTGTTTGCTATTTTGTGAATGTCGATTTTGCGTATAAGAACACAAACCTAAGGCCTTAAGATTCATAACAAACTATAAACACCTACCATATCCAGCACCAATTATCTGCCAATGACTAAAACAATCTAACTTCTTGAATTTTCCCTCCAAAAAAGTGAAAACGTGTGCCATTAACGTGTGTACACATGTTGTTTGCTGGTCCCACCGACAGGGGGCGCCCTAGCCCCAAACTATATATGACAACAGAAGCGTCCGGAGCGCCACTTCCCCTTGCCGGCGATCGTTGACACTGCATGGATTGTTTGAACCTAAAAGCCAGCAGGTGTTCAAAAGCGTGGGTGTGAATCAGGTCTAACTGGCCGTTTCCTCGCATCTCTTGATCGTTTGACGCATCGAGCAACCTTATATGTGACCGTCTTTCGACTTAGCAAACATTATATCTCTTCGAAATATCAATATTAATACAATGTACATAACAAGACAAAATATAGACTAAAAATATCAGGACCTTTGCCCAAAATTCCGTAAGTGACAATGTCACAATGTGGCAATATTCATGTGCTATTCTTGTAAAGATATAACAAAGTACTCATTGCTCAAAAATCAGGATATTTTACCGTCTTGTTTTTTTTATAATGAAAAATAAGTGAAACTAAACTTAACTCTCATAGGCCATAAGATGTATCTATGCCGCAAATATGAAAGAAGAACATGACTTAAAATATACATGTAGTCTTTTGCTTGAAGTAAAAACGACTCATAAGACATCAAGGAACCCGACTTGGTTCTGTCCATTTAACGCGTCCAGATAATTGACCACGCAATACACCTTTTTTCTCGTATTGTAGGTGGTGTGTGAGAGGACCTTGGAAAGTGGGGGACTCTCATATAACGAACATTTCGTGATACGATACATTTTTTTACGATGTTACGTTTTACAACAATATGCCAAAATACCTCAATACACCTATATTTTATGCCACGTCCTCACATCACAAGATGACACATGACTGGAACAAGTTCATGTAATGAGAAATTATTTTCTCATAGCCATAAAGAGCGGGGGCCGTTATTGAAGTGTTAACGATGTTAAGGCATGATGTTTCTGCACTTTTTATAGGTGTTTTCCAACGCAGAAGACAGGATATTCTTTGGCATTGAAGCGAAGAAACCCACCTTCAACAACGAAGAAGTGGAACGAGTGCGCAGGTAGGGGGCAGGATGAGGAGGAGGAAAGAAAAAACAGAGATAGTACGCAGTCAGTTCGGGATAGGGCACCGAACGTGCGAATAGACGGTTTTGAATAACATGATGAGAATAATTGGGGATATTCGAAGGAAGGTAAGTATTATGTGCAAGAGCAGGACTGACTACATGTACACATTCGAAGGAAATACATTGCTGTGGGCAGGGGGGGTCCGCGGTAAAGCCTTCCCTTTTTCACCGCCAAAATCCACTCGGTCGGGGCGATTTACCGACAAAATCGGCTGGGTCCGGGGCGTTTTACGGCAAAGATCCGCTCGGAAGGGGTATTTTTTCGCGGCAACCGGGGTATCTTCTTCATCAATAATGTCCGCTCTATAGGATCATCTGTTTTGTCACAAATGTCCGCTTCCTCAGGCATCAAGGGGCACCCGCGGACCTCCCCCCCCACCAGATTCGTATAACAGTGCCCCCCCCCCCCCGGGGTAGATGTAACGTAAAAGTATTAGATAGAAATTGAAAGGGAAGCAAGTATTAGCGTGCGAATATAGGGAATACACTGACCGTATTGGAAGGGGGGGGGGGGCAGGGGGCGGGGGGGGGGGGGGTCGTGTTTCCAGATCACAAAGAATAAGTTTCTTTATTCTCAGGTCACGATGAATTGAAAAGGATAACTCCCAGCATATATATAGGAAGAGCGAATACATGATATAAATCAGCAATATTAAAATATCCAGTTCACGATTAATGCAAATCTTTGATCACGACGATCGGCTAATACCTCATTCCCAGTTCACGAAGAATTATTTGCCTCAATCCCAGTTAACTGTGAAATGACAACACCATTCTCGAGGAACGGAAATACCCCTTGCACCCCCCCCCCCCCCCCCCCCCCTGGATGGACAGAACAGTTTAAACTGCAAGTAGGATATAGGCTGAAATCATTCAGTAAGGAACAATCTGAGAATGCACTGTTAACGTCAATATGTATTTATGTACCATTCATTCAGGAATCACCTGAATGACCTTGAGAACAACCCCATCTTCCTGGTCGTCGGTCTGCTCTACGTGTTGACGCAGCCCTCCCCCCAGGTGGCGCTCTGGCACTTCCGGGTGTTCGCTGGTTCCCGGATTCTCCACACGGTGGCGTACCAGAATGGCATCCAGCCCTGGAGAGCAATCTTCTTCACCACGGGTCTCCTCGCCACAGTCTCCATCATGATCCAGCTTATGATGGCCGCAGCGTGACTTTAAACAATCTTTATTTGAAAGACTTATGCTGAAAGGGATCCCATGACTGCCACAACATCTGTTTTAATGATCAACATTATTTTGCCTCTCGTACATTGATGTTGTCGTCGATTTTGTCTATATTTATTGTGGCAATTGCCTTGCGCCTCAGCTCAAGTAATCTCGCTTCTTAATTTGAAAGACTGATGCTGAAAAGGACCATATGACTGCTACACCAATCGCTTTTAAGGAACACAATTCTAACTTTTACCTCTCGTATATTGATATTGTCGATTTTGTCTATATTGCTTGTAGAAGTTGCCTTGCGCCTATGTTAGTTAGCTCCTTCTTCTTGCAAAAATCAATGAAAAGATAAAAAGATGATATTCAGATGTCTGTTACCAGAGAAAATATAGTACTAATTACATAATCTCAGCTTTTAGTGCCTTGAGCTCGATCGATTGGGACATATATCCCATAGTTTTAACCTTAGTAGGCTACATCCATCCGGGACATTTCCTTTAACCTCATGTCATAGTTCCGGGAGGTTTCTTGGCCCGATTTAGCCTTCATTATACACAAACCTTACCTTCATTTCACTTCAGGGCGCTAGTCTAAATATGTTATGGTCAAGAAACACCGTCGTGTATGTTTGGCCATCGTGCACCACGGTCCACTGCTGACGTAATTAGGTCAAACCACTTTAGGGCATTTTGGTGGCCTGTATCCCCTACACACTCCGGTCTGCAGGCACACTGAGAGAGTCCTGTACGAGCTCGAGACATCTCGTGTACGCGCGTCTCCTCGTCCCATGAAACGAGAACGCGAGATAAGGAGATTGTCGGTACTACGTAATGCAAACAGGGAAAAGGGATTCGCGCGAGCATGACCAAGTTTTGCGAGTGTTAACTTTTTCCGTTTTGAACTTTACAAAAGGGTAAAAGGTATTGCGCGCGTGTTACCAATATTCGCTTTGCTCTTTTCAAAAAGGGCAAACGGTTTCTGATGACTATACCCTGTTTTACTTGTTTCATGTTTTAAAACGGTGACGGGCAAAGGACTTGTCGAATCCTTTTTCGGCTTTACCTTTTGTGAAACAGAAAATTGAAAAAGAAAAAAATCAGTTTTTTTATTGCTCAGAAGTAAAAGAAAAAATACTAAACGATACCGATAACACGGGATTTTCGAGCCTCTGAGTATTTGAGGGAAAAGAGGCTTTGGAGGGGCGGGGGGTGGCGGGAACATGGAACGGCCGTCGACATGCGACAAGGTGTGGGTGGCGGATCCAAAAGCGTGCAGGACGGGGGGGCGGCTGGGACGAAATTGCCCCAGCTAGTCCTTCGCCCCCCCCCTCCGGCTCGTAAAATTTTGAAACCTGCTAAAAATGTGCAAGTCACCTTGTATTTGAACCATGTGCTGGCTCATACACTATGACATACACTATGACTTGCACTTTGTAAATAAGTACACGCTATAGGGGATGAGGCCAGTGATTCGTCGCGGTTAATGTCTAGGCTCTTCCCCAGACTGCCGCTACGTGGCGCTACTGCAGCTTCGCGGTGAGGGAGGGTGGATAAGCCAACAGTTGCCCAGGGCCTACTGTCCTCCAACCCCCCACCCCCGAACTTACCTGCAGTCGAGCGTTCCACCATTCAGGTTAGAGGGTGACGAAGGAGGTGCTTGCGGTTGTACGGAGGGGGGGGGGGGGTAGCTTAATGATAGTCACCTGCTGCAGGCATCTGTGTCGAGTGTTTACACCCACTAGAAGGGCCCCATAGGGGCTTTTTCGACACAGCGACACGGCGATTTTTAAAATCGATAACGCGACATTGGGGTTGCCTTAGAATCGACATGCGACATAAGACTTAGCGACATGGCGACATGGAACTTTTCCTAAAATCGACACGCGACATTGACCTTTTCTTAAAATCGACACGCGACATGGACCTTTTCTTAAAATCGACACGCGACATGGCTACCCCCCCTCAGGGGCCCTACTAGAACGGTTTAAACAAGACGTTTTGACGTGTATGGCACGCGAAACTCGCTATTATGCATAGTGTAGACATTCATGAAATGCAAGTAGAGTGGCCCGGACGCTATTTTGTTCACAATCTTAAAATCCATGGCATTTATCTATAGTCGTTATCTTTAAAGGAAGGGCATTTTATTATTTTTCGCAAGACACGGGTGCATGTAGCATACGATGAGTACACCACAATTCTTGCTAACTTGTTTTGTTTTTCCTTCTTATAAAAAACACTGCATTAATGTCATCGGATAATAATGCAAATGTGATACATAATTTAACAAATACAATCTTGCTTTTAATTTATAAGTAGCCTACTTATACGCAAATCCGTGCTTTTCTAGCTAAGTCGTATTTTGTTTTCGCCACTCCATCGCCACTCACAACGGTCTATGTTGGAGCACGCCCCTTAGTCCATGTATTATTGTAGTAAACGTGAGTAATACTTGATCTATGCTAAACCAAATGTCCGCCGTAACATGGAATAACGACTTTCAACTGCGAATGAAGTTAAAGGATTTGGGTTTATAATACCCCATCCGCGTGCCATACAAAGGTCCAATGCGAACCTCCCGCTGAGGTCTGCAACATTTTTTGTTTTGACCCGCGGGAAATACAGAAGCATCACAACAGCGACGGTGTGACAGACAGACTGACAGAAGTCACCATGGCAGCCCTCCTATCTTACGACAACCCTGTGTTCCGTGCCTACGCCCTGAGTGCCGGAGTGGTCGTGGCCAAAACCTTCGCCATGAACGTATTGATCGGGTTACGGAGAAACCGGGCCAACGTAAGTGATAGTGTCTGACAGTGCTACCCTCAGGTCAGCCTGCGGATTATGCCCAGCGCTGATACGGGTTATATGGCTCGATCACCAGCGGTGTCTTGGGGATACGCGGGTACGGGTGTGATGGCCTGTTGTGGGGCGCTGATGGGGGTCGGGTAGAGGCCCTGGGATATGGGACCTGGGAGTGACGGGGTGGGGCGCTGATGGGGGTCGGGTAGAGGCCCTGGGATATGGGGCCTGGGAGTGACGGGGTGGGGCGCTGATGGGGGTCGGGTAGAGGCTCTGGGATATGGGGCCTGGGAGTGACGGGGTGGGGCGCTGTTGGGGGTCGGGCAGAGGCCCTGGGATATGGGACCTGGGAGTGACGGGGTGGGGCGCTGTTGGGGGTCGGGCAGAGGCCCTGGGATATGGGGCCTGGGAGTGACGGGGTGGGGCGCTGATGGGGGTCAGGTAGAGGTCCTGGGATATGGGGCCTGGGAGTGACGGGGTGGGGCGCTGATGGGGATCGGGTAGAGGCCCTGGGATATGGGGCCTGGGAGTGACGGGGTGGGGCAGAGTGAGATGCGTTTTCTGTCCCAGTTGTGAAAGCTAGGTCATTCATTCTTATGTTCACCTCAGTGATAGCCCAAAACCCTACTCTGTGTGTGGGCTGAGAAACAGCCTAACCGCACGCTATATTAAAATTTAGATCTGAAACAACCCCATTTCAGGGTTGTTGGACTTCCCCTGCTGCAGTGGGAAAAGCTTTATAATAGAAACAGATCCTAATCACACCAGTAAACTTCTTTGAAAGGCAAAAAATACTCAAGTTTGTCACCACATCCTTTCCCTGACCCAATTACTGAGTCCCTGAACCGGAAGTAATCAGTAAACCAATTATCATGGCTTATGTGATCATGTGATGACCTTGCACAGGTGTATTGACCAACTTCCTGCACTCAAAGATGGTGGCATGTTAGTGTCAATATTTGTGCCAGTAGGCAATTATATGGCTCCTTTTGAAGACCGGCCGGCCTTTAACAGTTTTGGAACTTTAACAGTTAATGCATCAGTAATCTTGTGGAACAAAGTAGGCTACTTTAAAGTAGCCTAGCTAATTATGCAAGCTATATATATATATATATAACAATTTAATTTAATTATCGATCACGTGAAGTTGATTTTTCCCTATATCTAATGCAACATATGGCTATGATTCTTTCACCACCATGCATAGCCATGGGTTCATCGCTACTTCAGTGTCACAAAGAAAATATTGTACGATAACCGTGCCCATTCGCACATGTGGGCTAGTCACATACGTGACAAGGCCGACTGTGTGCGGTGATGTAGGCCTATGCCCTGGGCCCGTAAGTTCGAAACCGCGAGGGCAAAAAATCTTGCCCCCGCGTGACGTTTTGCCTCTATTTGGCCTCGCCCCCAACTTTTCGCCCTAATCGGTAAGTTCGAAAAACTCCCCCTGAAATTAGCCCCGAATTTGCCTCTACTTTGCCCCAAATGAAGGACAGCTTCTGAGCCGGCCCTGATCGGGGGCTGAAAGCGGGGCAAGGTCTGCACGCATTGACGAGTGTTCTTGCAGACAACTTAGACGATTTGATTTCATTTTCAAGTACTAATGAAGAGATACGCAAGAGTTTTTATGAAATTACGGGTAATTATATCGCGTTATCTGCATAAATTATAAATTTGGACTAAAGAAAAAACGTGTTACCCCTTTTTGTATATGACGGATTATATATATATAGCCTAGGCCTACTCACGTAATGTGTCATTTGTGGATATCCATTGTTCATACACTGAAATTGTGTTACTTGTTCTTGATTATCTTCTAGTTTGTTTAAACATCATTTATTTCTGGAGGTTTGCAATAGCGAATACACATATTAATGCTCACCTCAACATAAAAAAAGAAAAATTAAATTGGATGTACAGCAAAGGACGGTAATAAGTAATACTATAAATATAGTAATGTCAACAAATGAAGTGCATGAATATAAGCTCAGATAAATACCAAATACATAATTAAATGAGTTTGCCATGACCCTTAACTAGAAAACCTGGCTGAGTTGCGGATAAATAAATGAACTGCCCTAAATATAGCGACGCTGTCTTCAAAACACAGCTCGGGGCTACCAAACAGCAACAATTCACAAAGGATATTAAATTCATGCCTGCTTTCTGGATATATATTGATACCATACAATTTTAAAAACGATAGATCTGACATTAGGATTTCGCGATGCATCTCATACTCTGGACATTTTAACAGATAGTGAAGTGCGTCTTCAGATTTCCCGTTACATTTACTACAAGTAGAATCCTTAATAAAACCGTATCTTTTGCGAGGTCCATTAAGTGCGTTCAGGCCTAGGCGGAGTCTGGTGTGGTAACAGGATTGTTAAAATAGTTATACAATTCGTTGCCGGGGTAAAAAAATGACTTCCTATACAGTGACTTAAAAAGTGATAATGACGTTGCTAGTTTAACACACTGAGGCAAGGAAATCTTCTAGTTGTCTAACGCTATATGCTTGTTGTCGTTATGAATGGTGCTAACTTATTGTACCATGGTATTATCAAAGCTTTCCGGGTACAACTGGTGCAATTGATTGCACTCACATCCTCACAAAGCTGTTGTTTCATATTAATATTATATTCGCAAAATGTTTCCGTTACAGAACTGTAGTGATCGTCAATGCCATCATGGCCCTAGAAATGGAAGACAAAAGGGACGATATCCCGGGTGCGGGGCTATGGTTTTTCGGTAGAGGCAAACACATTTTCTTGGGGTGCGACGAGGGGTGCATTTATGTTTTGGGCCATGGGGAGGTTAAACTTTTTGACTCGGGCATTATGTGTTTCTTAGGAAATAGAGGATTTTTTTTTGGCAAAGGGCAAAGCACGATTTTTTTTTAAACTAACTACGGAGCCAAAGTTTTTTTTACAAAACAACCATTGGTCAGTAGTCCCTAATTGTAAGATACTTTGCAAATATAACGGCTTTAGCCACAATAACTGAGAAAAATATGGACATAGTTAATTGCTTTATTATTGTCTGTTTAACTTCCTCGAATGTTTTTACTGTTACTACTTGAAATTCTTATGAGACATCAAAATACATTTTTGCTACTCGTTGTTGATGACATATATAGGTCAATAAACTGGAATGCGAGGCGAAGAGGACAGCAAGCCGAGGTAAAGTTGCGAACCAATACTTCGAGTTTGGCCACGTATACATGACGTATGACTTATGTCCCCCCCCCTCCGCCCCCCCCCCCCACACTACCCGCCTGAACTATGAATGATAAGACGAACGCATCTTATAATCTATCGTTTATTCAACTTCATTCAAGTACAGCACAATGGCGTCGCTAGCCGAGCACGACAGCTAAGGGTCACCAGATTCTAATCTGTGAAGTGTAGCTTCCACATAGAGGGTTTTGGTATCGGCCAGTCTCTGCTGCGCAGCATAAGGGGCCGTCATCTGTCGGTACAATTGCAGTTGAGTATCTGCCACGACGTGCCTAGTCTTGCGCTTAAACTGCTGGTCCGGCATTCGTGTAGCTGATGCAACTGCATACACGTGCGAAATAAAACATTGATTTACAAATCATTTTCTGCGTTAAGATCTATGTCGTCCAGCTTTTTTCCCAATAATAGATGATTGGTTTGAAGAGTAACTACAGATATGTAATTAATGCATTATAGCACTAACAGCAAACCCACTTACCAGCTGTGTTAGAAAACTTGAGGATGTGTGATTAATAATCATTATTGGAGTTAATAAATATTACCTCAGTTGAGATCAACAACTAATTCACCGTTATCAGCCAAGCCCCAAAAGACCTTACCTCTGACAATAGCAGAATTAATAAACGCAAAGTCCAGTATGTGTGTGAACTTGCTGGTATCATTCACCAAGGTTCAGTTGAGTGACACTGCAGACCATTTATCACATTCTCTGAAACAAAGCTTCATATATTAATCAACAATGAATATGTGTGGGAGGTTTATGCTTTATTTTCTTTGCTGGCATGTTAAAGTACTACATAAGCTGTCATAACATGCTTAAATCATAGAAATGTGCCACATATCATATATTTTGTAAGTTCATATTGTGGAGACCAATCAAATATTTCCTGTCTATGCACATGATTTAATTTAGAACTCATTAACTGTTTATACCATACTATTAGTACAGTGCTAATGTAAAAGAAAGTTTGAGGAAATAATATTACAAATATTACTATTAAATAGCATTGTCAGAATGATCTATCGCATACTCAGGATAGAATTCACAAAAAGTGGCTTCATTAAGTAATGAATTTCAATCAAAACTCACATGGCCACAGGATATATAAACATGTAATTGTAACCGATCCAATACAAAAGAGACATATAACTGTCATATATAGTAATCAGACCAGTAACTTGCATGTAACAGGGATTGCGCACTAAGGCAACACGGTAAAACTGATTTGAAGATCACTTAGAATGTTATAAAATAGACATGAAGACCTGTCAGGTAATATCTTAAATTTATATGAATAAAATAATGAAAGTGCATTTTTCTAAGTCAAGTAACTAATTACTGGTTCACCTGCTATAAGCCTATGTATACCATATCATTATTCTGGATTATTAACAAATGTATACTTTAATATTAGATCCATTACATATCTATTATGTCAAGAATGTATAGCCCCAATTGAGTTGATCAATTCAAAAAATAAAGTCTAACCTAGAAAATTTCACACAGAACTAACTGCAATTATAATACATTTAGCATCCACTCATATTATATATGGGTTGGACATTGTCAGTGACATTACACCACAGCCACAAGTGCTCACTTACCTCTGTCAATCACAATTAGGCCTAGTATATATCCAACATACACCAGCCCCCTATGTATAATGTTAATACAATATCCATCATGCACCAGCCCCAAGGGCATGGGGGGGGGTGGGGGGGGTGTGATATGTGATAGACATAGTACTAATTATGATCAACAGAGGTGAACGCTTGTGATTACAGCAGCCTGAATGGTAGGTGGCGACTGCAAGTAAAACATGAGTCAAATCTGTCACATAAAAAAGGTTTGTAGTGTTGCCATGTACCATTGTTCCCACACACCACCCACCTGCCATTGGCATTGAGGCTCCGGTGCTGACACTGCCCTCGACGCCCTCGATTCTACACGCCCGCCCCCCCCCCCCCGCCCACCCACCTCCCCGAGATGTAAACACCACAGGCACAGTAAATCAGTGGAGGGGGGAGGCCGGGAGGGGGGGGGGTAGCAGGCCCCACAACGCATACTAAAGACACATTAGTATGCGTTGTGGGGCCCCCTACCCCCCCCCCCCGGCCTCCCCCCTCCACTGATTTACTGTGGCTGTGCCTGTGGTAAACACTGTCACGGCAAATTTGCGCGCAAGCACATAACTTACCTGCTAATCAAGCTTGTAATGTAAGTCCATGCCATGCCTCTTGGCGTTTGCCCTTCGTTATAGAGCAGCCTTAAAAGGGCCCGATATACATGGGTTTATTGTCATTGACGCCTTTTAGCAACATTCTGCCTTCACTCGTCGGGCAACATCCTCGTTTACTGTCTGCACTTCCGCTCATGTGTTGCAGGAAATAGTCATCTCGGTAAAATCTCGCGGTAGAAACCCGCCCCCGGGAAATGGTTTTCGGGGACAAAAGCGAAATGCGTTCGAACTTACGGATCGGGCCCTTTTTTCGGAAAACGCCCCGCCTTGGCCTTGCCCTGAGGCAAGGCACAATTCCCCGCCCCCGTTTTGCCCGCAATTTGCCCTATCGAACTTACGGGCCCTGGTCTGTACCCTGACCTGTACCCTGACTTGTACTGTGAGCACATGCAGCCTTGAGTGACCTCATTCAGTCGCGCGTCCGGCGGAGTGGCGTTGGTGTATGTGTGTCGGGTGGGGGTGCGGGTCTCGATTGGGTGGGGTGGGGTCTCGATGGGGGGGAGGGGGGGGGGGTCACGATGGGGGGGGGGGGAGGGGGGGGGGGATACCCTCCAGATCAGCTTGAAGTGGGATCAGCATAGATTTAAGGTCGGCGTGTGACACCGGCCTTCACTGGCCCGATGGGTCGGGGAGTGACAGCGGCCTTCACTGGTCCGGGGGGGTCGCTGTGTGACACCAGCCTTCACTGGCCCGGGGGGTCGGGGTGTGACAGCGGCCTTCACTGGCCCGGGGAGTGACAGCGGCCTTCACTGGCCCGGGGAGTGACAGCGGCCTTCACTGGCCCGGGGGGTCCTTCACTGGCCTGGGGGGTCGGGGTGTGACACCGGCCTTCACTGGCCCGGGGAGTGACAGCGGCCTTCACTGGCCCGGGGGGTCCTTCACTGGCCTGGGGGGTCGGGGTGTGACACCGGCCTTCACTGGCCCGGGGAGTGACAGCGGCCTTCACTGGCCCGGGGGGGTCGGGGTGTGACAGCGGTCTTCACTGGCCCGGGGAGTCGGGGTGTGACACTGGCCTTCAATGGTCCGAGGGGTCCTTCACTGGCCTGGGGGGACGGGGTGTGACACCGGCCTTCACTGGCCCGGGGAGTGACAGCGGCCTTCACTGGTCCGGCGGGTCGGGGTGTGACACCGGCCTTCACTGGCCCGGGGAGTCGGGGTGTGACACTGGCCTTCACTGGCTCGGGGGGTCCTTCACTGGCCTGGGGGGTCGGGGTGTGACACCGGCCTTCACTGGCCCGGGGAGTGACAGCGGCCTTCACTGGTCCGGGGGGTCGGGTTGTAACACTGGCCTTCACTGGCCCGGGGGGTCCTTCACTGGCCTGGGGGGTCGGGGTGTGACAACGGCCTTCACTGGCCCGGAGAGTGACAGCGGCCTTCACTGGTCCGGGGGGTTGGGGTGTGACACCAGCATTCACTGGCCCGGGGGGTCCTTCACTGGCCTGGGTGGTCGGGGTGTGACACCGGCCTTCACTGGCCCGGGGAGTCGGGGTGTGACACTGGTCTTCACTGGCCCGGGGGGTCCTTCACTGGCCTGGGGGGTCGGGGTGTGACACCGGCCTTCAGTGGCTCGGGGAGTGACAGCGGCCTTCACTGGTCCGGGGGGTCGGGGTGTGACACCGGCCTTCACTGGCCCGGGGGGTCCTTCACTGGCCTGGGGGGTCGGGGTGTGACAACGGCCTTCACTGGCCCGGGGAGTGCCAGCGGCCTTCACTGGTCCGGGGGGTTGGGGTGTGACACCGGCATTCACTGGCCCGGGGGGTCCTTCACTGGCCTGGGGGGTCGGGGTGTGATACCGGCCTTCACTGGCCCGAGGGGTCGGGGCGTGACAACGGCCTTCACTGGCCCGGGGGCTTGGGGTGTGCCAGGGGCCTTCACTGGCCCAGGGGGTCGGGGTGTGACACCGGCCTTCACTGGCCCGGGGGGTCCTTCACTGGCCTGGGGGGTCGGGGTGTGACACCGACCTTCACTGGCCCTTGGGGTCCTTCACTGGCCTGGGGGGTCAGGGTGTGACACCGGCCTTCACTGGCCCGGGGAGTGACAGCGGCCTTCACTGGTCCGGGGGGTCGGGGTGTGACACCGGCCTTCACTGGCCCGGGGGTTTGAGGTGTGACACCGGCCTTCACCGGCCCGCGGGGTTGGGGTGTGACACCGGCATTCACTGGCCCGGGGGGTCCTTCACTGGCCTGGGGGGTCGGGGTGTGACACCGGCCTTCACTGGCCCGAGGGGTCGGGGAGTGACAACGGCCTTCACTGGCCCGGCGGCTTGGGGTGTGCCAGGGGCCTTCACTGGCCCAGGGGGTCGGGGTGTGACACCGGCCTTTACTGGCCCGAGGGGTCGGGGTGTGACAGCGGCCTTCACTGGCCCGGGGGCTTGGGGTGTGCCAGGGCCTTCACTGGCCCGGGGGGTCGGGGTGTGAAAGCGGCCTTCACTGGCCCGGGGGGTCGGGGTGGGACACCGGCCTTCACTGGCCCTAGGGGTCGGGGTGTGACAGCGGCCTTCACTGGTCCGGGGGGTCGGGGTGTGACAGCGGCCTTCACTGGCCCGGGGGGTCGGGGTGTCACGCCGGCCTTCACTGGTCCGGGGGGTCTTCACTGGCCCGGGGGGTCGAGGTCGGACACCGGCCTTCACTGGCCTGGGGGGTCGGGGTGCGATAAGTCTGTGATGAGTCTATGATGATATGATCTTCCCTCCGTAGGCTTACGCCAACCCTGAAGACGCCATGTTCGCCACGGGAGCAGAGAAAGACAAAGTAAAGCCGCGAGTGAACGAGGCCGTGGAGCGAGCACGCAGGTAAGGTACCCAACGGAACTGTTTATAAAGTGTGTACGGCTTTGGCGGGGGGCGGAGGGAGCTAGACCCCCGCCTCCAGTTGAAAGCGGTGAAAGAGCATCCCTGTCCTCGTCACTGTTACCCCCGTCTGTTACTCTCATATAATATGCCTGCACCCCTTGTCAGTACTTCGAAAATGGTTTAACAAATATCTTAACAAATATCGTATAAAATCGATGATAACTGACTTCAACTGGTACAATATGTTGCCCTCTATTCTACAGGAATCACCTGAACGACATCGAGAACATCCCCATCTTTCTGGCTCTCGGTCTCCTCTACGTGTTGACGCAGCCCTCCCCCCAGGTGGCGCTCTGGCACTTCCGGGTGTTCGCTGGTTCGCGGATTCTCCACACGGTGGCGTACCAGAATGGGCTCCAGCCCTGGAGAGCGCTCACCTTCATGGCTGGTTTACTCTCCTGCCTCTCCATGGTGACCCAGGTCATCATGAAGGCGTGGTAACGAAGCGCCCTCCTCGGCGACCTTGGCAGCGACAAGGTCATCACTGTGAAGCAATAAATATATAAAGAAAAACAAAACGGAGGTCATTAGATTTATTTAGCAAGACTAGCTGTTATATTTTACGTTGTATTTTAACAACCTCCATAAATAACCTGTATGACCTTGGTCATGGTGTTGGGACATTGCTTATGTGTTGTTATTCGTCAGTTACTGGTGGTTCGTCATTTGACTAGTTTACATATATATGGTACTTTTCTTCTGTCATATGGATAACCTCATATTTTGTTTTGTTTGTTTTACGTATATAGATAGTATAGAAATAAAAATCGTGTAGTAACTTCTTCGTGTTGCGTGTTAAAATTACCACCGGGGAGTGGGGGGGGGGGGCTCTTACAAGGGTTGTCATGGCTGCAGTAAGCCCATGACAATGTGCACTCCCCCCTCCCCATGTGCCGTAACTCATCTGGATCGGTAATCCTATGCTAACCTAAGGAAACACTTGGTCATGGGGGTTTAACCCTCCCCCCTCAAGCAAGGGGATGTTGAATATAACAATTACTGTTGAAGTCGAACTCTTTTTCAATGACCCTTTTTAAGCAATGGAAAGTTGGGCGCCCCTCCCCCGGGCGTTAACGAATTCGTGAACACCCGTCACCCCCCCACCCCCCCCCACGCGGTTGCAATTTTTTAGTGACCTCCCCCACCCCCGTTCATATTCCTAGATTCTCCCCTGTAGTATCTCTAGTAATTTGGTATCATTATTCAGAGCCACATGCCGTAGTTCTTCCATTTGTGATACAATATGGCGCCACAAGTTTTGCGCTGGCGCAAGCGCGAACTTCATGTCATGAAATGCCAACGTTTCCTACACGTCACCATTACCTTTAAAAACAACGTGGCGTAAACGTCATGGCAACTTTCTTTTACACGTGAATGCAGCGTGCCCAGGCCACGTGGTCACAACCAACCCCACCACGTAAAATTGTTACCTGGGTTCGTAGCCTACATATTATATTATAGTAGGCCTATGTATAGTGGTGTTTTGGCGAACCGAGAATGTCGGCCCTAAAAGGCGGGGTCAGGTCGCCTAACCCTCCTTCCCCCACGCTGAGTCCGCCTCTGCCCAACTCAGAGGCGGATCCAAAAAATGTGAATAGGGGGGCCCATTTCAGGGTCGAATCCAGATATGCTGCACAGGGGGGGGGGCGGCGTTTTGGTTTTCATATGTTAAATTGTATACATCATATAAATTTCGGCCCTAAAAGGGGTGTCCGGGGCCGGCTCCGCCACCCCCCCCCCCCCCCCTTGGATCCGCCCCTGCACTCGTCCCCTTTGATCTCGTCGCCGACTCCTCTCACCCTGTAATCATTTCCCGCCTTCGGTCTTCATGGTGGCACGGAGCGCCCCCTACCGAATGCAGGGCGGCTAGCACCGGAAGTGTTCAGAGCCTCCAGGCCCAAAACGGTGGAGGTGCGACGAGAAGACGATATAAGAACTTATTTGTTTGCGGTTGTTTATTGCACATTTCGTCAACGCTTTGCAAAATCAACAAAAGGCAAGTTGTCTAGTATTTGGAATAACTTAAATTTTGAGACCATCGTTACTTTGTTTGTCTGTACAAGGCTGCTTATGAGAATTCTTCGTTCGTATTGTTATACGTCTCTATTATCGCCCATTTGGCTAACCATCAACTTGATCAAGTCCAGTGCCGGTGTGGTATGCGGGATTGTCCCCCATGCGGAGATGTCCCCCCTGTATCTATCATAATGGCACCGTACGAACATATGGAGCGGAGAGGGTCTCAATATCATGTATTTTGTATAAGGGGGACAGCTGCGCATGGGGGGACACTTCCGCATGCCACACCGGCCGCCGGATGCCAAGTCAAGTGCAGGGTAGCCTGAAAACAAGACGTTAGTGTCATAAGACAATTGGCAATGGGACGACAAGTAATGTCTGAACTCATTACTCATTCAAGAAACCTATTTTCAATTCCAATCTTGAAATTGAAAATAGCAAATTTCTTTCTTGATCTAGCATGTCTAGATGGAAGTGTGGGGCAATGGGGAGATTAGCACTCATTCTGACATTCAGTCAATATGACTGCAAAGATAAATATTTTTACTGACAACAGAATTTTTTTACTTCGCATGAGATCGGTCATGGTATCTCATTATAAATATTTATATCCAGGGCGGCGAATATTGTTATGGTGGTACTGAACTTAACTACCTACCTGGAGGCCTAGCCCCAAGGTCAAGCACCTTTACCTGGCCAACCTTATTTGTATTGGCTATTGCGAATGGCAGGTATTTTGGTTTGCCTGGAGTCTCAGGAGGGTTTGGCAATATAACTGGATTCTCTGAGAAGTGGGTTTACCTGGAGGGACCCACCCTCCAGGTAAACCCACTTACCAAGGTATAATACCTTGGTACTGATCTAGTACAACATAAATAGTAGTGCATCATTATAATGAAACCACAGGCACAGTAAATCAGTGGAGGGGGGAGGCCGGGGGGGGGGGGGGTAGGGGCCCCACAACGCATACTAAACACACAAGGTGTTCAACTCCCGCTCGAACTGAGCGACAGGCACCCGCTTCAACCCCAAATATCGCACCTTAATCGAGCTTGACGGGCCCCGTAAATGCCTAAGTCTGATTTCTAAGTAATTTATTTATTTCATCAAAAAGTAAATGAGACATGTATTGCCGTCTAGCCGCGACAAATAAAGAATTATGCAACGACAACAACCAACTCCGGAACAGATTGAGCAAAAATGGCTGACATCGCGAGAATTCACCTGCGAGATCTCAGGCACAGTGCATGATAAGACGATTGGTCAGCTTTCACATGACGCTCATGTGGGGAGGTACTCCTAAAATCTGTCATTTTGATTAATCCCATCATAGGGAGATGCTATGCTAATGTTCGTCCCGATTCAACAAATTTTGAAGTTGCATCCCTTGTGTCACGTGACACATTTTTCGACTGCCAACCAATCAGATTCATCTCGCTGACTGATGTCAGCCATTTTTGCTCAATCTGTTCCGGAGTTGGTTGTTGTCGTTGCATAATTCTTTATTTGTCGCGACTACACGGCAGTACAGGTCTCATTTACATACTGATGAAATAAATAATTGACTTAGATATCGGACTTAGGCATCTATGGGGCCCGTCAAGCGCGGTAAAGGTACGATATTGGGATTTGAAGCGGGTGCCTGTCGCTCGAGCGGGAGTTGGACACCTTGTGTCTTTAGTATGCGTTGAGGGGCCCCCTAACCCCCCCCCCCCCCCGCCGGCCTCCCCCCTCCACTGATTTACTGTGCCTGTGAATGAAACCGACCGAAACTGACTAAAACCGGCGTATTTATGCCAAAACCAACCTACTGGCATGTTGAAGATATATATGGTCTGGATGTAGCATTAGTACAGATAGAAATAAGTCTAATATTAATTGTATTTATTGCCAGTAATAGCAGATAGACCTGTCTTCTCTCTGTGGAAGTGGCTCAAACTGCAAATGCATGCACCATCTTGTTTCTTTACAAATGACCACCAGGCGCCCCCAGCTGCCAGCACCTGTTATGTATATACAACTGCATAAACTGTAACATTGTCTCCTGGTGTTATCAATTCACCAGAGAATTAGAGGACAAAGTATCACCCTTGTATAGAATATATGATATTGAGATTGTTCCATATGAGTTTGGACATGAGATTGAGATTTTTCCATGCGCGTATACAGGGCCATTATGATAGATCCAGGGGGGACATCTTCACACAGGGAACAATCCTTTTGTGAGCAATGCCTTGCAACACCTCAGGCCATTTAAGTGAGCAATTGACCCATTTTGTGAGTGATGCCAACACCTCACCAGGTAATTAATTGAGCAATTGACACCTTTTGTGAGCAACCAGTGTCGTTAACACTATGTATGAATATATTTAGTGTGAATTTTCATGCCGGTCTGATTTGATTTTATAAATAATAAATTGATTCACATCAAGATACAATCCACTTAGATGTTTTGCCTTCTGTGTTTACCCGTATTCTATAAGTGGCGCCTAGCGGCGAATGATACAACGAACATGATAAACCAGATGGCGCATGTATTCAACCGTTATGGCTTATTCCGCCCTTTTATACTTCTACCTTATAGCAGTCTTCTATATAGGTATAAGTGTGACCAGATCCCAACCGAAATCGATCATATGTGAAGTTAAACTGTTCCATGCAACTCGGTTTTGGTATATTGAGACCTTTCCCCATTCAGGTTTTGGTTGGGTACCAAAAACTTTCCCAGTCCGTTTGTGACCTTGGATCCCTGTATATGGTAAGGGTAAGTCCTTGGAGGGGTCCATGGAGGGCTGGGCCGAGAGATATCACACTAGTACTCAGGGAGGGGTAGCCTTGATAATGATAAATGATAACTGGGTATACATACTTTTGAATCAATTGCAAAGTGGCATGGTACATATAATGTCATTCTAAAGATTAGACTAACTACATATACTAAACATTTTATATTAATCGTTTAGGTTAGGCATATTATTATATATACCTTATATATATGCAGTAGGTGTACTACTGGTAGGCCTGTTACTTGGATGGAGACCAGTTTGGCCAGGGCGTATAGTTGCATGATAACATCATTCCCTCCATCTGGGATGTCTGGCAGTAGCAGCTCTCTATAGCCATCAGCATTCTGTGAAGTTGCAAATCTGATTAAGCACCCAACCCAACCAACCAGCCTTTTCATTGTGCAGGCCTTACTGATGTACACAATATCCCAGTGAAAGGAACCTTTATAAAGGGATTATATAGCGACAGTCAATGTGTTGAGCTCCTGGCTGTGACATGGTGTTAATTCTGGGGCTATTTCAAAGCCTTAGGTAGAAATAGATGATATATACATGTATATGGTATGTTCTATATGTGATATATATTTCAATGAGATCTTCTTTGTCTTGCAGGAAAAAATGATTGAAGTCACTTGCAATGATCGGTTGGGGAAAAAAGTTCGAGTCAAGTGCAAGTATCCTTTGCAAAAGTTGGTTGTACCACTGGTAGTAAAGTTGTGTTGTTATGGATCAGGTGAAAATGATCAATTCTACATGCAATCTGAGTGGCTACAGGAGGGATATTTAATAGAGATAAGATTAAGAGGTAAGTTGTTTATTCCATGTAATTTCCGTTAAACGATTGAAGTGTTGTATAATGCAGGGAACACTGTGTATCCTGCTTGTAACTGAATGTTCATTGGTGCATTTGCATTATTTTTGTTCATTAAATGCTTCACAGTCCTTCACTCCAATATGAATCACAATCAGAATCATTTTGGTCAAGCATGCATAGCAGAACAGAACAAACATAAATGCACTATGAATTTTTTTTTCAAACATAGGGACAGTAGCGTGGATTGCTTGACCGAAGAGACCCCATTAAGAACACCGAGCAGTCACTAGCATGGGAGCACCCTCAGAAAAAAAACACCAAAAAACCCCGAAGTTCCCAACAGGCCAGTTGCACTGAAACAATATTGACTTTAATGCTATCAGAGATAAGATAGGTAGTAATATAATTAATATATAAGTAATTAATGTCAAATATGGTATGTACTGATAAGAATAGACAGGAACAAGAAACAAAACCAAGAAAACACAACTGATGATAGAGTTATCACATACGTACATTACAAACATAAAAATACTGTACATTACAATAGTCATGAACTACCAGTAACCACCCGGTAATACTGGCCACTGATGAACATTAGTAGTGCATGTCCTCCCCTTGACAAGATTTTGACTGATCAACACTCTTTGCGACTTCATAGTTAAATGTCACTTGATCCAGTGATGCATCATGAGACCTATACCATGTGAATTTGCCACTAATCTAAACGCTGCAGTCTTGATCGTTATTTGTTCAAATTGAGTGTCATTGGACAACCTCTTCATGTGATAAGAGAAGCTTCCTTGACTGATTGGCAGCAATGATGACACCATTGGCGACCTCAAGAAGCTGATTGCGGCTCAGACTGGCACTCGACCGGAGAAGATTGTCCTGAAGAAATGGTTAGTGAGGCCACATGTGTGGTTATCTGGTCCCTAGAAATATCTGGGACTTTACCTGCTCCTTAAACAATGCTTAATTCATACACTGGTGTTGTATCTTAAAGTGTTCGTGCCACGATTTTGTCTTGCTCAGAGTTAACTTGGTTTAGGGGAGATAAACAAATAACAATTTGTTTTAATGGGAGTTTACCATTTTTATTCCACGATAGCACTATAAACGCGTTCGTCAAAATAGCACAAGTGAGATCCGGCGGGTTTATTTCTGGGAGCATTGCATCTGACCTTTAATTGAAAATTCCCCAATGATGTCACAAGATTGACAGATGAGCTTTGATGCAGTGCGTGGACATCTGTGGTCGAGGGCGTGTGTTGTTTTTATGGTTGAGTGCGTTTCGTTGAGTTCAATCCAATGAGCAGAGAGAATCTGAGTCTCAATATAAAAGGACATGCGTTTGTATTCCCCTTTGACGTCACTTTCCTCGCTCGCAAAAGTTAAATTGGTAGGTGCGAAAACAAGTGGAAAAAGTATGCCCTTCTACTATTTGGGGCATTACAGCTCGATAATATAAGCGTGGAAAACCAGAAGATTAATATGAGCTAACGTTGTTTTGGCGTGGCACGAACACTGGTGCCGTATCTTAGACAAGGCTTAATCACACAGTGATGCACTGGTATCGTATCTTAAACAAGGCTTGATCACACAGTGGTGCACTGGTATCGTATCTTAAACAAGGCTTAATCACACAGTGATGCACTGGTATCGTATCTTAAACAAGGCTTAATCACACAGTGATGCACTGGTATCGTATCTTAAACAAGGCTTGATCACACAGTGATGCACTGGTATCGTATCTTAAACAAGGCTTAATCACACAGTGACGCACTGGTATCGTATCTTAAACAAGGCTTAATCACACACTGATGCACTGGTATCGTATCTTAAACAAGGCTTAATCACACAGTGATGCACTGGTATCGTATCTTAAACAAGGCTTAATCACACAGTGATGCACTGGTATCGTATCTTAAACAAGGCGTAATCACACAGTCATGCACTGGTATCGTACCTTAAACAAGGCTTAATCACACAGT
This sequence comes from Arenicola marina, assembly GCA_964019135.1. Lineage (NCBI taxonomy): Eukaryota > Metazoa > Annelida > Polychaeta > Arenicolidae > Arenicola > Arenicola marina. Next base: position 33,458,128 of record OZ025264.1, on the reverse strand, counting down.
GATGCACTGGTATCGTACTTTAAACAAGGCGTAATCACACAGTGATGCACTGGTATCGTATCTTAAACAAGGCTTAATCACACAGTGATGCACTGGTATCGTATCTTAAACAAGGCTTAATCACACAGTGATGCACTGGTATCGTACTTTAAACAAGGCTTAATCACAGTGATGCACTGGTATCGTGCTTTAAACAAGGCGTAATCACACAGTGATGCACTGGTATCGTACTTAATTACACAGTGATGCACTGGTATCGTACTTTAAACAAGGCTTAATCACAGTGATGCACTGGTATCGTATCTTAAACAAGGCTTAATCACACAGTGATGCACTGGTATCGTACTTTAAACAAGGCGTAATCACACAGTGATGCACTGGTATCGTATCTTAAACAATGCTTACTCACACAGTGATGCACTGGTATCGTACTTAATTACACAGTGATGCACTGGTATCGTACTTTAAACAAGGCTTAATCACACAGTGATGCACTGGTATCGTATCTTAAACAAGGCTTAATCACACAGTGATGCACTGGTATCGTACTTTAAACAAGGCGTAATCACACAGTGATGCACTGGTAACGTATCTTAAACAAGGCTTAATCACACAGTGATGCACTGGTATCGTATCTTAAACAAGGCTTAATCACACAGTGATGCACTGGTATGGTACTTAATCACACAGTGATGCACTGGTATCGTATCTTAAACAAGGCGTAATCACACAGTGATGCACTGGTATCGTATCTTAAACAAGGCGTAATCACACAGTGATGCACTGGTATCGTACTTAATCACACAGTGATGCACTGGTATCGTACTTAATCACACAGTGATGCACTGGTATCGTACTTTAAACAAGGCGTAATCACACAGTGATGCACTGGTATCGTACTTAATCACACAGTGATGCACTGGTATCGTATCTTAAACAAGGCGTAATCACACAGTGATGCACTGGTATCGTACTTAATCACACAGTGATGCACTGGTATCGTATCTTAAACAAGGCGTAATCACACAGTGATGCACTGGTATCGTACTTGATCACACAGTGATGCACTGGTATCGTATCTTAAACAAGGCTTAATCACACAGTGATGCACTGGTATCGTATGTTAAACAAGGCTTAATCACACAGTGATGCACTGGTATCGTATCTTAAACAAGGCGTAATCACACAGTCATGCACTGGTATCGTATCTTAAACAAGGCGTAATCACACAGTGATGCACTGGTATCGTATCTTAAACAAGGCGTAATCACACAGTGATGCACTGGTATCGTATCTTAAACAAGGCTTGATCACACAGTGGTGCACTGGTATCGTATCTTAAACAAGGCTTAATCACACAGTGATGCACTGGTATCGTATCTTAAACAAGGCTTAATCACACAGTGATGCACTGGTATCGTATCTTAAACAAGGCTTGATCACACAGTGATGCACTGGTATCGTATCTTAAACAAGGCTTAATCACACAGTGACGCACTGGTATCGTATCTTAAACAAGGCTTAATCACACACTGATGCACTGGTATCGTATCTTAAACAAGGCTTAATCACACAGTGATGCACTGGTATCGTATCTTAAACAAGGCTTAATCACACAGTGATGCACTGGTATCGTATCTTAAACAAGGCGTAATCACACAGTCATGCACTGGTATCGTACCTTAAACAAGGCTTAATCACACAGTGATGCACTGGTATCGTACTTTAAACAAGGCGTAATCACACAGTGATGCACTGGTATCGTATCTTAAACAAGGCTTAATCACACAGTGATGCACTGGTATCGTATCTTAAACAAGGCTTAATCACACAGTGATGCACTGGTATCGTACTTTAAACAAGGCGTAATCACACAGTGATGCACTGGTATCGTATCTTAAACAAGGCTTAATCACACAGTGATGCACTGGTATCGTATCTTAAACAAGGCTTAATCACACAGTGATGCACTGGTATCGTATCTTAAACAAGGCTTAATCACACAGTGATGCACTGGTATCGTACTTAATTACACAGTGATGCACTGGTATCGTACTTTAAACAAGGCTTAATCACACAGTGATGCACTGGTATCGTATCTTAAACAAGGCTTAATCACACAGTGATGCACTGGTATCGTATCTTAAACAAGGCTTAATCACACAGTGATGCACTGGTATCGTATCTTAAACAAGGCTTAATCACACAGTGATGCACTGGTATCGTACTTTAAACAAGGCGTAATCACACAGTGATGCACTGGTATCGTATCTTAAACAAGGCTTAATCACACAGTGATGCACTGGTATCGTATCTTAAACAAGGCTTAATCACACAGTGATACACTGGTATCGTACTTAATTACACAGTGATGCACTGGTATCGTACTTTAAACAAGGCTTAATCACACAGTGATGCACTGGTATCGTATCTTAAACAAGGCTTAATCACACAGTGATGCACTGGTATCGTACTTTAAACAAGGCGTAATCACACAGTGATGCACTGGTATCGTATCTTAAACAAGGCTTAATCACACAGTGATGCACTGGTATCGTATCTTAAACAAGGCTTAATCACACAGTGATGCACTGGTATCGTATCTTAAACAAGGCGTAATCACACAGTCATGCACTGGTATCGTATCTTAAACAAGGCTTAATCACACAGTGATGCACTGGTATCGTACTTTAAACAAGGCGTAATCACACAGTGATGCACTGGTATCGTATCTTAAACAAGGCTTAATCACACAGTGATGCACTGGTATCGTATCTTAAACAAGGCTTAATCACACAGTGATGCACTGGTATCGTACTTTAAACAAGGCTTAATCACACAGTGATGCACTGGTATCGTATCTTAAACAAGGCTTAATCACACAGTGATGCACTGGTATCGTACTTTAAACAAGGCGTAATCACACAGTGATGCACTGGTATCGTATCTTAAACAAGGCTTAATCACACAGTGATGCACTGGTATCGTATCTTAAACAAGGCTTAATCACACAGTGATGCACTGGTATCGTATCTTAAACAAGGCTTAATCACACAGTGATGCACTGGTATCGTACTTTAAACAAGGCTTAATCACACAGTGATGCACTGGTATCGTATCTTAAACAAGGCTTAATCACACAGTGATGCACTGGTATCGTACTTTAAACAAGGCGTAATCACACAGTGATGCACTGGTATCGTATCTTAAACAAGGCTTAATCACACAGTGATGCACTGGTATCGTATCTTAAACAAGGCTTAATCACACAGTGATGCACTGGTATGGTACTTAATCACACAGTGATGCACTGGTATCGTATCTTAAACAAGGCGTAATCACACAGTGATGCACTGGTATCGTACTTAATTACACAGTGATGCACTGGTATCGTACTTTAAACAAGGCTTAATCACACAGTGATGCACTGGTATCGTATCTTAAACAAGGCTTAATCACACACTGATGCACTGGTATCGTACTTTAAACAAGGCGTAATCACACAGTGATGCACTGGTATCGTATCTTAAACAAGGCTTAATCACACAGTGATGCACTGGTATCGTATCTTAAACAAGGCTTAATCACACAGTGATGCACTGGTATCGTATCTTAAACAAGGCTTAATCACACAGTGATGCACTGGTATCGTATCTTAAACAAGGCGTAATCACACAGTCATGCACTGGTATCGTATCTTAAACAAGGCTTAATCACACAGTGATGCACTGGTATCGTACTTTAAACAAGGCGTAATCACACAGTGATGCACTGGTATCGTATCTTAAACAAGGCCTAATCACACAGTGATGCACTGGTATCGTATCTTAAACAAGGCTTAATCACACAGTGATGCACTGGTATCGTACTTTAAACAAGGCTTAATCACACAGTGATGCACTGGTATCGTATCTTAAACAAGGCTTAATCACACAGTGATGCACTGGTATCGTACTTTAAACAAGGCGTAATCACACAGTGATGCATTGGTATCGTATCTTAAACAAGGCTTAATCACACAGTGATGCACTGGTATCGTATGTTAAACAAGGCTTAATCACACAGTGATGCACTGGTATGGTACTTAATCACACAGTGATGCACTGGTATCGTATCTTAAACAAGGCGTAATCACACAGTGATGCACTGGTATCGTATCTTAAACAAGGCGTAATCACACAGTGATGCACTGGTATCGTACTTAATCACACAGTGATGCACTGGTATCGTACTTAATCACACAGTGATGCACTGGTATCGTACTTTAAACAAGGCGTAATCACACAGTGATGCACTGGTATCGTACTTAATCACACAGTGATGCACTGGTATCGTATCTTAAACAAGGCGTAATCACACAGTGATGCACTGGTATCGTACTTAATCACACAGTGATGCACTGGTATCGTACTTAATCACACAGTGATGCACTGGTATCGTATCTTAAACAAGGCTTAATCACACAGTGATGCACTGGTATCGTATGTTAAACAAGGCTTAATCACACAGTGATGCACTGGTATCGTATCTTAAACAAGGCGTAATCACACAGTGATGCACTGGTATCGTATCTTAAACAAGGCGTAATCACACAGTGATGCACTGGTATCGTATCTTAAACAAGGCGTAATCACACAGTGATGCACTGGTATCGTATCTTAAACAAGGCTTGATCACACAGTGATGCACTGGTATCGTATCTTAAACAAGGCTTAATCACACAGTGATGCACTGGTGTCGTATCTTAAACAAGGCTTAATCACACAGTGATGCACTGGTATCGTATCTTAAACAAGGCTTGATCACACAGTGATGCACTGGTATCGTATCTTAAACAAGGCTTAATCACACCGTGATGCACTGGTATCGTACTTGGTCGTCAGGCAGCTTTCAGCTCCCATCATCTTATAGTGTTGCCCAGAAATTATCAATCCAAATATTATTTCTTACTCCACCAGAGGCTTTTGCGGCATTGTCTGACCCTAATGGTATTATCTGTCCATATATTCTTGTTCTAGTAGTTGTTTAGTCTAATGTACTAATCTGTGGACAGCAGGAAATCATATATCAACGTGTCATCGGACTCTATCTGATCGGCTAGAAACGCTCAGTGCACGACTTTTACCTATTTCACGTACATAATTTAGCCGTCTAAAATCGCCCATCGTTTATGTGGTAACTGCGTTGAACTTCGTGAAATGCGCCACTGGTAGTCAGGAGGTTAGCAGGTCACGTGTTTCTTACCAGTGATCAGGTAACAAGTTTAAACGAGGGAGCTAACACGTGTTATAATCATCTTACTCTTTTCAGGTACACAATTTTCAAGGATCACGTGACGTTAGAGGACTGTATCCTTTGCTGTAAACGAGTCTACTACTGTTTAACTGCCTTAATATACTATACTCATATAGTGATGGGGTGACATATTGATACAGTACTTTGAGGATTGGACATTTGAATGTAAATGTTGCAAATTTCGGTTTGGCATTACCATGTACCGATGTACAGGTGTAAGACAGGAGTGTGTCCTGGTTTAGCTTAGTAAGTTAGGCTGTTAAATAAAGTCATTGCAAAAAGTTGATGCAAACAACTGGCCAGTGCATTATACAATGACACTGTAAATACAATTTAGGATTTTACCGGTGGGCTACATGTTGTTTATTCGAAAGGATGTATTATAATAATGTTAAATCTGTATCATGTTGTCATAATCGTTGTCCTTTAACCCATGAATTTATTTTTCTTGTCCTTTGATTTTCATTTGATTTGATCTTTATTTCCCATCAAAGTGAGGAGTATACAAACAGGTCACTTAAATAAATTAGAACTCAAGAACTTCAACTAAAACGAACAAACGAGCACATATATACATATCAAAGTATTGAAATTGAAATTTTAAGTTACTGATGATATGCCATCTGCCTAATATTTTTGCGTGTTGATATTTTGTCACCATGGTCTGTGGATCTCTTGATTCAATGGTATCTTCATGTTCAGCTTCCTTGGCATCACGATATACTTCATCATAGAGATCTCATCCCCTGTCTTGTGTAGCCGTTGTATTATGTATGTACTGTTACTGTGATATCTTGATCAATTGCCGCCATAGAAGCCTTAACCCCCACGCTTCAGATGAAATTCACGACGGCCAGAACTTGGAGCTGTACTACCAATGATCGGAGCGTGTGAGGGACTGTCAAGGGTGGGGGCGGGAAGGAACAGCTGACCGCGAGGGGGAAAAAGGGAACTTGCCACGTGGCTCGCGGCGGAAGGACATCGCCACCTTGCGGCCGAGAATGGAACAGACCTCGGTCGCCGCAAACCGTTCTACGGAAGTCCAGACTTGTCATTCTGCGAATAACGAACTGCTGCTATGAATGAAGGGAAGTTTTTGCTTAAGGCATTTCTGGACATTTTCGCACGGGGGAAGCGGGTGTCTGAGACGTACCCGAGGCATGTATTGCTTGATAACAACAGCCTTGGAGTACCATGGCTTTCCACGGTGCGGCTTGTTGGATCCAGTGATACAGGAACGCCATGCACTATAACCTAGGTATACGACAGGGAAACAAATTAGGGGGCCTACCATTTCGAGAATGCGTTCTCATTTCATTCATTCATTGTGAAAATCTCTGTTTCGATTAATCGTTTTCATCGGCGCCCATGTATGTGGTATGTGGGACGATTGGATTGTAATAAATTTTATGAAAGAATCGCATTCCCCGTTGTTTGTTCTTACTATAGCGATTAGTCTGGATATTGTCACCGCGCGTCACAAATTTAACGCGAATTTATCAACGCTGTCGCACTTGTAGCGTTCAACAAGCGAATATACAGCGAGGTTCTGTTTTGGCGAACCTATGCTTCATCATGGTTGGTTGTATATTCAGGAACTTTGGTCATATCGCGTCAATGGGAGAAGGAAGGAAGAGTTGATCCATGTCCCCGGGGGTAAACCCCTACTCTCCGCGAAAAAGGACGTGGGGTCTTTATCCTGCGACCACACAGGCCACAGCGGGAAGCACCGATCCACTGCATCATCACGTAATAGTACAATGATCAGAAACCTGTGTTCGGGTTTACATATATTGATGGGGCAAATTAATACTTTTTATATTAAATATCACCGGCGGGAACATCGGTTTAAATGAATTTTGTACAGACTTTACGCAAAAACAAAGCGAAAATAAATAATATTTCTTCATATATTTTTATTCTGCAAAACCGTATCTTACTATATAGCATTACAACACCTGTTCGTTACTATGCTGGGAACCTTTACATCGGGTTCATTGTTTTAAATGTTGTGAGGGATTCTTACAAAATTGCTGCAGTAGTCTTATTCTCATTGTACTAACCAGCTGAATACACTTAGATATATAGGAAAATCCAGTTGTTCCAGATCATTCTAATCCGTTTGGTATAGCTCCCATATTGCACACTTAATGTGATGACTGACCATTATCCCTTGGTGGCCTAATGGTACACTTAAGTAGTTTGAACATAAATAAGGCACTAAATACATGAACAAACTATATCAAACGCCATGGCTGATGAAATCTAATCGCGCAGTGCATTCACCCAGGTTGAGTTCTGATGTTCATGTGTCTTATCACAGGCCTCGATAAACTTGTACGAACATCTCATCTGAACCAAGAGAAACACCAAATATGTTTCCACTACCTGATTATCATGACAGTAAACACGTTATGAAAAGTAACTTTTACGACTAACGTATCAAAGTATTATACATACATGCGCCATCGTACATTTATTTACATTTCAGAATCAAGACTATAAGTATCTCAAAATTATGATGCATATGTTTTATCTCTCTTTGAGTCTGTAAAACAACAATTTCAACATAAAACTGCCTGTCTATTTTAGCGCGCGAACGTGATAGCGAGCCGCGGTCGACATCACACAGAATAGCGAACAGGCGGGCAGGGATATAAAGCCGGTCACCAAATTCTGCTCCGGTGAACACATTTGCTTCTCTCCGGATAGTCCACAGGCTTTCAGGATTTAAATTATAGACATGGTATACTTATTTTACATAGCGAAGAGGTCGGTAATACAAGAAATTACAGTACATATTATTTGAAAAAAAGTTCCATACGGAAACTATATTTCCACTAAAATAAATGTTACCATACCACGTACAGTGGCCTAGCTATGTCACGTTACCTAATATATAGCTTCCCAGTTATAAGTACGCACATTTACAACTATCATATTATAAATGCTAAATAAGGAAACTGTTGTTATTGGACAATGTTGTGGGGGGGGGGGGGGGTGCAATGTTGCTATATCAATACAGTACGTGGCCTCCGAGCTAACGCCTAAAGTTCCACTAACAACACTTGAAGGTTCTTCCTTCGTTACTGTTATTGCCTTCTAAAAGCGTTCTTGGAGCGTGAAATAATGTTACGGTGACAAATAAACTTCCGAAATCGTTTTGGCAACTTTGAACAATTTTAGGGTTATTGCGTAAACTTCCGAAATATACGTTATAGGAAGGTTGCACAATTTTAGGGTTACAAGAAAACGTTATTATAACCTTAATCATGACGTTATCTGATAACGTTTGCATAACGTCGGGACAACTTTCCCAGATAACGTCAGCAGAACGTTTTCCTGGCCCTGGGGAAACGTTCGCCTAACGGTCCACCTTATTTTGTTAGCTGGGCTAGCCATACCACGTACCTTCTATAGCGTCCTGTACGCCACGTTGCTCTATATGGATACACGCCCTACGTCGTCTTCACGCTCTGTGTCGCCAAAGTGACTGCAATTAAGGAAAACAAAAACCATCAGTTAACTCGTGAATCTCTAAACATTAAGGTTGGTTTTGTAATAGGCATACACTATATTGATTACCTTACCTTATCCGTATCACTATGTACATAAAAACAGAGACAGTTACAATAAATCAATATATCCTGTAATCTTGGGTATCATCTACTGACATTTCTTGAATACATGCTTAATGACTAATGTTGTTCAGCAACATCGGCCAAATGTAACCTTTGCAATGAATACATGTAACTGTTTTTGTATCTTCTCCTCACGGAGCAAATGACGTTGGTGTATTATTGCAAGAGATTGGCACAGAGCGCTTGTCATGGGCAATACATGCGCGAGTCCCATGAATTACCTAAAGGGTGGATTTGACTAAGAGGTACGTACCACTAGAGAAGGGTAAACTAAGCATTACTAAGTTAATAGGAAGTAGGTTATACTAGCATACGATACTACCATGAACGCCGTATTCATAGACCACACTTAATAGTAAAATTAAAAGTATTCACCAAGAGGTAGATTTTCTGAATTAAGAAAGTGCTAAAATTATATTGAATATGGTTTCTTGATCATCAGTACCACCACAACGAGTTGGTGAGGTTACAAAGAACATGCACCTTTCACGCGTAATCAGGCTACGGTGTGGTTTATGAATACCGCCCATGACATGCTTCGGCGTCAATTGACACCAGCATGTATGCATTATGTAGCACAAGGCACCATTTGGTAGTCACTAGGTTCTACCAGCTACGTACTAAACATATCACGAAGCACTACTTGTACATAACTAGGTAATTTTCCTAGGTTAGCACTTTGCGCCTGTAGGTAAGCACTATAGGCATCACTATATAAACACTCATTAATCACCAGGCAACAACCGGTACGCACTTACGCATCAAGTGCGAATAAGAACCAGGATGTAACACTAGTAAAGCATTAGATTATGACGGCGCACACTAGGGCACCAGGCCTTAGCACTAGGTCAGGACAATGCACCACTAGGGCACCAGGCTGTAGCACTAGGTTAGGACAATATTCCACTAGGGCACCATCGGTGGCACTAGATTAGGACAAGGGATGCACCACTAGGGCAACATCGGTTGCACTAGGTCAGGACAATGCACCACTAGGGCAACATCGGTTGCACTAGGTCAGGACAATGCACCACTAGGGTACCATCGGTAGAACTAGATTAGGACAATACACCACTAGGGCACCATCGGTAACACTGGATTAAGACAATGCACCACAAGGGCACCATCGGTAGCATTAGATTAGGACAATGCACCACTAGGGCACCAGGCTGTAGCACTAGGTTAGGACAATGCACCACTAAGACACCATCGGTAACACTAGATTAGGACAATGCACCACTAGGGCACCATCGGTAGCACTAGATTAGGACAATGCACCACTAGGGCACTAGGCTGTAGCACTAGGTTAGGGCAATGCACCACTAGGGCACCAGGCGGTAGCACTAGGTTAGGACAATGCACCCCTAGGGCACCATAGGTAACACCAGATTACGACAATGCACCATTAGGGCACCATCGGTAGCACTAGATTAGGACAATGCATCATTAGGACACCACCGGTAACACCAGATTACGACAATGCACCATTAGGGCACAATCGGCAGCACTAGATTAGGACAATGCACCATTAGGACACCATCGGTAACACTAGATTACGACAATGCACCATTAGGGCACCATCGCTAGCACTAGGTTAGGACAATGCATCACTGTGGACACCATGCATGCGGTAGCACTAGATTAGGGTAATTCACCACTAGGGAACCAGGCGGTAGCATTATTTAAGCTCTAGATTAAGACAATGCACAACTCAGGCATCAGGCGATAGCACTAGGTAAACACTGAGCCCTTCTTCTTGCACTAGGCAAGCCCTGAGCCCTTTTCCTTGGCAACACTCACCCCTGTTCCTCATTGTGGTCGTGGGCCGGTGGGACGCTATGGTAGGTCTGAGTTCCTATATCTACCGTAGGCTGTCTGGTGCAAGTGATCATTGGCAGCAGTTGAGTCAACTCCTGCAAGGAGACATCGACACCATAGAGTCCTGTTGGAATGCACTGTGGAGGGTCACTAGAGAAAGTCCTAGAAATGATTGACAAAAGGAAACCTGCCAGTAAAATCTGAAATAATAGCTCTGATATTTGTCCCAGATTTCTTGAACCAAAAGAACATTCCACAATGCAATGTTTTATCGGCATGGGGGCTATTCTAGGTTGAGCACAGCAAAGCTATATGCATGGTAGCCAGTGGCACGTACAATGACATGATGGAGCGTAGATCTATTATGTTATTGCCCTTCTACCCAGAGATGTGTGGTACCATTATTGCGTCTATTATTGCCCTGTTTTAAAGCTGTTAATTAAAATTACAATCGAAATATGTTGGAAAAAACGTTCTGAACACATTGTCTGACTGTGTGAATACATATGCTATTATACGTTAAAGGGCCACAAATGCCGTAATGTGCTAATTTTGATGACGTAGTGCACAAGAAAGCCATGCTTTTTTACACGAAATGTGCCAAGTTTGTCGCAAAAAAGTTATTTATTGCATACACTATATGCGTACTTGTGTGCTAAGAATATCAATACATAATTTTTAGTGAAAACTAGATTTCAAGTTTTTCAAGTTTTTCAAGGGAAATATTGCTGTGTGGGTAGCCTTGTGCGACACAAGACGGCACTGTACCTTGGTGGTCTCTGGCGTGTACGTCACCTCCTTCATTGAGCCATTCGACACTTTTTTGATGTCCTCGTCATCTGAAGACTTTTCATCCTCAGATGGTTTACTGACACATCCTGCAACACACATAATTAGGGAGACTCATTAGAAATGTTTTGGTCTGAGGTGGTCAATTTATGCAGCGTTCAATTTATGCAGCGTTCAATTCTGATCATTTTTATACAACATGCGTGACGCCGAAAATTATCTGGGTTAATAATCAATTGGCCTATTATTGGCATATTTTAACCGGCTACGGGGCTTAATCGACTAAGATCACCTCATTTACATGGTAACTTTAGTTGACTAAGCCCCGTAGTCGGCTAAACTGCGTTCGTGAAATCCGCCACTGGGCTAACTTACTTAGCGTCGGATCTTCAATACAATACAACACTCAAATAAATTAATGGGTCAATATCCATCTTTATATCTTGGGTTCTTTGGGGTATGCTACGGATTAATATAACAGTAGAAGTCAAGCCATCTCTGTAAAACGCCGTTAAACGTAATGAAACGGTAATTCATAGTCGCTTAGTTGTTAGTTACAAAGAGACGTACAAATAGTAATACATAATCTTCTGAACATGTCACCTTACAAAATTATCATGGCTTAAATATGCAGCTGGCAGAAAGAAGTTTCGTGCTTTAATTAACTGTACAGATAGCTCGTGCTTTGTCTAAATGTACAGTGATGTGCTTACTATCCTCGACTTTGAGTCGATGCTTCAATTGTCGTTGGAATGTCTGTGTATTCAGGACGCTTCAACCAATTATGATCATATCGCGTCAATGGGAGAAGGAAGGGAGAGTGGAGCCATGTCCCCAGGGGTAACCCCCTACTCTTTTGCGACGAAGGACACGAGAGCTTTATCCTTCGACCACACAGACATGGTCACAGCGGGGCTCTAACCAGTTGCCGTTGGAATGGTCTGGTTTATGTCAGGTCTAAAGAGAGGCGACACAAAGTCTCGATCAGCATAAGCGGTTTGACTGAAGCGGCGGAGGCGACTTACTGTGGATTTCCGTCACGGCGATAGCCACGACAACAGTAAGTACGTATCCCAGAATGCCGTAGTACAGTGGGTTCAAGTTATATACTACTGCAAATCTGAAAAATGACAATAATAAAAATTTAAAACTGGGCATACAGAAAGGACATACATTTATATCTATATATAGAATAGACTACCGTACAACCGTCGTTGCGTGTTCATGCCGTGGACACCGCTGGGCTATTTATATAAACGCTTGAGCACGCACTGGCGGTTCTAGGGCACTCCGGCGGCCGGCCTCCTGGGGCTTAAAACGAGCTACGCATTACAACGCAGCGGCGATCTACAAGTTATCTATAGAAGAGACACATACACTGACAATATGTTATTAACCCACGTGCCATGTCGTGAATCGCAGCCACGTACAGGGACCCATCTTGTAGTACCAGGTTACGGATCCGCAAAGCTTCTATACCGAATGCACATAATTATAGCCGTGAGTAGTACGTGAGCTATATTGAGACTGAAAATCCGCATTGCAAACTCTATCCTCGGGGATGTGCATCTACTTTAACCCCAGACGCGTGTTCGTGTGTAACACTCGTGTGTGTGGCAGTCCATTGCTCCATTGTGTCAGGGGGTCGGGCGGCACGGGGTAAACTCACCCTGTGGGGTCGGGCGGGGGGCGGGGTAGGGTCAGGGTGCCGTTGACATAGAGATGGGCGAAGGGGTTGAGGGGCTCCGTGCCGTTGACGGTGGAGTTGAAGGCCGGGATCTCGAAGCACCCCTTGATCCCGATGGGCAGGATGTTGGGCCGGAATTTGTAGACCAGACTGCCAATCCCGATCCAGCCACAAACCAAGGATCCGACGATGAATCCCACCGAGACGCCCTGTCGGGATCGGAGAACATTAACTCATTCATGCCTGGGGTCCTAGATATCCGTATCATAATATCCGTATCGTAGTGTTATAATGAATCGGCATTGTAGTGTTATAATAAGGAATCCGTATTGTAGTGTTATAATAATGAATCCGTATTGTAGTGTTATAATAATGAATCCGAATTGTAGTGTTATAATAATGAATCCGTATTGCATTGCTATAATAATGAATCCTTATTGTAGTGTTATAATAATGAATCCGTATTGTAGTGTTATCATGACTTTGCTCGGAAGAATCTGGTAATCTGACCATACGCATACCATGCGATGTCGCAATTTAATGAAGCCAATTCACAGATTCACTCTTGGATAGATAGTCATAATATGTAACCGAACTTCAAATCTATAGTTGTAGCTGGTTTTAGGAATAAATAATGGTTCAAACAGGCCGCCGGTTTATCAATGTGAAGGTTAATTGTCGCTTGTATATACATGTACATAAAAACCGCTATACAACGTGGTTGAATTGAATTTCAACATGCAGTAAACCGTATGGAGAGCGTTGGAAAACGGTTCTTTGAAGGTATGTATCAGCGCCAAAGACGATACGCTGGAGCTCGGCTTTAAACATCCACTGACAAAATAATTTGAGTTACTTGAGGAGAATTGGATTTAGATCACGCCTCTGAACATCGAAACGCGCTTCGACTGATTTAAATTTTAAATCAAGTATGTCATTGCATGGTGTGGGCTGTGACACCGCGTCATCCGGAATTGTCACATTAATAGACCGATTCACACTCCGACACTAAGCCCCTCCCACGCTTGAGTCCTTTTCCCTTAATCGTGAGTATGAAATTGGCAATCATAGCTGCTGACAAGTACTCCTGTCTGAAACGGCCAAGGAAGTGACATGCTGCTTTGCTTGACGGACTTGTGTGTCGGACATTACGCAAGTGGAAGACGTTTTTTTGGCCGCATGTTTGGATAAAAACAACATTAACGTCAATGAATGATTGACAGCATGGGTCGGTCCATTGTGTAAATACTGCAGTAAATTAATGATCAATGTCAGTCTTCCTATTGGTGGATACTCACCAGGACCCGGACCCGCTTGCAGACAATGGCGAGGAAGAAGACACCCCCCAGGGGTCCGGCGAACATGCCCATCGCCTTGTTGAACAGCATGAAGATGTTGCCGCCCGCCGCGTCCACGCCGAAAGCCACGGCCATGATGAGGAACCCCACCAGGAAGGCTGTGGGCGAGCAACCAAACTACAGCTTATAGCCTTTAAACCGCCAGACCTAGACCACCGTTGCGTGTTCAAGCGGTGTGCATGTGCAGCACTTCTGCCGTGTGGCTCTGGCGATTCTAGGGTGTTTAGGCGGCTGGCCATGCGGGGCCTGCAGGTGCACACCGCATAAGGACGCACTGGCGGTTCTATGGCACTCACTGGACGTACAAACCCCAACGCATGAACACACAACACGCAACGGCGGTTCTACGGCAGTCGAGGTCTGGCTTTTTAAAGGATATATATATATGGGGCGTGAGACTTTTGTGAGACTTTTTTAACCCCTCACGGGATGGACGTTTTGTCCGTTTCCGTTCTGTATTCCCCATAGATACATCCATAGTTTTCACATAAATCTTCCTTTACCTAGTGTCTTGGCAACACGGAACGCCTCTCGCTCCTTCATCGGGTATTTGTGGTGTGTCTGGTAGAGTGGCTCCACGATATCCTTAAGTATGGAGGTAGCCAGGGAGTTCTGTCCCGCTGACAGAGAGCTGAAACATACACATGGAAATGCTACATGTATCACTGACACACGCTTCGCATATTCGCAGATCCAGAAGAGACATATACGCCAAAACTTTCATGTGAACAGGAGCATCGCTTTCATGCGAACAGGAACATCGCTTTCATGTAAACAGGAGCATCGCTTTCATGTAAACAGGAGCATCGCTTTCATGTGAACGGGAGCATCGCTTTCATGCGAACAGGAGCATCGCTTTCATATGATCAGGAGCATCGCTTGCATGTGATTAAGAGCATCGCTTTCATGTAAACAGGGGCATCACTTTCATGTAAACAGGAGCATCGCTTTTATGTGAACAGGAGCATCACTTTCATGCCAACAGGGTTGCCACTTTCATCGGTTGTTGGTAATTAAATGAAGCGTTAAATGAGAGCGGCCGTTAAACATAGGTGGTTACTAATGGGATACAGCGTTACCTGAGAGCGGCCGTTAAACATAGGTGGTTGTTAATGGGATACAGTGTTACCTGAGAGCGGCCGTTAAACATAGGTGGTTGTTAATAGGATACAGTGTTACCTGAGAGCGGCCGTTAAACATAGGTGGTTGTTTTTAGGATACAGCGTTACCTGAGAGCGGCCGTTAAACATAGGTGGTTGTTAATGGGATACAGTGTTACCTGAGAGCGGCCGTTAAACATAGGTGGATGTTAATGGGATACAGCGTTACCTGAGAGCAGCCGTTAAACATAGGTGGTTGTTAATAGGATACAGTGTTACCTGAGAGCGGCCGTTAGACATAGGTGGATGTTAATAGGATAGTGTTACCCGAGAGCGGCCGTTAAACATAGGTGGATGTTAATAGGATAAAGTGTTACCTGAGAGCGGCCGTTAAACATAGGTGGTTGTTAATAGGATACAGTATTACCTGAGAGCGGCCGTTAAACATAGGTGGTTGTTAATGGGATACAGCGTTACCTGAGAGCGGCCGTTAAACATAGGTGGTTGTTAATGGGATACAGCGTTCCCTGAGAGCGGCCGTTAAACATAGGTGGTTGTTAATAGGATACAGTGTTACCTGAGAGCGGCCGTTAAACATAGGTGGTTGTTAATGGGATACAGCGTTCCCTGAGAGCGGCCGTTAAACATAGGTGGTTGTTAATAGGATACAGTGTTACCTGAGAGCGGCCGTTAAACATAGGTGGTTGTTAATGGGATACAGCGTTACCTGAGAGCGGTCGTTAAACATAGGTGGTTGTTAATGGGATACAGCGTTACCTGAGAGCGGCCGTTTAACATAGGTGGCTGTTAATAGGATACAGCGTTACCTGAGAGCGGCCGTTAGACATACATGGTTGTTAATGGGATACAGTGTTACCTGAAATGAAATGTTGGTGTTTTAGGCCACTTTTGTGCACATACAGGCTAAATTGGGCCAAGGAACCTCCCGGGACCAGTGTTACCTGAGAGTGACCAATAAATATAGGTGGTTGTTAATGGGATACAGCGTTACCTCAGAGCGGCCGTTAAACATAGGTGGTTGTTAATAGGATACAACATTACCTGAGAGCGGCCGTTAAACATAGGTGGTTGTTAATAGGATACAACATTACCTGAGAGCGGCCGTTAAACATAGGTGGTTGTTAATGGGATACAGCGTTACCTCAGAGCGGCCGTTAAACATAGGTGGCTGTTAATAGGATACAGCGTTACCTGAGAGCGGCCGTTAGACATATATGGTTGTTAATGGGATACAGTGTTACCTGAGAGTGGCCAATACATATAGGTGGTTGTTAATGGGATACAGCGTTACCTGAGAGCGGCCGTTAAACAT
The DNA here is from genome assembly GCA_964019135.1 of Arenicola marina. Lineage (NCBI taxonomy): Eukaryota > Metazoa > Annelida > Polychaeta > Arenicolidae > Arenicola > Arenicola marina. The sequence continues at coordinate 33,441,107 of OZ025264.1, read as the reverse complement.
AGGTGGTTGTTAATGGGATACAGTGTTACCTGAGAGCGGCCGTTAAACATAGGTGGTTGTTAATGGGATACAGTGTTACCTGAGAGCGGCCGTTAAACATAGGTGGTTGTTAATGGGATACAGCGTTACCTGAGAGCGGCCGTTAAACATAGGTGGTTGTTAATGGGATACAGAGTTGCCTGAGGGCGGCCGTTAAACATAGGTGGTTGTTAATGGGATACAGCGTTACCTGAGAGCGGCCGTTAAACATAGGTGGTTGTCAATGGGATGCAGCGTTACCTGAGAGCGGCCGTTAAACATAGGTGGTTGTTAATAGGATACAGCGTTACCTGAGTGCGGCCGTTAAACATAGGTGGTTGTTAATAGAATACAGCGTTACCTGAGAGCGGCCGTTCATCATAGGTGGTTGTCAATGGGATACAGCGTTACCTGAGAGCGGCCGTTAAACATAGGTGGTTGTTAATAGGATACAGCGTTACCTCAGAGCGGCCGTTAAACATAGGTGGTTGTTAATGGGATACAGCGTTACCTGAGAGCGGCCGTTTAACATAGGTGGCTGTTAATAGGATACAGCGTTACCTGAGAGCGGCCGTTAGACATACATGGTTGTTAATGGGATACAGTGTTACCTGAAATGAAATGTTGGTGTTTTAGGCCACTTTTGTGCACATACAGGCTAAATTGGGCCAAGGAACCTCCCGGGACCAGTGTTACCTGAGAGTGACCAATAAATATAGGTGGTTGTTAATGGGATACAGCGTTACCTCAGAGCGGCCGTTAAACATAGGTGGTTGTTAATAGGATACAACATTACCTGAGAGCGGCCGTTAAACATAGGTGGTTGTTAATAGGATACAACATTACCTGAGAGCGGCCGTTAAACATAGGTGGTTGTTAATGGGATACAGCGTTACCTCAGAGCGGCCGTTAAACATAGGTGGCTGTTAATAGGATACAGCGTTACCTGAGAGCGGCCGTTAGACATATATGGTTGTTAATGGGATACAGTGTTACCTGAGAGTGGCCAATACATATAGGTGGTTGTTAATGGGATACAGCGTTACCTGAGAGCGGCCGTTAAACATAGGTGGTTGTTAATGGGATACAGTGTTACCTGAGAGCGGCCGTTAAACATAGGTGGTTGTTAATGGGATACAGTGTTACCTGAGAGCGGCCGTTAAACATAGGTGGTTGTTAATGGGATACAGCGTTACCTGAGAGCGGCCGTTAAACATAGGTGGTTGTTAATGGGATACAGAGTTGCCTGAGGGCGGCCGTTAAACATAGGTGGTTGTTAATGGGATACAGCGTTACCTGAGAGCGGCCGTTAAACATAGGTGGTTGTCAATGGGATGCAGCGTTACCTGAGAGCGGCCGTTAAACATAGGTGGTTGTTAATAGGATACAGCGTTACCTGAGAGCGGCCGTTAAACATAGGTGGTTGTTAATAGAATACAGCGTTACCTGAGAGCGGCCGTTCATCATAGGTGGTTGTCAATGGGATACAGCGTTACCTGAGAGCGGCCGTTAAACATAGGTGGTTGTTAATAGGATACAGCGTTACCTCAGAGCGGCCGTTAAACATAGGTGGTTGTTAATGGGATACAGCGTTACCTGAGAGCGGCCGTTAAACATAGGTGGTTGTTAATAGGATACAGTGTTACCTGAGAGCGGCCGTTAGACATATATGGTTGTTAATGGGATACAGTGTTACCTGAGAGTGGCCAATAAATATAGGTGGTTGTTAATGGGATACAGCGTTACCTGAGAGCGGCCGTTAAACATAGGTGGTTGTTAATGGGATACAGCGTTACCTGAGAGCGGCCGTTAAACATAGGTGGTTGTTAATAGGATACAGCATTACCTGAGAGCGGCCGTTAAACATAGCTGGTTGTTAATAGGATACAGTGTTACCTGAGAGTGGCCAATAAATATAGGTGGTTGTTAATGGGATACAGCGTTACCTGAGAGCGGCCGTTAAACATAGGTGGCTGTTAATAGGATACAGCGTTACCTGAGAGCGGCCGTTAGACATATATAGTTGTTAATGGGATACAGTGTTACCTGAGAGTGGCCAATAAATATAGGTGGTTGTTAATGGGATACAGCGTTACCTGAGAGCGGCCGTTAAACATAGGTGGTTGTTAATGGGATACAGTGTTACCTGAGAGCGGCCGTTAAACATAGGTGGTTGTTAATGGGATACAGCGTTACCTGAGACCGGCCGTTAAACATAGGTGGTTGTTAATGGGATACAGCGTTACCTGAGAGCGGCCGTTAAACATATGTGGTTGTTAATGGGATACAGAGTTGCCTGAGGGCGGCCGTTAAACATAGGTGGTTGTTAATGGGATACAGCGTTACCTGAGAGCGGCCGTTAAACATAGGTGGTTGTCAATGGGATACAGCGTTACCTGAGAGCGGCCGTTAAACATAGGTGGTTGTTAATGGGATACAGCGTTACCTGAGAGCGGCCGTTAAACATAGGTGGTTGTTAATAGAATACAGCGTTACCTGAGAGCGGCCGTTAAACATAGGTGGTTGTCAATGGGATACAGCGTTACCTGAGAGCGGCCGTTAAACATAGGTGGTTGTTAATAGGATACAGCGTTACCTGAGAGCGGCCGTTAAACATAGGTGGTTGTTAATGGGATACAGCGTTACCTGAGAGCGGCCGTTAAACATAGGTGGTTGTTAATAGGATACAGTGTTACCTGAGAGCGGCCGTTAGACATATATGGTTGTTAATGGGATACATCGTTACCTGAGAGCGGCCGTTAAACATAGGTGGTTGTTAATGGGATACAGCGTTACCTGAGAGCGGCCGTTAAACATAGGTGGCTGTTAATAGGATACAGCGTTACCTGAGAGCGGCCGTTAGACATATATGGTTGTTAATGGGATACAGTTTTACCTGAGAGTGACCAATAAATATAGGTGGTTGTTAATGGGATACAGCGTTACCTCAGAGCGGCCGTTAAACATAGGTGGTTGTTAATAGGATACAGCATTACCTGAGAGCGGCCGTTAGACATATATGGTTGTTAATGGGATACAGTGTTACCTGAGAGTGGCAAATAAATATAGGTGGTTGTTAATGGGATACAGCGTTACCTGAGAGCGGCCGTTAAACATAGGTGGTTGTTAATGGGATACAGTGTTACCTGAGAGCGGCCGTTAAACATAGGTGGTTGTTAATGGGATACAGCGTTACCTGAGACCGGCCGTTAAACATAGGTGGTTGTTAATGGGATACAGCGTTACCTGAGAGCGGCCGTTAAACATAGGTGGCTGTTAATAGGATACAGCGTTACCCGAGAGCGGCCGTTAAACATAGGTGGTTGTTAATGGGATACAGCGTTACCTGAGAGCGGCCGTTAAACATAGGTGGCTGTTAATAGGATACAGCGTTACCTGAGAGCGGCCGTTAAACATAGGTGTTTCTTAATGGGATACAGCGTTACCTGAGAGCGGCCGTTAAACATAGGTGGTTGTTAATGGGATACAGCGTTCCCTGAGAGCGGCCGTTAAACATAGGTGGTTGGTAATAGGATACAGTGTTACCTGAGAGCGGCCGTTAAACATAGGTGGTTGTTAATGGGATACAGCGTTCCCTGAGAGCGGCCGTTAAACATAGGTGGTTGTTAATAGGATACAGTGTTACCTGAGAGCGGCCGTTAAACATAGGTGGTTGTTAATGGGATACAGCGTTACCTGAGAGCGGTCGTTAAACATAGGTGGTTGTTAATGGGATACAGCGTTACCTGAGAGCGGCCGTTTAACATAGGTGGCTGTTAATAGGATACAGCGTTACCTGAGAGCGGCCGTTAGACATACATGGTTGTTAATGGGATACAGTGTTACCTGAAATGAAATGTTGGTGTTTTAGGCCACTTTTGTGCACATACAGGCTAAATTGGGCCAAGGAACCTCCCGGGACCAGTGTTACCTGAGAGTGACCAATAAATATAGGTGGTTGTTAATGGGATACAGCGTTACCTCAGAGCGGCCGTTAAACATAGGTGGTTGTTAATAGGATACAGCATTACCTGAGAGCGGCCGTTAAACATAGGTGGTTGTTAATAGGATACAACATTACCTGAGAGCTGCCGTTAAACATAGGTGGTTGTTAATGGGATACAGCGTTACCTCAGAGCGGCCGTTAAACATAGGTGGCTGTTAATAGGAAACAGCGTTACCTGAGAGCGGCCGTTAGACATATATGGTTGTTAATGGGATACAGTGTTACCTGAGAGTGGCCAATACATATAGGTGGTTGTTAATGGGATACAGCGTTACCTGAGAGCGGCCGTTAAACATAGGTGGTTGTTAATGGGATACAGTGTTACCTGAGAGCGGCCGTTAAACATAGGTGGTTGTTAATGGGATACAGCGTTACCTGAGAGCGGCCGTTAAACATAGGTGGTTGTTAATGGGATACAGAGTTGCCTGAGGGCGGCCGTTAGACATAGGTGGTTGTTAATGGGACACAGCGTTACCTGAGAGCGGCCGTTAAACATAGGTGGTTGTCAATGGGATGCAGCGTTACCTGAGAGCGGCCGTTAAACATAGGTGGTTGTTAATGGGATACAGCGTTACCTAAGAGCGGCCGTTAAACATAGGTGGTTGTTAATAGAATACAGCGTTACCTGAGAGCGGCCGTTCATCATAGGTGGTTGTCAATGGGATACAGCGTTACCTGAGAGCGGCCGTTAAACATAGGTGGTTGTTAATAGGATACAGCGTTACCTGAGAGCGGCCGTTAAACATAGGTGGTTGTTAATAGGATACAGTGTTACCTGAGAGCGGCCGTTAGACATATATGGTTGTTAATGGGATACAGTGTTACCTGAGAGTGGCCAATAAATATAGGTGGTTGTTAATGGGATACAGCGTTACCTGAGAGCGGCCGTTAAACATAGGTGGTTGGTAATGGGATACAGCGTTACCTGAGAGCGGCCGTTAAACATAGGTGGTTGTTAATAGGATACAGCATTACCTGAGAGCGGCCGTTAAACATAACTGGTTGTTAATAGGATACAGTGTTACCTGAGAGTGGCCAATAAATATAGGTGGTTGTTAATGGGATACAGCGTTACCTGAGAGCGGCCGTTAAACATAGGTGGCTGTTAATAGGATACAGCGTTACCTGAGAGCGGCCGTTAGACATATATAGTTGTTAATGGGATACAGTGTTACCTGAGAGTGGCCAATAAATATAGGTGGTTGTTAATGGGATACAGCGTTACCTGAGAGCGGCCGTTAAACATAGGTGGTTGTTAATGGGATACAGTGTTACCTGAGAGCGGCCGTTAAACATAGGTGGTTGTTAATGGGATACAGCGTTACCTGAGACCGGCCGTTAAACATAGGTGGTTGTTAATGGGATACAGCGTTACCTGAGAGCGGCCGTTAAACATATGTGGTTGTTAATGGGATACAGAGTTGCCTGAGGGCGGCCGTTAAACATAGGTGGTTGTTAATGGGACACAGCGTTACCTGAGAGCGGCCGTTAAACATAGGTGGTTGTCAATGGGATACAGCGTTACCTGAGAGCGGCCGTTAAACATAGGTGGTTGTTAATGGGATACAGCGTTACCTGAGAGCGGCCGTTAAACATAGGTGGTTGTTAATAGAATACAGCGTTACCTGAGAGCGGCCGTTAAACATAGGTGGTTGTCAATGGGATACAGCGTTACCTGAGAGCGGCCGTTAAACATAGGTGGTTGTTAATAGGATACAGCGTTACCTGAGAGCGGCCGTTAAACATAGGTGGTTGTTAATGGGATACAGCGTTACCTGAGAGCGGCCGTTAAACATAGGTGGTTGTTAATAGGATACAGTGTTACCTGAGAGCGGCCGTTAGACATATATGGTTGTTAATGGGATACATCGTTACCTGAGAGCGGCCGTTAAACATAGGTGGTTGTTAATGGGATACAGCGTTACCTGAGAGCGGCCGTTAAACATAGGTGGCTGTTAATAGGATACAGCGTTACCTGAGAGCGGCCGTTAGACATATATGGTTGTTAATGGGATACAGTTTTACCTGAGAGTGACCAATAAATATAGGTGGTTGTTAATGGGATACAGCGTTACCTCAGAGCGGCCGTTAAACATAGGTGGTTGTTAATAGGATACAGCATTACCTGAGAGCGGCCGTTAGACATATATGGTTGTTAATGGGATACAGTGTTACCTGAGAGTGGCAAATAAATATAGGTGGTTGTTAATGGGATACAGCGTTACCTGAGAGCGGCCGTTAAACATAGGTGGTTGTTAATGGGATACAGTGTTACCTGAGAGCGGCCGTTAAACATAGGTGGTTGTTAATGGGATACAGCGTTACCTGAGACCGGCCGTTAAACATAGGTGGTTGTTAATGGGATACAGCGTTACCTGAGAGCGGCCGTTAAACATAGGTGGCTGTTAATAGGATACAGCGTTACCCGAGAGCGGCCGTTAAACATAGGTGGTTGTTAATGGGATACAGCGTTACCTGAGAGCGGCCGTTAAACATAGGTGGCTGTTAATAGGATACAGCGTTACCTGAGAGCGGCCGTTAAACATAGGTGGTTCTTAATGGGATACAGCGTTACCTGAGAGCGGCCGTTAAACATAGGTGGTTGTTAATGGGATACAGCGTTCCCTGAGAGCGGCCGTTAAACATAGGTGGTTGTTAATAGGATACAGTGTTACCTGAGAGCGGCCGTTAAACATAGGTGGTTGTTAATGGGATACAGCGTTCCCTGAGAGCGGCCGTTAAACATAGGTGGTTGTTAATAGGATACAGTGTTACCTGAGAGCGGCCGTTAAACATAGGTGGTTGTTAATGGGATACAGCGTTACCTGAGAGCGGTCGTTAAACATAGGTGGTTGTTAATGGGATACAGCGTTACCTGAGAGCGGCCGTTTAACATAGGTGGCTGTTAATAGGATACAGCGTTACCTGAGAGCGGCCGTTAGACATACATGGTTGTTAATGGGATACAGTGTTACCTGAGAGTGGCCAATACATATAGGTGGTTGTTAATGGGATACAGCGTTACCTGAGAGCGGCCGTTAAACATAGGTGGTTGTTAATGGGATACAGTGTTACCTGAGAGCGGCCGTTAAACATAGGTGGTTGTTAATGGGATACAGTGTTACCTGAGAGCGGCCGTTAAACATAGGTGGTTGTTAATGGGATACAGCGTTACCTGAGAGCGGCCGTTAAACATAGGTGGTTGTTAATGGGATACAGAGTTGCCTGAGGGCGGCCGTTAAACATAGGTGGTTGTTAATGGGACACAGCGTTACCTGAGAGCGGCCGTTAAACATAGGTGGTTGTCAATGGGATGCAGCGTTACCTGAGAGCGGCCGTTAAACATAGGTGGTTGTTAATGGGATACAGCGTTACCTGAGAGCGGCCGTTAAACATAGGTGGTTGTTAATAGAATACAGCGTTAGCTGAGAGCGGCCGTTCAACATAGGTGGTTGTCAATGGGATACAGCGTTACCTGAGAGCGGCCGTTAAACATAGGTGGTTGTTAATAGGATACAGCGTTACCTGAGAGCGGCCGTTAAACATAGGTGGTTGTTAATGGGATACAGCGTTACCTGAGAGCGGCCGTTAAACATAGGTGGTTGTTAATAGGATACAGTGTTACCTGAGAGCGGCCGTTAGACATATATGGTTGTTAATGGGATACAGTGTTACCTGAGAGTGGCCAATAAATATAGGTGGTTGTTAATGGGATACAGCGTTACCTGAGAGCGGCCGTTAAACATAGGTGGTTGTTAATGGGATACAGCGTTACCTGAGAGCGGCCGTTAAACATAGGTGGTTGTTAATAGGATACAGCATTACCTGAGAGCGGCCGTTAAACATAGCTGGTTGTTAATAGGATACAGTGTTACCTGAGAGTGGCCAATAAATATAGGTGGTTGTTAATGGGATACAGCGTTACCTGAGAGCGGCCGTTAAACATAGGTGGCTGTTAATAGGATACAGCGTTACCTGAGAGCGGCCGTTAGACATATATGGTTGTTAATGGGATACAGTGTTACCTGAGAGTGGCCAATAAATATAGGTGGTTGTTAATGGGATACAGCGTTACCTGAGAGCGGCCGTTAAACATAGGTGGTTGTTAATGGGATACAGTGTTACCTGAGAGCGGCCGTTAAACATAGGTGGTTGTTAATGGGATACAGCGTTACCTGAGACCGGCCGTTAAACATAGGTGGTTGTTAATGGGATACAGCGTTACCTGAGAGCGGCCGTTAAACATATGTGGTTGTTAATGGGATACAGAGTTGCCTGAGGGCGGCCGTTAAACATAGGTGGTTGTTAATGGGACACAGCGTTACCTGAGAGCGGCCGTTAAACATAGGTGGTTGTCAATGGGATACAGCGTTACCTGAGAGCGGCCGTTAAACATAGGTGGTTGTTAATGGGATACAGCGTTACCTGAGAGCGGCCGTTAAACATAGGTGGTTGTTAATAGAATACAGCGTTACCTGAGAGCGGCCGTTAAACATAGGTGGTTGTCAATGGGATAGAGCGTTACCTGAGAGCGGCCGTTAAACATAGGTGGTTGTTAATAGGATACAGCGTTACCTGAGAGCGGCCGTTAAACATAGGTGGTTGTTAATGGGATACAGCGTTACCTGAGAGCGGCCGTTAAACATAGGTGGTTGTTAATAGGATACAGTGTTACCTGAGAGCGGCCGTTAGACATATATGGTTGTTAATGGGATACATCGTTACCTGAGAGCGGCCGTTAAACATAGGTGGTTGTTAATGGGATACAGCGTTACCTGAGAGCGGCCGTTAAACATAGGTGGCTGTTAATAGGATACAGCGTTACCTGAGAGCGGCCGTTAGACATATATGGTTGTTAATGGGATACAGTTTTACCTGAGAGTGACCAATAAATATAGGTGGTTGTTAATGGGATACAGCGTTACCTCAGAGCGGCCGTTAAACATAGGTGGTTGTTAATAGGATACAGCATTACCTGAGAGCGGCCGTTAGACATATATGGTTGTTAATGGGATACAGTGTTACCTGAGAGTGGCCAATAAATATAGGTGGTTGTTAATGGGACACAGCGTTACCTGAGAGCGGCCGTTAAACATAGGTGGTTGTTAATGGGATACAGTGTTACCTGAGAGCGGCCGTTAAACATAGGTGGTTGTTAATGGGATACAGCGTTACCTGAGACCGGCCGTTAAACATAGGTGGTTGTTAATGGGATACAGTGTTACCTGAGAGCGGCCGTTAAACATAGGTGGTTGTTAATGGGATACAGCGTTACCTGAGACCGGCCGTTAAACATAGGTGGTTGTTAATGGGATACAGTGTTACCTGAGAGCGGCCGTTAAACATAGGTGGTTGTTAATGGGATACAGCGTTACCTGAGAGCGGCCGTTAAACATAGGTGGCTGTTAATAGGATACAGCGTTACCTGAGAGCGGCCGTTAAACATAGGTGGTTCTTAATGGGATACAGCGTTACCTGAGAGCGGCCGTTAAACATAGGTGGTTGTCAATGGGATACAGCGTTACCTGAGAGCGGCCGTTAAACATAGGTGGTTGTTAATGGGATACAGCGTTACCTGAGAGCGGCCGTTAAACATAGGTGGTTGTTAATAGGATACAGCGTTACCTGAGAGCGGCCGTTAAACATAGGTGGTTGTTAATGGGATACAGCGTTACCTGAGAGCGGCCGTTAAACATAGGTGGCTGTTAATAGGATACAGCGTTACCTGAGAGCGGCCGTTAAACATAGGTGGTTGTTAATGGGATACAGCGTTACCTGAGAGCGGCCGTTAAACATAGGTGGTTGTTAATGGGATACAGCGTTACCTGAGAGCGGCCGTTAAACATAGGTGGTTGTTAATAGGATACAGCATTACCTGAGAGCGGCCGTTAAACATAGCTGGTTGTTAATAGGATACAGTGTTACCTGAGAATGGCCAATAAATATAGGTGGTTGTTAATGGGATACAGCGTTACCTGAGAGCGGCCGTTAAACATAGGTGGCTGTTAATAGGATACAGCGTTACCTGAGAGCGGCCGTTAGACATATATGGTTGTTAATGGGATACAGTGTTACCTGAGAGTGGCCAATAAATATAGGTGGTTGTTAATGGGATACAGCGTTACCTGAGAGCGGCCGTTAAACATAGGTGGTTGTTAATGGGATACAGTGTAACCTGAGAGCGGCCGTTAAACATAGGTGGTTGTTAATGGGATACAGCGTTACCTGAGAGCGGCCGTTAAACATAGGTGGTTGTTAATGGGATACAGCGTTACCTGAGAGCGGCCGTTAAACATATGTGGTTGTTAATGGGATACAGAGTTGCCTGAGAGCGGCCGTTAAACATAGGTGGTTGTCAATGGGATACAGCGTTACCTGAGAGCGGCCGTTAAACATAGGTGGTTGTTAATGGGATACAGCGTTACCTGAGAGCGGCCGTTAAACATAGGTGGTTGTTAATAGAATACAGCGTTACCTGAGAGCGGCCGTTAAACATAGGTGGTTGTCAATGGGATACAGCGTTACCTGAGAGCGGCCGTTAAACATAGGTGGTTGTTAATAGGATACAGCGTTACCTGAGAGCGGCCGTTAAACATAGGTGGTTGTTAATGGGATACAGCGTTACCTGAGAGCGGCCGTTAAACATAGGTGGTTGTTAATAGGATACAGTGTTACCTGAGAGCGGCCGTTAGACATATATGGTTGTTAATGGGATACATCGTTACCTGAGAGCGGCCGTTAAACATAGGTGGTTGTTAATGGGATACAGCGTTACCTGAGAGCGGCCGTTAAACATAGGTGGCTGTTAATAGGATACAGCGTTACCTGAGAGCGGCCGTTAGACATATATGGTTGTTAATGGGATACAGTTTTACCTGAGAGTGACCAATAAATATAGGTGGTTGTTAATGGGATACCGCGTTACCTCAGAGCGGCCGTTAAACATAGGTGGTTGTTAATAGGATACAGCATTACCTGAGAGCGGCCGTTAGACATATATGGTTGTTAATGGGATACAGTGTTACCTGAGAGTGGCCAATAAATATAGGTGGTTGTTAATGGGATACAGCGTTACCTGAGAGCGGCCGTTAAACATAGGTGGTTGTTAGTGGGATACAGTGTTACCTGAGAGCGGCCGTTAAACATAGGTGGTTGTTAATGGGATACAGCGTTACCTGAGACCGGCCGTTAAACATAGGTGGTTGTTAATGGGATACAGTGTTACCTGAGAGCGGCCGTTAAACATAGGTGGTTGTTAATGGGATACAGCGTTACCTGAGACCGGCCGTTAAACATAGGTGGTTGTTAATGGGATACAGCGTTACCTGAGAGCGGCCGTTAAACATAGGTGGTTGTTAATGGGATACAGCGTTACCTGAGAGCGGCCGTTAAACATAGGTGGCTGTTAATGGGATACAGCGTTACCTGAGAGCGGCCGTTAAACATAGGTGGTTCTTAATGGGATGCAGCGTTACCTGAGAGCGGCCGTTAAACATAGGTGGTTGTCAATGGGATACAGCGTTACCTGAGAGCGGCCGTTAAACATAGGTGGTTGTTAATGGGATACAGCGTTACCTGAGAGCGGCCGTTAAACATAGGTGGTTGTTAATAGGATACAGCGTTACCTGAGAGCGGCCGTTAAACATAGGTGGTTGTTAATGGGATACAGCGTTACCTGAGAGCGGCCGTTAAACATAGGTGGCTGTTAATAGGATACAGCGTTACCTGAGAGCGGCCGTTAAACATAGGTGGTTGTTAATGGGATACAGCGTTACCTGAGAGCGGCCGTTAAACATAGGTGGTTGTCAATGGGATACAGCGTTACCTGAGAGCGGCCGTTAAACATAGGTGGTTGTTAATGGGATACAGCGTTACCTGAGAGTGGCCGTTAAACATAGGTGGTTGTTAATAGAATACAGCGTTACCTGAGAGCGGCCGTTAAACATAGGTGGTTGTTAATGGGATACAGCGTTACCTGAGAGCGGCCGTTAAACATAGGTGGTTGTCAATGGGATACAGCGTTACCTGAGAGCGGCCGTTAAACATAGGTGGTTGTTAATGGGATACAGTGTTACCTGAGAGCGGCCGTTAAACATAGGTGGTTGTCAATGGGATACAGCGTTACCTTAAAAACGGCCGTTAAACATAGGCGGTTACTAATGGGATACAGCGTTACCTGAGAGCGGCCGTTAGACATATATGGTTGTTAATGGGATACAGCGTTACCTGAGAGCGGCCGTTAGACATATATGGTTGTTAATGGGATACAGCGTTACCTGAGAGCGGCCGTTAGACATATATGGTTGTTAATGGGATACAGTGTTACCTGAGAGTGGCCAATAAATATAGGTGGTTGTTAATGGGATACAGCGTTACCTCAGAGCTGCCGTTAGACATATATGGTTGTTAATGGGATACAGCGTTACCTGAGAGCGGCCGTTAGGCATAGGTGGTTGTCAATGGGATACAGCGTTACCTGAGAGCGGCCGTTAAACATAGGTGGTTGTTAATGGGATACAGCGTTACCTGAGAGCGGCCGTTAAACATAAGTGGTTGTTAATGGGATACAGCGTTACCCGAGAGCGGCCGTTAAACATACGTGGTTGTCAATGGGAAACAGCGTTACCTGAGAGCGGCCGTTAAACATAGGTGGTTGTTAATGGGATACAGTGTTACCTGAGAGCGGCCGTTAAACATAGTTGGTTGTCAATGGGATACAGCGTTACCTTGGAAACGGCCGTTAAACATAGGCGGTTACTAATGGGATACAGCGTTACCTGAGAGCGGCCGTTAAACATAGGTGGTTGTTAATGGGATACAGCGTTACCTGAGAGCGGCCGTTAAACATAGGTGGTTGTTAATGGGATACAGTGTTACCTGAGAGCGGCCGTTAAACATAGGTGGTTGTTAATGGGATACAGCGTTACCTGAGAGCGGTCGTTAAACATAGGTGGTTGTTAATGGGATACAGCGTTACCTGAGAGCGGCCGTTAAACATAGGTGGTTGTTAATGGGATACAGCGTTACCTGAGAGCGGCCGTTAAACATAGGTGGTAGTCAATGGGATACAGCGTTACCTGAGAGCGGCCGTTAAACATAGGTGGTTGTTAATGGGATACAGTGTTACCTGAGAGCGGCCGTTAAACATAGGTGGTTGTTAATGGGATACAGCGTTACCTGAGAGCGGCCGTTAAACGTAGGTGGTTGGTAATGGGATACAGCGTTACCTGAGAGCGGCCGTTAAACATAGGTGGTTGTTAATGGGATACAGCGTTACCTGAGAGCGGCTGTTAAACATAGGTGGTAGTCAATGAGATACAGCGTTACCCGAGAGCGGCCGTTAGACATCGGTGGTTGTTAATGGGATACAGCGTTACCTGAGAGCGGCCGTTAAACATAGGTGGCTGTTAATGGGATACAGCGTTACCTGCGAACGGCCGTTAAACATAGGTGGTTGTTAATGGGATACAGCGTTACCTGAGAGCGGCCGTTACACATAGGTGGTTGTTAATGGGATACAGCGTTACCTGAGAGCGGCCGTTAAACATAAGTGGTTGTTAATAGGATACAGCGTTACCTCAGAGCGGCCGTTAGACATATATGGTTGTTAATGGGATACAGCGTTACCTGAGAGCGGCCGTTAGACATAGGTGGTTGTTAATGGGATACAGCGTTACCTGATAGCGGCCGTTAAACATAGGTGGCTGTTAGTAGGATACAGCGTTACCTGAGAGCGGCCGTTAGACATATATGGTTGTTAATGGGATACAGCGTTACCTGAGAGCGGCCGTTAGACATATATGGTTGTTTATGGGATACAGCGTTACCTGAGAGCGGCCGTTAAACAGAGGTGGTTATCAATGGGATACAGCGTTACCTGAGAGTGGCCAATAAATATAGATGGTTGTTAATGGGATACAGCGTTACCTGCGAGCGGCCGTTAAACATATGTGGTTGTTAATGGGATACTGCGTTACCTGAGAGCGGCCGTTCAACATATGTGGTTGTTAATGGGATACTGCGTTACCTGAGAGCGGCCGTTCAACATAGGTGGTTGTCAATGGGATACAGCGTTACCTGAGAGCGGCCGTTAAACATAGGTGGTTGTTAATGGGATACAGCGTTACCTGAGAGCGGCCGTTAAACATAGGTGGTTGTTAATGGGATACAGCGTTACCTGAGAGCGGCCGTTAAACATAGGTGGTTGTTAATGGGATACAGTGTTACCTGAGAGCGGCCGTTAAACATAGGTGGTTGTTAATGGGATACAGCGTTACCTGAGAGCGGCCGTTAAACATAGGTGGTTGTTAATGGGATACAGCGTTACCTGAGAGCGGCCGTTAAACATAGGTGGTTGTTAATGGGATACAGCGTTACCTGAGAGCGGCCGTTAAACATAGGTGGTAGTCAATGGGATACAGCGTTACCTGAGAACGGCCGTTAAACATAGGTGGTTGTTAATGGGATACAGCGTTACCTGAGAGCGGCCGTTAAACATAGGTGGTTGTTAATGGGATACAGCGTTACCTGAGAGCGGCCGTTAAACATAGGTGGTTGTTAATGGGATACAGCGTTACCTGAGAACGGCCGTTAAACATAGGTGGTTGTTAATGGGATACAGCGTTACCTCAGAGCGGCCGTTAGACATAGGTGGTTGTTAATGGGATACAGCGTTACCTGAGAGCGGCCGTTAAACATAGGTGGTTGTTAATAGGATACAGCGTTACCTCAGAGCGGCCGTTAGACATATATGGTTGTTAATGAGATACAGCGTTACCTGAGAGCGGCCGTTAGACATAGGTGGTTGTTAATGGGATACAGCGTTACCTGAGAACGGCCGTTAAACATAGGTGGCTGTTAGTAGGATACAGCGTTACCTGAGAGCGGCCGTTAGACATATATGGTTGTTAATGGGATACAGCGTTACCTGAGAGCGGCCGTTAAACAGAGGTGGTTGTCAATGGGATACAGCGTTACCTGAGAGCGGCCAATAAATATAGATGGTTGTTAATGGGATACAGCGTTACCTGCGAGCGGCCGTTAAACATAGGTGGTTGTTAATGGGATACAGCGTTACCTGAGAGCGGCCGTTAAACATAGGTGGTTGTTAATGGGATACAGCGTTACCTGAGAGCGGCCGTTAAACATAGGTGGTTGTTAATGGGATACAGCGTTACCTGAGAGCGGCCGTGAAACATAGGTGGTTGTTAATGGGATACAGTGTTACCTGAGAGCGGCCGTTAAACATAGGTGGTTGTTAATGGGATACAGCGTTACCTGAGAGCGGCCGTTAAACATAGGTGGTTGTTAATGGGATACAGCGTTACCTGAGAGCGGCCGTTAAACATAGGTGGTTGTTAATGGGATACAGCGTTACCTGAGAAACGGCCTTTAAACATTGGTGGTTGTTAATGGGATACAGCGTTACCTGAGAGCGGCCGTTAAACATAGGTGGTTGTTAATAGGATACAGCGTTACCTGAGAGCGGCCGTTAAACATAGGTGGTTGTTAATGGGATACAGCGTTACCTTAGAAACGGCCTTTAAACATAGGTGGTTGTTAATGGGATACAGCGTTACCTGAGAGCGGCCGTTAAACATAGGTGGTTGTTAATAGGATACAGCGTTACCTGAGAGCGGCCGTTAAACATAGGTGGTTGTTAATGGGATACAGCGTTACCTGAGAGCGGCCGTTAAACATAGGTGGTTGTTAATGGGATACAGTGTTACCTGAGAGCGGCCGTTAAACATAGGTGGTTGTTAATGGGATACAGCGTTACCTGAGAGCGGCTGCGAACAGACATGCCACGAACAACCCTGGGAGGCCAGGCAGGGAGCCGAAGACTTTCATCACCATCAGAGGCACCAGCTAGGAGGCGAGGGATACAATCTATGAGGTCATAATTGTGATAGTTATGGGCTATCGTTAGACCGATAATCTGCAATATTATTACTCCACCACGCCCCTCTCGTTAGTTGATCATGACTGCCAGCCCCCATTTGTGCGGAAAATGTCTGTCTATCCCCGACCACCGGCACTTGAAGCACACTTTACGTGGTTCATATTTTGCGTGCCACCAATCTTTTTTTTGCACAATTACATTTTTCGTTTCCTTTCTACGGTCACTGCTAGGCCCTGATAGAATGGGTGAGAATGTTATTTGTGTTTGCTATTGTGAGAACACCGTGTCTCAAAAGCGACTATTGTACACAAATTACTTACTTACACATGACCTGGTGCAATGTTGTATTATTTTGCGCGTCATCGGAAATAAAAACCATTACCTGGTCTACGGTTTGTATTCTACGAGCCACCATGGGGTCGCACTTGTACCACATGGCGTACATGGCCGACCCAGTCATGAAGAATGCCGTGGCCAGCAAGGCATACATCGGGTACATTAGATAGGTGGCGCTGCAAGACAATCATGGCGGACTTTGACTGTTAATAATACACACGATTAAGAGTGAAATTGTGCCTTCTCCTAAGAGATAACCAATTAATTATATCCTGAGACATATATTTATTGTCGAGCCTGGAGTTATACTAAGCCTAGTACGGCATAGCTGAAATTAAACCTGTTGCATATTTTAAGGCGCAATAAATGTTTTACCCCTGACCCTCCAAACAAAAAAAATCCCACATTTATGTGTAGTACGTATACGACCAATTCGCTGTACTAATTCAAAATTTATGTATGTGAAATTAGTTTTTCAATATATGTGATATTCCGAAAATAAAATAATTTCTGTTAAGTTGGTTGATAATGTTATGAATATAATTGTTCCATTCCCATGGAAGGCGTACATCTTGGCATCTCTGGCGGTGGGCAGCGTGCAATATCGCTGAACGAGCATCTGGGTGGAGGACAGCGGTATGAGGGTGCGGAAGAACCCTCCCACGACGTAGGCCCAGAAACTGGACCGCACGAAGGGATTCAGTGTGAACCTGGCAGGAAAAGGGATCGGCAGTTATAGTGTGGAGCGAGCCACGTGGTCACGTACATAATTATTGCATCATCGTTAGTGGCTGAAGATGTAAGGTGGTACGTCGCCGATAGCCTGTCTCTGCTTGAGACCGTATTATAATGGTATCATGAATCCGTATTGTAGTGATAAGCGATGTCACCATCTAACGTAGAGCCCCTGAGGGGGGGTAGCCATGTCGCGTGTCGATTTTAAGAAAAGTTCCATGTCGCGTGTCGCTAAGTCTTATGTCGCATGTCGATTCTAAGACAACCCCAATGTCGCGTTGTCGATTTTAAAAATCGCCGTGTCGCCGTGCCGAAAAAGCCCCTCTGGGGCCCTTAACGTCTGCATTTGCAAACAATAATCACTTTCGGGTAGCGGCAACAAGGTAGGCGACATGTCCTTGGGAATTTATTTTGCTACCATTTTACTATGAGATAATTGTTCTCATAATGTTGTAACTTTCTCCTTTTTTCCAGTTGTCCTGGTTGCAATTATTTGCAAGTCAGCCGATGTTGCAGAGGGTCAATGGTTCAATGCCATCTACGTTATAATATTGAACATATACTTTACAAAAAGAAATATATTAATTAAATAGATTGAGTGGTATGGTTAGTAAACTGCATAATCAAGATATAACTAGCATATTTTTTTAAAAAATAGATTTCGTGCAATGCACAGTTGATCTCTTCATATCGTCTTTTGATTTGTTAATATCAACAAATCAGTGGCGATATGAACTCTTGAATTGTTGATATGAACCTTGAATTGTTGATATGAACACTTGAATTGTTGATATCAATACTTGATTTATTGATATAAAAACGAGATTTTCTGATATCAAGACTTGATTTCGTGATATCAGCACTTCATTTTTTGATATCAACATTTGATTTCTTGCTATCGACGTCGATAGGATGATATGCGAAGCAACTCACCCGCACATAAACACGTTTATGACAATTTAGTTCGCCATACAAAAAGGTCCGGAAAATGATGTGGCATGACCTACTCGAATTTGCTAAGCCTTCCGCTTTGCCTGAGCAGGTCGCCCATGGTGACGAAGCCCCCCACGTCGTGAATAGCCTTGAAGGCGACGACGAAGATGCCAACGATCATGATGACGGTCTGGACGGTGTTGGCCCACACGATAGCCTTCATACCGCCCTGGAGGGGGCAGGCCATCCGGGTGGGTGGCAGGCCAGGCCGGTGGGTGGGTGGGTGAGGGTAAATAAGAAGGGATGCATGGTTTGTGACAGCGATAGGAAAGGCACATTCATGTGGCGTTTGGTTTGACACATGATAGGCAATGCACGCATACTGCGGTGATACATGCGAAGCATGCAAAGCATGCAAATAGTGTATGGTTTGTCACAATGCTTGATAATGCACTTATACTGTGGTAATACAAGCAAAAAATACAGGCGTGGCATGGTTTATCCCAGCTGTAAGAAAGGTGGTCATATAATGTTCGTTAAAGTTGCATGTGGAGTTGTTTCGCTGTTTTTGAATGCCAAATTTGCGTATAAGAACACAAACCTAAGGCCTTAAGGTTCATAACAGACAATAAATACCTACCATATCGCTCACCAATTATCTGCCAATGAGCAAAACATTTCAAATTCATGAATTGTCCGCCACAAAAATGAAAACCTGTGCTGATTTGAAACGTCATAAACGTGTGTACACAAGTCGTTTACCGGTGCCACCGACAGGGGGCCCAAGCGCTAAATTATATGAGACAATAGAAGCGTCCGGAGCGCCACTTTTTCTTTGGCGGTGGCCGTTGACACGTGTTTGTGGTCAGAGGTAATATTTCTTGTTTATGTTTATTTTGGTACAGCCATTGCAACGGTCAGCTCCACATGTAACTTTAATAGCGTTAATTGCAGTTAATGAATAATGAGCCGACATCGAAGTTGGTCAGACAAAGAGACATTATGCGAGGTTCCAGCTTCCATCATAAGAGGTAACACTAGTACAATCCCATCATTAGACTGTGACCATGTTACTCACGAACGTCGTGTAGAAGTTACAGACGACGGTGGTGATGAGTATGCCGAGCCAGGTGGGAACGTCGCTCACTGAAAGCATAAACACCAGACACATATCAAGGCCAACACATATTAGGTGTCCATTGGCCGTATCTGTCCCTCATCACAGTTCCACTCCCCGGATTATTTTTAGGTTCGGGGATTAGAGGTCAGTGATTGGGGATGAGGGGTAAGGGATTAGGGATTAGTTGTCAGGGATTTTAGTTAGGAGTCTGAGTTTGAGGATTAGGGCTCAGGGGTCCAGGATTGGGGTGACGGTTAGGAGTTGGGGCCTATGGATAGGGCCAGAGAAGACCCGACGACATATAAGATATTATTAAATAGCGTGACTACATAACGGATTCAGGCAGATTCTGGTAAAATTGACGGAAACAGCGACACAATAATTGAAGTATAAGACCGCACAAACTGTTATTGACATTGATAATTGCTATTCACCCAAATAAAGGCCCATGCAGGGGCCATATTCATAATCTCCTCGTAAGTTACGCACGAAAAGTGCATTTTAGTCTTAGCCTCACCAGTTCGTTGTGGCGGTACTCATGATTAAGAAATCCTCTTCAATATAAATTTAACACTTTCTTAATTCAGAAAGTTTACTTCTTGAGTGACTAGTACGTATGCCGCCGAGTGATATTTTAGCTATAGTAAGCAGTAATTATAAAGATAGTCAGACATTAGCGTAAGTGATTAAGTCTTTAACCAGCACAAGTAAACAGCCTAGTGATATGTAAGCTATAGCAATCAGTACATATAGACATAGTCAGGAATTAGCGTAAGTGACTAACCCTATAACCAGCATAAGTAAACAGCCTAGTGATGTGTAAGCTATAGTAAGCAGTAATTATAAAAATAATCAGGAATTAGCGTAAGTGATTAAGCCTTTAACCAGCACAAGCAATCGGCCTAGTGATTTGTAAGTCATAGTAAGCAACAACTTAAAAAATAATCAGGAATTTGTGTGAGCTGACTAAGCATTTGACCAGCACAAGTTAACAGCCTAGTGATTTGTAAATTATAGTCAGGAATTTGTAATTTCTGTCATTGGCAGAGTCGTATGATAATTAAGGTTTGTAGTTAACCTAGTGAATGATAACCAACGTATGCCATGACACGATGATGCGTAATTGGCATGAGTTCTTCGACAAGTGAATAGTAACTAATTATGAGTGATTAAAATGACCTATTAAAATACCAAATTCACAATTTGTATGCAACGGGTGATATGAGTATGGAATATAAATATAAAGATGGTTTGAAGCTATAGGTGGACGAAAGTGTAAGGATCCATGCGCACGAAGTACAGCTTACCCAGTGATAGAGCTATGGCAGGTACGTACAGTATGATGGCCATAGAAACAAGCTGTAAAGAAGGACCGGAAGCTGCAGTGTAACCTCAAACACCGCATGCGCATTTGCTTGGACGCCGAATGATTAACTGGGTACATATTTGTGTAGGGCGCCGCAGCATGTGGTTCAGATAGAAACTCATCCCCCGCAAATAGTGTGCAGCCAAGCATGAAATAAAGAGTTATTAGACTATGACATGTTACGTTACAGTTTTTACAATATAAGTGAAAAAACCCAGGATGTCCCATGCACTTGCCATGACAATCTGGATCACTATAAAAAACTGTCTATGAGTACAATCTGAATTACCCTTAAATTACATTCATTTACTTGCTATAAGAACATTGTGCATTTTTGCCTCTACCCTTACCATTACAAACTGGATTATCCCTTCTCTTACCACATTGCCCAATGCTTGGCCGGATTGAATTCATTTACTTACCATGAGTACAATCTGAATGATAGAACACACTGTCCTAACGAAGTTATTGTATGTAACTCCTATATACTGGAACATACAAAAAACAAACATTATTACATGTATTTCTCGGAGCAATCTGGTTTAGTATCACCAGATAAGCAAAGGCATTAATTGAGTAATGCACTTGAAATGACGTGATATCCAGCAATGCTGTAGACATGATGGAGGTGCTATCAGGCACTGAACTACACCAACCCTGTCCATATCGCAATAAAGGGGGACTTTAGCGTTTTATGTGGTCATGTAGGGAATGGCAGTTAATGAAGTGGTCGTGTCAGATACTCGGTGTTAATGAAGTGGTCTCGTGGGCACTCGAGATAATGAAGTGGTCACGTGGGCACTCGAGTTAATGAAGTGGTCACGTGGGCACTCGAGTTAATGAAGTGGTCGTGTCGAGTACTCGAATTAATGAAGTGGTCGTGTCAGGTACTCGAGTTAATGAAGTGATCGTGTCGGGTACTCGAGTTAATGAAGTGGTCGTGTCGAGTACTCGAGTTAATGAAGTGGTCGTGTCAGGTACTCGAGTTAATGAAATGGTCGTGTCGAGTACTCGAGTTAATGAAGTGGTCGTGTCGAGTACTCGAGTTAATGAAGTGGTCACGTGGGCACTCGAGTTAATGAAGTGATCGTGTCGGGTACTCGAGTTAATGAATTGGTCGTTTCGAGTACTCGAGTTAATGAAGTGGTCGTGTCAGGTACTCGAGTTAATGAAGTGGTCGTGTCAGGTACTCGAGTTAATGAAGTGGTCGAGTCGGGTACTCGAGTTAATGAAGTGGTCGTGTCGGGTACTCGAGTTAATGAAGTGGTCGTGTCGAGTACTCGAGTTAATGAAGTGGTCGTGTCAGGTACTCGAGTTAATGAAGTGGTCGTGTCGGGTACTCGAGTTAATGAAGTGATCGTGTCAGGTACTCGAGTTAATTAAGTGGTCGTGTCGAGTACTCGAGTTAATGAAGTGGTCGTGTCGGGTACTCGAGTTAATGAAGTGATCGTGTCAGGTACTCGAGTTATGAAGTGGTCGTGTCGGGTACTCGAGTTAATGAAGTGGTCGTGTCAGGTACTCGAGTTAATGAAGTGGTCGTGTCGAGTACTCGAGTTAATGAAGTGGTCGTGTCGGGTACTCGAGTTAATGAAGTGGTCGTGTCGAGCATGAGCGCTTAACTTCTTCGTTCATTATTAGTCCACACGCGGTCATCTGCACTAAGCCCCACCTCTCATAGTCTATATATAGCAAAGAGTATGCAACAAAAAACCGGCGCTGCCAATACCGCCTCAACTTCCAAGTCCCTCGGCAGGCTAAAATGCCATTATCCCACCATACGTCTCCATTTCCAACATCACAAATAGTTTATCTTCTTAACTAAACTTACTTTACATCAGAATATTCGCAGTTACTATGGCAAAATGACGCATTTGTGCAGAACACCGCACAATCCCACTTTTCACAGAGGGATCGCGATAGACGGAACGCGCATTGTTGACAATCGAACGACGCAGGCGAGCTGTGACTGGACGAAACGAGACACACCCACTAAAGTCAAAGTCATAAATGCCGTAGACTCACGTTTCGGCCCATATTTTCCGCAAATTTGGCGCGATCGCTCTAAAAATCACTGACGTCACAAAGCAACCCTGTGCAAGTTTAATGATACCAAACTTACGTGCGTACTGCGAGGTTATCCTTTTTTAAGACACAAACAATATTTCTCCGTACTGACACTCCATTGGCACGAAACGCAGTTTCGTAAACATACTAAAGCACACGTCATTAAAATGACGTAGTTGCCATGGCGCCGAACGTGCTCTGAGCTATATTTGCACCAGCCACGCGCGCCATGGCAACTATAGAGCCTTTGATTGTCTGTGATTTAGTCTATTTGCGACAAAGTGTCTGCTGCCAATGGAGTGTCAGCATGGCGAAATATTGTTTGTGTCTTAAAAAAGGATAACCTCGCAGTACACACGTAAGTTTGGTATCATTAAAATTGCACAGGGTTGCTTTGTCACGTCAGTGATTTTTAGAGCGATCGCGGCAAATTCGCGGAAAATATGGGCCGAAACGTGAGTCTACGGCATTTATGACTTTGACTTTAGATACGGAATCGCACGCGCGTGTTGGGAAATAGACTGTTCATTTCAAATCCGCAGGGGGAGCAATAGGTCTGGACAATTTAATAGACTGCCAAAAAAACAAAAGGCACGCGCTTAAAAAATCTCATCTTACGAGTATGTTGGTTCGATTGAGATTTGTCCATTTCTCTTTTATTGAGAGAATAAAATAATTATTTTGCGCATTTTATTTCAATATTATAAAATGCCTAGCCCCCCCCCCCTTAAGCTATTCCGATGATAAATGACGTCCTTAAATTTCATCATCAACAATACGCGTTCTGTCTATCGCGATCCCTCTGTGAAAAGTGGGATTGTGTGGTGTTCTGCACCAAGGCGTCATTTTGCCGCAGTACCTTCGCATATTATGATCTAAAGTAAGTATATTTAAGAAGATAAACTATTTGCGATGTTGGAAATGGAGACGTATGGTGGGATAATGGCATTTTAGGTTGCCGAGGGACTTGGAAGTTGAGGCGGTATTGGCAGCGCCGGTTTTTTGTTGCATACTCTTTGCTATATATAGACTATGAGAGGTGGGGCTTAGTGCAGATGAACGCGTGTGGACTAATAATGAACGAAGAAGTTAAGCGCTCGTGGTCGTGTCGAGTACTCGAGTTAATGAAGTGGTCGTGTCAGGTACTCGAGTTAATGAAGTGGTCGTGTCGAGCACTCGAGTTAATGAAGTGGTCGTGTCGGGTACTCGAGTTAATGAAGTGGTCGTGTCGAGTACTCGAGTTAATGAACTGGTCGTGTCAGGTACTCGAGTTAATGAAGTGATCGTGTCAGTTACTCGAGTTAATGAAGTGGTCGTGTCAGGTACTCGAGTTAATGAAATGGTCGTGTCGAGTACTCGAGTTAATGAAGTTATCGTGTCGAGTACTCGAGTTAATGAAGTGGTCACGTGGGCACTCGAGTTAATGAAGTGATCGTGTCGGGTACTCGAGTTAATGAATTGGTCGTTTCGAGTACTCGAGTTAATGAAGTGGTCGTGTCAGTTACTCGAGTTAATGAAGTGGTCGTGTCAGGTACTCGAGTTAATGAAGTAGTCGTGTCAGGCACTCGAGTTAATGAAGTGGTCGTGTCGAGTACTCGAGTTAATGAAGTGGTCGTGTCGCGTACTCGAGTTAATGAAGTGGTCGTGTCAGGTACTCGAGTTAATGAAGTGATCGTGTCGAGTACTCGAGTTAATGAAGTGGTCGTGTCAGTTACTCGAGTTAATGAAGTGGTCGTGTCAGTTACTCGAGTTAATGAAGTGGTCGTGTCAGGTACTCGAGTTACTGAGGTGGTCGTGTCGAGTACTCGAGTTAATGAAGTGGTCACGTGGGCACTTGGGTTAATGAAGTGGTCGTGTCGAGTACTCGAGTTAATGAAGTGGTCGTGTCAGGTACTCGAGTTAATGAAGTGATCGTGTCGGGTACTCGAGTTAATAAAGTGGTCGTGTCGAGTACTCGAGTTAATGAAGTGGTCGCGTCAGTTACTCGAGTTAATGAAGTGGTCGTGTCAGGTACTCGAGTTAATGAAGTGGTCGTGTTAGGTACTCGAGTTAATTAAGTGATCGTGTCGGGTACTCGAGTTAATGAAGTGGTCGTGTCGAGTACTCGAGTTAATGAAGTGGTCGTGTCGAGTATTCGAGTTAATGAAGTGGTCGTGTCAGGTACTCGAGTTAATGAAGTGGTCGTGTCGGGTACTCGAGTTAATGAAGTGATCGTGTCAGGTACTCGAGTTAATGAAGTGATCGTGTCGGGTACTCGAGTTAATGAAGTGGTCGTGTCAGGTACTCGAGTTAATGAAATGGTCGTGTCGAGTACTCGAGTTAATGAAGTGGTCGTGTCGAGTACTCGAGTTAATGAAGTGGTCACGTGGGCACTCGAGTTAATGAAGTGATCGTGTCGGGTACTCGAGTTAATGAATTGGTCGTGTCGAGTACTCGAGTTAATGAAGTGGTCGTGTCAGTTACTCGAGTTAATGAAGTGGTCGTGTCAGGTACTCGAGTTAATGAAGTGGTCGTGTCAGGCACTCGAGTTAATGAAGTGGTCGTGTCGAGTACTCGAGTTAATGAAGTGGTCGTGTCGCGTACTTGAGTTAATGAGTGGTCGTGTCAGGTACTCGAGTTAATGAAGTGATCGTGTCGAGTACTCGAGTTAATGAAGTGGTCGTGTCAGTTACTCGAGTTAATGAAGTGGTCGTGTCAGTTACTCGAGTTAATGAAGTGGACGTGTCAGGTACTCGAGTTACTGAAGTGGTCGTGTCGAGTACTCGAGTTAATGAAGTGGTCACGTGGGCACTTGGGTTAATAAAGTGGTCGTGTCGAGTACTCGAGTTAATGAAGTGGTCGTGTCAGGTACTCGAGTTAATGAAGTGATCGTGTCGGGTACTCGAGTTATTAAAGTGGTCGTGTCGAGTACTCGAGTTAATGAAGTGGTCGCGTCAGGTACTCGAGTTAATGAAGTGGTCGTGTCAGGTACTCGAGTTAATGAAGTGGTCGTGTTAGGTACTCGAGTTAATGAAGTGATCGTGTCAGGTACTCGAGTTAATGAAGTGGTCGTGTTAGGTACTCGAGTTAATGAAGTGGTCGTGTCAGGTACTCGAGTTAATGAAGTGGTCGTGTTAGGTACTCGAGTTAATGAAGTGGTCGTGTCAGGTACTCGAGTTAATGAAGTGGTCGTGTTAGGTACTCGAGTTAATGAAGTGATCGTGTCGGGTACTCGAGTTAATGAAGTGATCGTGTCGAGTACTCGAGTTAATGAAGTGGTCGTGTCAGTTACTCGAGTTAATGAAGTGGTCGTGTCAGGTACTCGAGTTAATGAAGTGGGCGTGTCAGGTACTCGAGTTAATGAAGTGGTCGTGTTAGGTACTCGAGTTAATGAAGTGATCGTGTCGGGTACTCGAGTTAATGAATTGGTCGTGTCGAGTACTCGAGTTAATGAAGTGGTCGTGTCAGTTACTCGAGTTAATGAAGTGGTCGTGTCAGGTACTCGAGTTAATGAAGTGGTCGTGTCGGGTACTCGAGTTAATGAAGTGATCGTGTCAGGTACTCGAGTTAATGAAGTGATCGTGTCGGGTACTCGAGTTAATGAAGTGGTCGTGTCGAGTACTCGAGTGAATGAAGTGATCGTGTCGGGTACTCGAGTTAATGAAGTGGTCGTGCCTATTTATCGAGTTAATGAAGTGGTCGTGTCAGTTATTCGAGTTAATGGAGTGGTCGTGTCGGGTACTCGAGTTAATGAAGTGGTCATGTCGGGTACTCGAGTTAATGAAGTGATCGTGTCGGGTACTCGAGTTAATGAAGTGGTCGTGCCTATTTATCGAGTTAATGAAGTGGTCGTGTCAGGTACTCGAGTTAATGAAGTGGTCGTGTCGAGTACTCGAGTTAATGAAGTGGTCGTGTCGAGTACTCGAGTTAATGAAGTGATCGTGTCAGGTACTCGAGTTAATGAAGTGGTCGTGTCGAGTACTCGAGTTAATGAAGTGGCCGTGTCGGGTACCCGAGTTAGTGAAGTGGTCGTGTCAGGTACTCGAGTTAATGAAGTGGTCGTGTCAGTTACTCGAGTTAATGAAGTGGTCATGTCGGGTACTCGAGTTAATGAAGTGATCGTGTCGGGTACTCGAGTTAATGAAGTGGTCGTGCCTATTTATCGAGTTAATGAAGTGGTCGTGTCAGGTACTCGAGTTAATGAAGTGGTCGTGTCGAGTACTCGAGTTAATGAAGTGGTCGTGTGATGTACTCGAGTTAATGAAGTGATCGTGTCGGGTACTCGAGTTAATGAAGTGGTCGTGTCAGGTACTCGAGTTAATGAAGTGATCGTGTCAGGTACTCGAGTTAATGAAGTGGTCGTGTCAGGTACTCGAGTTAATGAAGTGGTCATGTCAGGTACTCGAGTTAATGAAGTGGTCGTGTTAGGTACTCGAGTTAATGAAGTGATCGTGTCGGGTACTCGAGTTAATGAAGTGGTCGTGTCGAGTACTCGAGTTAATGAAGTGGTCGTGTCAGTTACTCGAGTTAATGAAGTGGTCGTGTCAGGTACTCGAGTTAATGAAGTGGTCGTGTCGGGTACTCGAGTTAATGAAGTGATCGTGTCAGGTACTCGAGTTAATGAAGTGATCGCGTCGGGTACTCGAGTTAATGAAGTGGTCGTGTCGAGTACTCGAGTTAATGAAGTGATCGTGTCGGGTACTCGAGTTAATGAAGTGGTCGTGCCTATTTATCGAGTTAATGAAGTGGTCGTGTCAGTTATTCGAGTTAATGGAGTGGTCGTGTCGGGTACTCGAGTTAATGAAGTGATCGTGTCGAGTACTCGAGTTAATGGAGTGGTCGTGTCAGGTACTCGAGTTAATGAAGTGGTCTTGTCGAGTACTCGAGTTAATGAAGTGGTCGTGTCGAGTAATCGAGTTAATGAAGTGATCGTGTCAGGTACTCGAGTTAATGAAGTGGTCGTGTCGAGTACTCGAGTTAATGAAGTGGCCGTGTCGGGTACCCGAGTTAGTGAAGTGGTCGTGTCAGGTACTCGAGTTGATGAAGTGGTCGTGTCAGTTACTCGAGTTAATGAAGTGATCGTGTCAGGTACTCGAGTTAATAAAGTGATCGTGTCGGGTACTCGAGTTAATGAAGTGATCGTGTCAGGTACTCGAGTTAATGAAGTGGTCGTGTCAGGTACTTGAGTTAATGAAGTGGTCCTGTGATGTACTCAAGTTAATGAAGTGATCGTGTCGGGTACTCGAGTTAATGAAGTGGTCGTGTCAGGTACTCGAGTTAATAAAGTGATCGTGTCAGGTACTCGAGTTAATGAAGTGGTCGTGTCAGGTACTCGAGTTAATGAAGTGGTCGTGTCGGGTACTCGAGTTAATGAAGTGGTCGTGCGATGTTCTCGAGTTAATGAAGTGGTCGTGTCGGGTACTCGAGTTAATGAAGTGGTCGTGTCAGGTACTCGAGTTAATGAAGTGATCGTGTCAGGTACTCGAGTTAATGAAGTGATCGTGTCAGGTACTCGAGGTAATGAAGTGATCGTGTCAGTTACTCGAGTTAATGAAGTGATCGTGTCAGGTACTCGAGTTAATGAAGTGGTCGTGTCGGGTACTCGAGTTAATGAAGTGATCGTGTCAGGTACTCGAGTTAATGAAGTGGTCGTGTCGTGTACTCGTGTTAATGAAGTGATCGTGTCAGGTACTCGAGTTAATGAAGTCGTCGTGTCAGGTACTCGAGTTAATGAAGTGGTCGTGTGATGTACTCGAGTTAATGAAGTGGTCGTGTCGAGCACCCGAGTTAATGAAGTGGTCGTGTCGGGTACTCGAGTTAATGAAGTGGTCGTGTCGAGTACTCGAGTTAATGAACTGGTCGTGTCAGGTACTCGAGTTAATGAAGTGATCGTGTCAGTTACTCGAGTTAATGAAGTGGTCGTGTCAGGTACTCGAGTTAATGAAATGGTCGTGTCGAGTACTCGAGTTAATGAAGTGGTCGTGTCGAGTACTCGAGTTAATGAAGTGGTCACGTGGGCACTCGAGTTAATGAAGTGATCGTGTCGGGTACTCGAGTTAATGAATTGGTCGTTTCGAGTACTCGAGTTAATGAAGTGGTCGTGTCAGTTACTCGAGTTAATGAAGTGGTCGTGTCAGGTACTCGAGTTAATGAAGTAGTCGTGTCAGGCACTCGAGTTAATGAAGTGGTCGTGTCGAGTACTCGAGTTAATGAAGTGGTCGTGTCGCGTACTCGAGTTAATGAAGTGGTCGTGTCAGGTACTCGAGTTAATGAAGTGATCGTGTCGAGTACTCGAGTTAATGAAGTGGTCGTGTCAGTTACTCGAGTTAATGAAGTGGTCGTGTCAGTTACTCGAGTTAATGAAGTGGTCGTGTCAGGTACTCGAGTTACTGAGGTGGTCGTGTCGAGTACTCGAGTTAATGAAGTGGTCACGTGGGCACTTGGGTTAATGAAGTGGTCGTGTCGAGTACTCGAGTTAATGAAGTGGTCGTGTCAGGTACTCGAGTTAATGAAGTGATCGTGTCGGGTACTCGAGTTAATAAAGTGGTCGTGTCGAGTACTCGAGTTAATGAAGTGGTCGCGTCAGTTACTCGAGTTAATGAAGTGGTCGTGTCAGGTACTCGAGTTAATGAAGTGGTCGTGTTAGGTACTCGAGTTAATTAAGTGATCGTGTCGGGTACTCGAGTTAATGAAGTGGTCGTGTCGAGTACTCGAGTTAATGAAGTGGTCGTGTCGAGTACTCGAGTTAATGAAGTGATCGTGTCGAGTACTCGAGTTAATGAAGTGGTCGTGTCAGGTACTCGAGTTAATGAAGTGGTCGTGTCGGGTACTCGAGTTAATGAAGTGATCGTGTCAGGTACTCGAGTTAATGAAGTGATCGTGTCGGGTACTCGAGTTAATGAAGTGGTCGTGTCAGGTACTCGAGTTAATGAAATGGTCGTGTCGAGTACTCGAGTTAATGAAGTGGTCGTGTCGAGTACTCGAGTTAATGAAGTGGTCACGTGGGCACTCGAGTTAATGAAGTGATCGTGTCGGGTACTCGAGTTAATGAATTGGTCGTGTCGAGTACTCGAGTTAATGAAGTGGTCGTGTCAGTTACTCGAGTTAATGAAGTGGTCGTGTCAGGTACTCGAGTTAATGAAGTGGTCGTGTCAGGCACTCGAGTTAATGAAGTGGTCGTGTCGAGTACTCGAGTTAATGAAGTGGTCGTGTCGCGTACTTGAGTTAATGAGTGGTCGTGTCAGGTACTCGAGTTAATGAAGTGATCGTGTCGAGTACTCGAGTTAATGAAGTGGTCGTGTCAGTTACTCAAGTTAATGAAGTGGTCGTGTCAGTTACTCGAGTTAATGAAGTGGTCGTGTCAGGTACTCGAGTTACTGAAGTGGTCGTGTCGAGTACTCGAGTTAATGAAGTGGTCACGTGGGCACTTGGGTTAATAAAGTGGTCGTGTCGAGTACTCGAGTTAATGAAGTGGTCGTGTCAGGTACTCGAGTTAATGAAGTGATCGTGTCGGGTACTCGAGTTAATGAAGTGATCGTGTCGAGTACTCGAGTTAATGAAGTGGTCGCGTCAGTTACTCGAGTTAATGAAGTGGTCGTGTCAGGTACTCGAGTTAATGAAGTGGTCGTGTTAGGTACTCGAGTTAATGAAGTGATCGTGTCGGGTACTCGAGTTAATGAAGTGATCGTGTCGAGTACTCGAGTTAATGAAGTGGTCGTGTCAGTTACTCGAGTTAATGAAGTGGTCGTGTCAGGTACTCGAGTTAATGAAGTGGTCGTGTCAGGTACTCGAGTTAATGAAGTGGTCGTGTTAGGTACTCGAGTTAATGAAGTGATCGTGTCGGGTACTCGAGTTAATGAATTGGTCGTGTCGAGTACTCGAGTTAATGAAGTGGTCGTGTCAGTTACTCGAGTTAATGAAGTGGTCGTGTCAGGTACTCGAGTTAATGAAGTGGTCGTGTCGGGTACTCGAGTTAATGAAGTGATCGTGTCAGGTACTCGAGTTAATGAAGTGATCGTGTCGGGTACTCGAGTTAATGAAGTGGTCGTGTCGAGTACTCGAGTGAATGAAGTGATCGTGTCGGGTACTCGAGTTAATGAAGTGGTCGTGCCTATTTATCGAGTTAATGAAGTGGTCGTGTCAGTTATTCGAGTTAATGGAGTGGTCGTGTCGGGTACTCGAGTTAATGAAGTGGTCATGTCGGGTACTCGAGTTAATGAAGTGATCGTGTCGGGTACTCGAGTTAATGAAGTGGTCGTGCCTATTTATCGAGTTAATGAAGTGGTCGTGTCAGGTACTCGAGTTAATGAAGTGGTCGTGTCGAGTACTCGAGTTAATGAAGTGGTCGTGTCGAGTACTCGAGTTAATGAAGTGATCGTGTCAGGTACTCGAGTTAATGAAGTGGTCGTGTCGAGTACTCGAGTTAATGAAGTGGCCGTGTCGGGTACCCGAGTTAGTGAAGTGGTCGTGTCAGGTACTCGAGTTAATGAAGTGGTCGTGTCAGTTACTCGAGTTAATGAAGTGGTCATGTCGGGTACTCGAGTTAATGAAGTGATCGTGTCGGGTACTCGAGTTAATGAAGTGGTCGTGCCTATTTATCGAGTTAATGAAGTGGTCGTGTCAGGTACTCGAGTTAATGAAGTGGTCGTGTCGAGTACTCGAGTTAATGAAGTGGTCGTGTGATGTACTCGAGTTAATGAAGTGATCGTGTCGGGTACTCGAGTTAATGAAGTGGTCGTGTCAGGTACTCGAGTTAATGAAGTGATCGTGTCAGGTACTCGAGTTAATGAAGTGGTCGTGTCAGGTACTCGAGTTAATGAAGTGGTCATGTCAGGTACTCGAGTTAATGAAGTGGTCGTGTTAGGTACTCGAGTTAATGAAGTGATCGTGTCGGGTACTCGAGTTAATGAAGTGGTCGTGTCGAGTACTCGAGTTAATGAAGTGGTCGTGTCAGTTACTCGAGTTAATGAAGTGGTCGTGTCAGGTACTCGAGTTAATGAAGTGGTCGTGTCGGGTACTCGAGTTAATGAAGTGATCGTGTCAGGTACTCGAGTTAATGAAGTGATCGTGTCGGGTACTCGAGTTAATGAAGTGGTCGTGTCGAGTACTCGAGTTAATGAAGTGATCGTGTCGGGTACTCGAGTTAATGAAGTGGTCGTGCCTATTTATCGAGTTAATGAAGTGGTCGTGTCAGTTATTCGAGTTAATGGAGTGGTCGTGTCGGGTACTCGAGTTAATGAAGTGATCGTGTCGAGTACTCGAGTTAATGGAGTGGTCGTGTCAGGTACTCGAGTTAATGAAGTGGTCGTGTCGAGTACTCGAGTTAATGAAGTGGTCGTGTCGAGTAATCGAGTTAATGAAGTGATCGTGTCAGGTACTCGAGTTAATGAAGTGGTCGTGTCGAGTACTCGAGTTAATGAAGTGGCCGTGTCGGGTACCCGAGTTAGTGAAGTGGTCGTGTCAGGTACTCGAGTTGATGAAGTAGTCGTGTCAGTTACTCGAGTTAATGAAGTGATCGTGTCAGGTACTCGAGTTAATAAAGTGATCGTGTCGGGTACTCGAGTTAATGAAGTGATCGTGTCAGGTACTCGAGTTAATGAAGTGGTCGTGTCAGGTACTTGAGTTAATGAAGTGGTCCTGTGATTTACTCAAGTTAATGAAGTGATCGTGTCGGGTACTCGAGTTAATGAAGTGGTCGTGTCAGGTACTCGAGTTAATAAAGTGATCGTGTCAGGTACTCGAGTTAATGAAGTGGTCGTGTCAGGTACTCGAGTTAATGAAGTGGTCGTGTCGGGTACTCGAGTTAATGAAGTGGTCGTGTGATGTTCTCGAGTTAATGAAGTGGTCGTGTCGGGTACTCGAGTTAATGAAGTGGTCGTGTCAGGTACTCGAGTTAATGAAGTGATCGTGTCAGGTACTCGAGTTAATGAAGTGATCGTGTCAGGTACTCGAGGTAATGAAGTGATCGTGTCAGTTACTCGAGTTAATGAAGTGATCGTGTCAGGTACTCGAGTTAATGAAGTGGTCGTGTCGGGTACTCGAGTTAATGAAGTGATCGTGTCAGGTACTCGAGTTAATGAAGTGGTCGTGTCGGGTACTCGAGTTAATGAAGTGAT
Organism: Arenicola marina; assembly: GCA_964019135.1. Classification (NCBI taxonomy): domain Eukaryota; kingdom Metazoa; phylum Annelida; class Polychaeta; family Arenicolidae; genus Arenicola; species Arenicola marina. The sequence continues at coordinate 33,408,533 of OZ025264.1, read as the reverse complement.
CGTGTCAGGTACTCGAGTTAATGAAGTCGTCGTGTCAGGTACTCGAGTTAATGAAGTGGTCGTGTGATGTACTCGAGTTAATGAAGTGATCGTGTCGGGTACTCGAGTTAATGAAGTGGTCGTGTCAGGTACGCGAGTTAATGAAGTGGTCGTGTCGGGTACTCGAGTTAATGAAGTGGTCGTGTCTGAAATGACGATGGAATCATAGCTTTACAAGAGGTATGAATGAACAATGTAACAGGAGTTCGATCAACTGAAGTGAAGCGACACCAGCATAGTGTGTAGCAGAGGCGGTCCGGATGGACATTCCGTGCTCATCACCACCCAGTGCAGCGTCTTACATCATCCATACCTGTGACTTATAAAGCATGCTTTAAACCAGTAATCCCCCATTTACTGAAGCACTGACAACGAGAGAATGCGACTACATGTATTAGGATGGAGGAACGGGGGAATGAGCAGCGTAGTTCGGGAGCCAGAGTTGTCTTGTTAGTGTTGTCATGACATGGAGTGAAGAAGGCTTTGGACGATGTCTTTGCGAGGCGCCCGGCCGAAGGAGACAAGTGGACCGGCGGAGTGGTTCTCCCCACCCCCACCACCCTCAAGGCTACAATAAGCTGATAAAGTGGTACTCAGAGGTTATGGGGTGGGATGGGGTGAGTGGGGGGGGGGGGGGGTAAGTAAGTGGTCTATTAAGATTCTCCCGACAGTTTAGTATGCAATTAATCGATACCACACGATGGATGTACGATAGCAGGATAATAACAGGAAGAGAGAGAGCGAGAGAGGGAGAGAATACGAAGGAAGGGGTGGGGGGAAGCTAGAGAGAGAGAGAGAGAGAGAAAGACAGAGAGGGAGAGAAAAGCGAAACGAAAGTCGGACCAGTGGAGGGATGGAGTTCATTAGTGGTGACACGATGCGCCTCTGAGTGAGTTGTACCAAAATGACGTATTTGCGCCAGCAGTCCCAACATTGTCAAATGTCGCATGATATCACATTTTTCGTGAAGAATTCATTTGTTATAAAACCGTTCAACGACTGTTCTTGCCTATAACAGCATAGCTATCAAAAGATTGACCATGAGGAAAAATAAGGATCTAAAATAATACGGCTCAGCTGTGCGAAATAGGGAATCAAAGATGGCTCCTGCGTCAAATCAATGGCCAGTGTGACAAATCATAGCATATTTGCCCAAAATATGGCCGATTTGCACAAACATGGGTTATCTTTAATAAATTTACATATTTGTCAAAAACTGTCTAATGATAAAAATATATTACCTATTATACCTATTCATTTCCTTCAAAAGCTTCCAACAACAGCCGATAAAAGACGATAATATATACATACTTCACTTATACATATATATAGGTTAGGTACGTAATGAAATGACTTCCATTACTCATCATATATAGATATACCTTAGATCTTGGATGACCATATATTGAAGAATTGACTATATATTGGGTCGTTCTTCCAGGAAGAACCATTGTTTCAGCATAGCTCACGTATGACTCACACCTTGCTACCATTTACTATAATGATTCATTTCCTGGGTTCTAACTAGGAGAACGGGGCCAATATATATGGAAGATGATGTGCTAATAGCAATACATCAACGCTGCGTTGTGGAATATTTGACCCAATTAAGGATGCATCATACACTTTTTCTTTCTTCTAGATTTTTATAATTCTTACTCCATTATATACTGAGCTCAACAATGAAAAAATAATATAATAAAAAATTCCATTGAAATACATGTTAAAAATATGGCGAAGCTGATCAGCGGGCCTCACATAGAAATGTATCTAGCTCTTTAACGAGCCTGGTAACATTTTTTTTTCATTTTTGAGCTCCGAACATACTGCTCTTCAAATGGTGCGGTGTGAAAATTATCAAAATCTTGGGAACAAAATAAACAAAACGAGAGAAAAAACCGGTGTCATACATGTCCTTAATTGTCAGTTGCCTGCTTACCTCAAACGCGCTGACGAGCTTCATCCTATGGAAAGCCGGGATGAAGACTTCACAGACGGGGATGATTCCGAGGCCCATTCCCATGATCATGAAGACATATCCCATCCCGAAATAGTACACCTCCACCGGGTCGGCCACGAAGCCGATGGAGGAAGCCAGCGCCGAGAAGGTGGAGGCAGCCACGGGGAAGATGCTCAGGTTACGGCCGCCCATCAGGAAGTTCTCATTGGTCTGGTTCTTCCTGTCCTTGATGCCGTAGAAGATGCCGATGCCGACGGAGATGACGATGGACAAGATCAGGACCAGGTAGTCGGCCCAATGGAAGCTACTGGAGGAATCCATCTTCGGACGATCGACTGTCACACTGTCAACCCTGGCTCTGTGGTCAGTTATTATAAGTCTTTACAGAAGGTGAGTCTGATAGCGGGTTACGTAGCCCGTGTATTCCGTATTCCGCCCGGGGACTGGAGACCGACAGTGTGATCTAGAAGGAAGGCAGAATACATATAAGGAAAATCGTTTTCATGCGAATGACCATCCAACGGTGTCATTAGAGTAGTGTGACCTCAATATCCGCATCGTTATGGTTACTGGCTTAGTTACATGACAAATGAGGCATTTTTCGTATCTCCTTTGAGAACCAGATCAATAAGGAAGAGAAAAATATTAGGCCGTGATGACAATAAACTTTGCTTTGCTTAGGTGTTCATTCAGATTATTCCCCGGTGTCGTTGGCAAATGTTCACAATATTTTTACACACGCACACCCCTCCCTTCCCCCCTCCCCTCACTTTCCAGGTCCCCGATCCCAATCACCCTCCTCCCCATCCGTTCCCTCTCCTCTCTCACACCCTGTTTGGCCAGCCGCTCGCCAGTTTTAACCCCGCCCACGCGTACCCGAGTCGGTTACACCTCTGCCGGGGACACTTCAGCGGATAATGGCTTTTGCTGATGTCGTCGCCACTAACGCCATCTGGCGTAAGAATGACGCTCGTCTGCAAACGACATAGACGCCCCTTGTGGCTGGCTGCTTGGCGGGTGTCTGCTGTAAGCTGGTACCGCCGTTCATACTCATACAAGTAAGCCTTGTTGAGCGACCAGGTTAGTGTCTGCTGGCGTCGCGTGTGCGCACGTGTCGTCAGCCGTGCCTCGCCGAGCGGTTCTCCCAGCCTACCGACTCCAGGACCCGCTTTTATACCGCCATCGTGGACATGTTCAGCAAGGGGCAAGCATTTGACCTGAGTTGTGGGACACGAGGTGCTGGCCGTACTGTCTGCACGTGGATATGTGATGCTACATGCACCTGTTGTAGCTTTGTCTGGGGGAGATGGAATTGGGGTTGGGTGGGGGTGGGGTGTGGGTTGGGTTGGGGAGAGAGGCGTACGTGTAACTTAATGTCCGAGGAACACGATATTACCAGATAATGTCCGAATGTGAAGCCCGAGGACCCATTGTTATCCGGCAATGTCGTTTTCCGAGGTCATTAACTTATATAAAATCCACGTCCTCATGACTCAAACCCACTACATTAGAGAAAAATAATGTTGTGAGAGAAAAGTAGATTGTGCAGGACGCAGGGGGCTGGGGAGTAAGACGTAGGGTGTTGAGGGTGTATGGGTTAGAGCATAGTGGGTATTGTGCAGGACGCAGGGGGCTGGGGAGTAAGACGTAGGGTGTTGAGGGTGTATGGGTCAGGGCATAGTGGGTATTGTGCAGGACGCAGGGGGCTGGGGAGTAAGACGTAGGGTGTTGAGGGTGTATGGGTCAGGGCATAGTGGGTATTGTGCAGGACGCAGGGGGCTGGGGAGTAAGACGTAGGGTGTTGAGGGTGTATGTGTCAGGGTTTGTTTCTTTGAGCATTCTACTACTGATAAATTCAGAAACTTATACAATATTTATTGGCAATTGCTTCAGTATGGCATGGACATAAGCGGAGGTGGGGATAAGAGGCGGTACTCGGTGTACAATACAAAGGAGGGAGAGCATAGACTTGCCGGGGGTCGCTTAGGGAGGAGTTAGCAGTAATTTAAATATGTCGGTCGTGGCCAAGGCCATTTTCCCTTTCGTTCCGTAGCATTAACGTTTGACATAAATGGGGTGCAATGAAACTAAACATATATGCTGCCATTGACTCCGGTTATGTCGCTTATTTCGGAATTAATGGTGCACCACCCATCACCATCATTGTACATTGCTCACTTCTGAGAAGACAATAATTGGGATTATTCGACAAACGGTCGACACTTGTAACATTTCAGCAACCCGCGCTACAACAAAATGACGCAGTTTGGCCGGTAAAGATTCCCAAATTACCTCTCCTGCTCTTTATCGTCCAAAGGTGAAGCCGCAAGATGATGGAAATATGCCAGATTGTACGGAGACATTTGTGTCGCCTAGTAAAGTGAGCCAAGTCAAGCCTCTGTCTCAGAATAAAGACACACGCTCAACCTGCGGAGAGATCTCAAGATAATTGTACCGCTGGGGAAGTGTCGTCGGAAAGAGTTTTTTTTTCGTGTATTTTGGTACGCTGATGGGTCCCACATTATGCACTTTTGGTACCTGCATGAGTCAGTTGTCAGGGGCAGTTGTGAAACAGTCACTGATTTTGTATTTGCTACAGATCGCACGTTGATCTAATTACCAAGGAGGTCATGATGAAGCAATACTCATGTTACAGTCGCGCAATTTTCTCGTGCGGGTTTCTGGTTCTTGTATTGGAAAATTGTGGGCACCTCCTTATACATTTTTGTATCTAGTTACCGCCCCGGGGGTAAACACCTGGAATGTACTAGTTTCCCCAGCTTGCCTCTCATTACGATGGCTGCCAACTATCAGATAATAGGCCAACTCTATCCGAGGGGCATTTCTTTGAAATTTCGCGAAAATGTGTTCATATATATAGCCTCGTGTCGATGAGTCACTCTAGTGACGCTCGAGGCCACATGGCGATCGATGCACCGCAAATCTGTGCTCGTAGATATAATTGTCGTAAATTGCGAACCACCGCACTGATTCATGTAATAAATTTCAAACCGATATACAAAAAAAATGTCGCCGTGAGAAACGTTGAACACTTTGTTTTTTTTAGAATAAACTACCTTATACAATTGTAGTTCTAATTGCAGAGCTACACTACTTGCCATGGAGGTTTTAGCGTATGAAATGTAATACAATATAACAGATTTATAGAAGTATAAGAGGTTAGATTCCCAATATTTTTTTGCTTGCCGATATGAATAAAACTTAGTTACACTTACGAATGAGGCTTTTGTGATAATGTAATGCATGCCTAGCACCAAGATATTCGGTTCGTGAGAGCTTTGCCGGATTTAATGGCGTAGTTGTATTTCGGAGAACCGCCTGTGGCACATCATTTATCTGTATACCGCGTTACTTTTCGGTGTATATGGTGTAGCTACCGGCCTCCAAGGACCCAAGTGTTGCTTGTACCGCCTCGCCATGCTGCTGAGATGTAGGAATTCGTTTCAAAAAACCCAACCTCTTGTGAAGATGAGTTTGCCGGGTGTTACCTCCAGTGAGCACCGTCCGCTCCCCCCCCTTCCCTCCACACACACAGGTTAAAAACATATCCGAGCCCACTTATGGACTTATATTACGCACATGCCTGCGGATTTCGGCCTTTAGCACATGGTGAACTGGATATGGTGTAATCAGCACTGCAACAGCCCCCCTCCCACCCTTATCCCGCCGGACTTCCCACCACCAGTGTCTGTCTATTATATAAGCATCATGGCAAACCTTATAAATCAAGAGAAGGACGAAGTTATGTCAATCCGAATTCCGCAAATAAAAAGACAAAAACATATTCACTTTAATAATTTAGCGAACTGCGCGGCCAGCAATCGTTCGTTTCGGTGCATATAGACTGGGAAGTGACTGGCTGCCGATTGAATATTTGACTGAAGGTCAAACTGCTCCTGGAATGACAAGAACCTAATGGTTACAATGAATGGAATACGGAAGCGTTGATGTACATCAACACGAGCCGCCCGAGATCCTGTTAACAGACTTGTATAAATCCCTGTTCCATCGGTGATACCGACCACATGTCCATACAGTGTACGGCGCAGGTCTAACAAATAGATTTAGTTAAATGAAAATGGGTATGTTGAGGGCGATGAATAATGGCTTAGTCTTCCTTTATTTGGAGGAATAACTCTGCGAATATACATTAATTTATAATTGCGTTAATTGCCCACCGGAGGGGATTTAAATTATTTATAATATAACATATAATTACCTTCTGAAACAGAAATGAATTCGGAGGTAGGAAAGATAAGACTTCGTATAACTTACAGCATTCTACAAGTTAAGAATCTTTTTGATTGGTTGTACATTCAGAACGCTTTAACCAATGCTGGTCATATCGCGTCAATGGGAGAAGGAAGGGAAGAGCAGAGCCGGGTCCTCGGGGTAACCCCCCTATCCTTAGCAAAGAAGGACATGGGATCTTAATCGTGGGACCATTCAGACATCACAACAGCGGGGCGCGAACCAACGATCCACGTGCCGTTAGGTTCTCATGTGGCTCGAGCGCCCAATGCGAGCGTGCTAACCCACTGCTTTTGACTTCAGGACATTATGAGGACTTCCTGACCTCCAGTTGTCCTCAAAATCCAGTCCTTGAACTCCACGACCTTGGCCTAGACTCCCGCATCGGCGCAGCCACTGCCGAAGCTATTCACCCCGTGCAGCACCCAGCGGTCCGTCGCTGTCACCCTAGTTGCGAATGATTGAGGGAAACAAAAAGCCAGTCCGATCCATCTGGGAAGCGATACCAGTTCTAAATTTTCAATGGAAGAGATTTTCAAACGGAGATTTTTGTATGCAGCGATACTATTTCCACCGGCACTAATATCTACACCATACTGAAAAAATTGCATAGCATGGCTTTCTGGTTGTTTGATTGTATATATTTAGTACGCCCTGACCCATACACCCTCAACATCCTACGTCTTACCCCCTCCCACCCCCCAAAAAAACCCCCAACAAATCACCCTGCGTCCTTTACCCACCAAGTCCTGGCCCATACACCGTCAACACTCAACGTGCCCCCACCACTCACACACCGTACCTCTACCACCAACACGCCAGACCCCCACAACCCACACACTGTGCCCCCACCACTCACACAACGTGCCCCCACTACCCTCACACCGTGCCCCCACCACCCTCATAACGCGCCCCCACCACCCACACACCGTGCTCCCACCCCCCACACACCATACCCTCACCACCCACACAACGTGCCCCCACCATCCACACACCGTGTCCCCACCACCCATACACCATGCCCCCACCACCCTCACACCGTCCCCCCACCATCCTCACACCATGCCCCCACCACCTTCACACCGTGCCCCTAACACCCGCACACAGTACATCCACCACCCAGACACCATGCTTCAACACCCACGCACCGTGCACCCACCACCCTCATTCCGCCATGGTAGGCGAAAACGAGCATAACACCACATGTCAATTCCACCTGCACTTCCGATGGTGTTTTTTCAGCAGTGACACAGAAGCAATAAACCTCAGTGTGACTTACAAACTGTCACCTTATTTCAAGATGGCATCGTCACACCTGAATTATTGGCCATTTGCCACGGTTTATCCCCAGTTGGATTGGAGTTGACACCGCAGTCTGACCCTGCCAAGCGCGATATTTATCCGGTGTAGATCTTGAAATCTCCGATAGCGCAGTGACCAGCTACTCAGGCCCTCATTCCCCTACACCCCTGTCATCCCTCCCTTCCTGCCTCCAACCCAAACCAACCACCACACACACCCGCGCGCCAACATTAAGGACGGAACGTTTGATTGCCAGAGGGTGGAAGTTTTTTTTAGCACGATGAGCCTTTACAGGAGGAGAGCAAGAAATTGTTACTGCACCACGTGTATTTCTGTTCATAATTTGCGGGCAAGGTTTCAATTTGTCCATACATCAAGGCCACTCGTTTCTCCCAATTCTCCAGATGCGAACATAGTCTCCTCCCTGCCCCCCTTCGCACCGCCACCTCTTGCTTATCCAATAGACCGATCCAGGCTGTCAATCAGCCACTGACGTCACTGTTGCTTTTATCCAATCATGTGGTGAAAATAGGTATTGCACGTGCGTTATGGTAAGGAGAATGCCCATGTAACAGTACATTCTTGAAAAAGAATGTACGAGGCGCAAGCCGAGTACATATCTTTTCAAGAAAGAACTGTTACACGGGTATTCTCTGACTTAAAGTACGGTCGGTGAGCCTCACCTGGTCCATGTAGCGTGAATAAGAGTTCTTTTAAGATATACATTGCATCTCTCGCTTCCGAAACCAATAAAATAGTTGACTGAAGTCGGTTCATATTATATCTGAGAACCCACGAAATGTATTGTTGTATCAATGGTAAACTTGAGTCATACGTGCGCTAAGCTGAAACAGTGGTTCGCCCTGACATGGAAGAACGTCGGACGCTGCAGCCACAAGTCAGTTTAGTTCATCTTCAGATTGAAAGAATGAAGTCGTGTTTCGCATCAAGGCGCGTAGGCTACTTCGCACGGATTATGTATCATTATACAGACGATAATGGTCATTTGAATGTGGAATATGATACAATCGTTCAAATTATTGGCTACTGAAAGGATGATACGCAGCGATGTTGCCATGGTGTTTGAAACAAGTAACACCCAGTGCGTTGTTGATGGATAGGATACGCTTTGCATGATTCACGAGAAAGAAAAATGATTTCTAGTGTGATTATAGGATATAAGGAAATGTCGGTACGTATGATCTCAAAATCCGTTTTTAAAGTGGATTTTCTGATGCTTGTTTTGATGAGAAATTTGTATCTGCTTCTGCTGTGGCTTTCCATCGGGCATCAAGCTTCCAGTTCATCATCCATTGTGATTGTGACCTGTTTCAGACAAGCTCACTTATTGCTCATGATGGGCATTGACTGCGATTGTCGATTTCGTAACAGAAGGACGATTATTCAACAGAAAATGTTGTTGGTATCCTTGAGTCAATCGCAATTTATCAGCTCGCTAAAACAGTACATTCGTGAAAATTAATGTACAGTTTAGACAATAGAATGACGGCATAGCAGTACTTTAAGTCGGACAAACAAGTATACGCGTCGGTCAAAATAAGCAGCATGTCGCTTTGTTGTCAGTGTCAGAGATAAGTATTTCATACAATATCTACCATCAGCTATGATTGTCAATGTCATACTCACGAGTAAAGAAAGGGACTCAAGCGTGGGCGGGGCTTAGTGTCGGAGTGTGGATCGGTCTGTTGTGCTCCCCTGGCCGCAACACTCCGTCAACAGGTATTTGACCTTTGCACCACACGAGTTGTTTACTTGAACAGTAATTTCACTAAATTCTTTGTTCGTCGAATGGCCCATTATCCACCTGAGCTCTTTCTGTGGGTCACCATAACGGGTCTGTTATCGCCTATGTCAGCTCCAACAAAGTTTATTTCTGCACGAATAATGAATAAAATATACAGGTTTGTAAAACAATAATAATAAGCTGTTAATAACCGAGCTGTTCCCTGGAGGGAAGGTCACACAGGACATTCGACAGCGGGGGCACAGTCACCACTGACAGACGACCACAACACTGTGCTTTGCCTAAGTTTTGGAGCTAGCGCTCCGAGACAAATACACATATAGTCGTCTGGGTTTTCTCGCCCTGTACCAATTTCCATCGAAATCGAATTAGTAGTTTGGCCGTTAAAAATTATTTAAACTTAAAAAACAACAACTTGAACATGCGACCCTATGAGGCTACATATTTGAGCAGTAAGCTTTACTCATCGTGAGCAATAAGCCGTGCCGCCTTTCAGGGTGGAGTACTGTTCAAATTCGTGCGTGTGCATTTACGGGGAAGGAAGACAGGGATGCGGCGTTGGGTTGTTTCCATCTATGGGTGTCTCCGGGATATTAGTGGTCAATCTGGATCTGAGGGGTCAATCTGGATCTGAGGGGTCAATCTGGATCGGAGGGGTCAATCTGGATCTGAGAGATCACATCTGGATCGGAGGGTCAAATTTGGATCTGGGAGGTCAAATCTGGATCGAAGGGGCCAAATCTGGATCTGAGGGGACAATCTGGTTCTGAGAGGTCAAGTATGGATCTATGGGGCCGAATCTGGATCTGAGGGGTCAATCCCTGGTGTGTGTGTGTGTGTGTGTGTGTGTATTTGTGGGGAGGGACGATAGGCGTGGTGTGCGGGAATGTTCCATTTCCGTCATCAGCCTTCACCCTGTGGGTGACGATGTTTTTTTCAGATTTTCGGGGTTCCGGTGGAAGCGTGTCCCGCTGAGCACTATGTGGGTGCAGGACTGACACTCTGCCTCCGTGTGGTAGTTTCTGGAAGTAATGAATGGTAAGACCTTCATTTCAATAATATTGAAACGGTTGTATAAGCCATTACGCTTTGCAATTGGTGGCAAATTAAGAACATTTTAATCAGACTTGCATGTTGAACACGTTGAGGTCTCCGATCGGTATACGGCCCCAAACCCGTTTTATTGACCCGAGAGGTTTCTTAACCCCAAATAGCAGAAAGGTGGCCTAAACGTAATATCATGTCTGACAATCACGTGTTAACCTTTCTGCTGAGGAACTTCCCTGGTGCAGTTGATATCCGTGCCAAGCTGGTCGTGGGTTTGCGTTCGTGCCCTGGCAATTAGCTGTACCTGGGGCAGGGCTCTCACAGCCTATGATTGTTGTCGCCGTGTGTATGCTTGACCAAATAAAACGATTCTGATTCTGATTCTGATTCTGATTCCTGTATCTCTTGTGCACAACACCGACATAAAACTTTTTACTATAGGATATCCCTTTTCCTTGACCTTTCTCCTGCAGGCAGAAGATAACCAGGAAGTGGCCTAGGCTTCGTCAGATGCTGCCGACCACCTCCGGAAGCCTCCACACAATATGGTGAGTATGAGCGCCGTCTCTGGCAAATTGTCGCTCCGACAATATGGTGAATGTGAGCGCTGTCGCTAGGGAATTGTCACCCTGACAATATGGTGAGTGTGAGCGCTGTCGCTGGCGAATTGTCACCCCGACAATATGGTGAGTATAAGCGCTGTCGCTTGGGAATTGTCGTCCTGACAATATGGTGAGTATGAGCGCCGTCTCTGGCAAATTGTCGCTCCGACAATATGGTGAGTGTGAGCGCTGTCGCTAGGGAATTGTCACCCTGACAATATGGTGAGTGTGAGCGCTGTCGCTGGCGAATTGTCACCCCGACAATATGATGAGTTTGAGCGCTGTCGCTGGCGAATTGTCACCCCGACAATATGGTAAGTATGAGCGCTGTCGCTTGGGAATTGTCGCCCTGACAATATGGTGAGTATAAGCGCCGTCTCTGGCAAATTGTCGCTCCGACAATATGATGAGTGTGAGCGCTGTCGCTAGGGAATTGTCACCCTGACAATGTGGTGAGTATGACCGCTATCGCTGGCGAATATAAATAAATTGATATCCCTATACTAGCAAATGCAGAAGAATATTCATATCTCTTCAATTAACATTTTCGATTGATATATTTATAAAACAAGATAAATGATTTAAATATACATATATATAAGGCACATATATACGTGTCGACTGTTTCACAGTCGACTCATGCGTGTCGACTGTTATTTAATATTGAGAGTTAATTAGTACATCTGTGTTATTCGCCGCGCATCCTTCCAGAGGATACAGCTGTGGTTTCTGCACTTCGACTTGGAGGACTCTCCGTCTTGTAGCTACGACTGGTTAGAGGTTCGGGACGGATTCAACCAGAGGTCACCCCTCCTGGGTCGCTGGTGCGGGACTCAGCTACCCAACGGGGTAGTCTCCTCTGGTCAAAATCTGTTCGTCATGATCCTCTCTAACATCAGTTTGGAAGGGACTGGATTCCAACTTCTGTGGCGCTCCATTGGTCTTCATGGTGCGTTCACGACTGTTTTAGGTCTAGGTCTATCCTTGTTCACACCAATACATACTCGCTGGTAAATCGTGTAATATTATAGGGCTGTTCAGGACTGTTCAGGTCTAGGTCTATCCTTGTTCACACCAATACATACTCGCTGGTAAATATTGTAATAATATATAATATATAAACATTATCCACCGCTTTGTATATTAGTCTAAATTCGACGGTTTATATACTCTTTTCGGTAAGTGATTGGTTCAATGTCTAATAATTTAACTTTTATGCAATCTCCCCACGCTCAACATACGATTGTTTTTCTCAATGACTACCTTAGTATGTGCTAAACATTTATCGTTTCCGAGGAACCCATCTGGGATCGGCAAGCACATTTTGTCTCCCGTTAACGTCAGGCTGTTTTAACGCTCTTCATGGTTCATTCTGCCCTATTTTATTGTCTCGCGAGACTTTGTGTATCAGCGAGGTGGCGTAGTATCATTGCAGGCATTTACTTGTCGAATCTCTCCTACATCTGGGACCGCTTGATCTTACCCTCTCATTGCCCACCCCCCCATGAAGCCTGGTTTAACCAATGTGTGAACAGTGGACGCTCAGCACCACTGTAGCCACCCACCCACCCACCTGTCCAGGATGAACCGCTAGTGTTCCATGTTTTGTTCCACCCTCTTCTCACGCACATAGCTGGGGTCCATTTTGACACCCACGGTGCGGGATAAACCCATCCCGTACTCGAATGGGCATTTTTTACGGTCACTTCACGGGTAAAATTTGTCTAAAGGCTCAGACAGGATATGAGAGACCAGACAAGTTTTTGCATAAATGCAAAATAATAGACTCAGATAAATGTTCCTTTTGTGGGACTGAGACTGAACTATTCAGCACTTACTTTTTGATTGTAACAAAAACAAAAAGGATATGAGAGACCTTCGCTAAGAAAACTAATCTCTCACTCTAACCAATGCCTTATGCATATCATTGGCAATCCATATTATCGCAATCTGCAATCGCAACTTTTGATACCGACGCTAAATAATGCTTTATTAATTATGATTATTTTACAAGCTCCCCGCACGGTGGCGCTACGCAAGCTTCGCTTTTACCGCTGCTGTCGGCCGGGGGCAAATTTCAAGATTCTTGAAAAACGGTCAAACCAGCTGTAATTTCTTGCGACATTATAGCTTTAAAGCATAAACCATAAAAATAACGAGCTTTCTGTATTTAATACAGCAAAAAACATTCTGTGCCCGTTCGAAAAAGTTATAATTGCGACAGAACTCTTTCTTTTCATCACCTGATTTCATGTGTTATTAGGCTTAAGCTGGGTCCCAGCACTAATTTCTAGAAATGTGCGACGCATTTTTCCTATCAATATGCGCAGCGCCGCCCTGGCGAGTGAGTGTGAAAAGGCATTGAGGACGTAGGCGACGACAGAGATATCATGGAGTCCTAGGGGAGTGAGTCGAAGGCAGAGAGTGATTATTTTATAGTTCGGTCTGCATCGCTTGTATATTTTTTCTTGCATGGTTGTTTTTAACAGCCGCTCCGATTCTTGTTATGCCAAAACGGCGATGTTTATCAGGTTTCTCAATTTATGGAATGAAACAAATATATTTATTTGCAAATAGTAATATATATATGTCGTCTGGGCTTAGATTTGGCGGAAAAAGTTCGACAAGCAGCTTTAAGTGTAAACGCCGTGGTGCCGGGGCAGTCTGGTTCCCGTATCATGCCTTCTGGTTAAGTGACAGGTCGTCAAAGATGTTGGCAACCTCACCTGTTATTGTTGGAATAGGCGTTTAATGATCCACATATATGGGTCCATTTTCCATGTTAGAGCCCACGCAATTGATTATTAGAACAACTTGCAGGCATTAGTCATACGTGAGCTATGCTAATGTAATAAATCGCCCTGAACATTCTCCCCCATGCTAATTTCCATCGCTGTAACATTGTTTTGATGTTTTGATGTGCGTACAACTTTCCCGTTCGTAAACCGCATTTTGCTCTTGCCATACTATCCACCCAGTGTGTGGACAACCCGCAGTGCCCCCTCTCGCCCAGCCCGTCGTGGGAGGTCAGGAGGCCAGAGCCTTATCCTGGCCCTGGCACGTCAGTCTACGGATCGCATTCTCCGATACCAGCTTCCATTTCTGCAGTGGAAGTATTCTGTCCCCTCGATATGTCGTCACCTCCAGCACATGTCTGTAAGTGAGACAATTCTGCTCATTGCGCACGATATTCACGATAAGTTAGGTGCGAAAAACGTTCTTTCCATCTTCAATAAAATATGCATATTAAGCATGTTCCGGCATGTTAAATGCAATTTACCTAAATTTCCAGCTCTGTAACCTGTTTATTCTACTTTATAATAGAGGATCCATTTATCTCCATTTACTAAAATTAACCATGTAACTTTTGATCTTGTGAAGATCGTTTTACATTATTATTAATTGTAAACCAGTGCTCCCTTGGCAGTGTTTGATATAAAAAAAACGTAATGCGAGATGGCCAGTTGTAACATGGCAACGGTTAATTTTAAATATTGGTTATCCACGGCTAGAGTAACTAAAGTTGTTAGAAGCAGTAACTAAATAATGTACCTTGCATGCAGTAGATATCGGAGTAATCAGATCCCGCAAGTTTGAAACGGCACGGGCCGAATATTTCAGGCTGTCAGTGATTCACCGACAAACTTATCAGCTTATCTCTTTGTCAGTTTCTGAGATGAATACTTCTCATTTGTACCTGCCATCACATGATTGTCGATTTTATACTCAAGATTGACGAACAAGGACTCTAGCGTGTCCGAGTGTGGAACGGTGTATTACTATGTCCGGCCATTGGCCGGTGACTGTTTCCAGGGAGACGACGGAGCCCCACTGGTGGGTCAAAATGGAAGCACGTGGACTCTGCACGGCCTGTCTGGTTGGTGGGACGGCGGGGCGTGTGGCCTCCCCAAGAAACATAGCGTCTTCACCAGAGTCTTCCACTATATGGCATGACTCCACAAAGTCACAGGAGGTCAAGTGTCCGCCGGTGACTTCACTCAATTGTTCTCAATTGCAAATATAGTGAGAGTTTCGCAGACCTCTAGTAGTGTAGTCGTTATTCCATGTTAGGGCGAATCATTGTTTCAGTATATAGCACAAGGGGTTCTTTCGTGAGTTCTCATCTGGCAGATGGACCCACCGTGTTGTGTTTGTTCCTCCCTCTGCAGGTGAGATAGGGACCGGGTTGGGCCCAGGGCCGAGGACACAAAGCATAGAAACCTGCAGCGGGAGTAACGACCCACTCAGGATCCAGCACTTCCCCGGAACCCTCTCGTCGCCCGGACCCTCCTAGTCCCAGCACTATTCAAACGATCAGGATTGCGTGTGGTGGATTCAAGCTCCGGCAAATATGGTAATTGAATGGTTTATGCGAGGCTTGTTGTCGTTCACCCATCAGGTGGTATATGCAGTGGCGGATCCAGGATTTTGCCAAAGGGTGTGCACTTGTCATTTCAGCGTCTAAATCCGACCTAATGAACAGCGATTTTTCTTCTTGGTTTGTTTGAAAAGTGGTTCACTATGTAACCGGACTTCCCACCGACAGTGTATGTCCCACCGACAATGTATGTCCATAATATAAGTATCATGGGCAAACATTATAAATTAAGGTCGAAGTTCACAATCCGTCTGAACTCGGCACATAAAAGGACAAAAACTGGTGTATGAAACATTGACTTTAATAATTCGTTCCGGTGCATGTAGACTGGGAGGTGACTGGCCGCCGATTGGATATTTGACTAAAGGTCAAACTTCTCCTGCAATGACAAAAAAGTAATGACTAAAATGAGTAGAATACGGACGCGTTGCATGGTGTACATCAAAACGCGACCACATGTCCATACATTGTAGGGCTTAGCTCTAACAAATAAAATCAGCTTAAAGAAAATGAGTATGTTGAGGGCCATTAACAATAGCTTAGTCCGCCTTTATTTAGAGGAATAAATCTGCGAATATACATTAACTTATAATTTCGGTAATCGCCCACATTATATATAGAATTGAGGAAGTTCTGTGTCAATGGGAGAGGGAAGTCATGTCCCCTGGAGTAACCCCCCTGCCCTTAGCGAAAAAGGACATGGGATCTTTATCCTGTGACCAAACAGACATGGCCACAGCGGGGCTCGAAAGAAGACCTACGTACCGTTAGGCTCTCGGGTGGCTGGAGCGCCAAATGCGAGCGTGCTAACCCACTGAGCTACCGGGGAGTCCCAAGAATGCGTTTGACTTAAGGACGGTATGGGGACTTGCTGACCTCCAGTTGTCCTTGAGATCCAGTCCTTGAACTCCACGACCCTGGCGTAGACTCCGGGGAATCCCGCATCGGCGCAGCCACTGCCGAAGCTCGTCACCCCGTGCAGCACCCAGTGGTTGCCTTGGTGACACACCAGTGGCCCGCCGCTGTCACCCTAGTTGCGAATGATTGAGGGAAACCAAAAGCTAGTCACATCCATCTGGGAAGTTATACTGGTTCTAAATTTTCAATGGAAAAGATTTTCAATCTAACAGACTTCCAATCTAAGAAGACTCCAGGTCTAATTATAAATTTATTCTTTTCTACATTTAAATGAATATTACATTGACAGGTAATATAAATCGAAAGATTCGCAATCAAAGATAAATTATTATAAATCTTGATGATCACGCTGAGGATAGGCGGGTGACTGCTCCAGACCTGGCAGGAGTCTTTGCCGCCAGCCAGGTATCCGGCACACACCATCCGGGAAGTCAGGGCGTACGGACACGTGTCGCTGTGCAGGATGGGCACGTGCACCTGATGCAGGATCATATTGTCCCCGGTATCTGCGGAAGTAAACCTAGTGTAGAATAGTTACTGTAAGGCATGGAATACGTTTAATTGAATAAGAAAAATCCTTTGAGCCCATAGTCGATAATAAGGAGCCGTTACCTTCTGTTTCTCCCCATCCGGTGGTGGTGCACATGAGGTTGAGGGGGGGTTGGGACTGGGCCAGGCAGACCGGAGAGACATGCTCGCTGAAGGCCACGTCCCTCTCCAGTCTCAGCAGCGCCACGTCGTAGTCTGAACCCGATATATAAACGACACGCGTAAATTAACTATATACATATTTAGTCTAAACCCGGGCAAGACTGGCGGACTGGTTTATAGGCCACCTTTGTGTACATACATTAACTATACCGGACAACAACGAGTTAGAAACATCGAAATAAAAGGTTTACAACAACAAAAAAAGACATACGAGACAAACTGACATCAAACCCCAACACCATTTTTTTTTAACCAGATTATGAAAGCCAAATTGCCCCAAATTCTTATTTTGGGCAAACCCAAGTGTAGGTAAATTTTGAGCTTGGCGCAATGTACGAGACAACTTATCTGATTCCATTGTGAGACAGTTTTTTGAAGTGAAGAGGCCAGTTCTGTACTTAAACCAAATAGGAGCGTGGATCTAATTACCTATTGTGTTAGAGTCGTAATGTTCGTGCATGGTGAGTGTTCGGATCCGTATTCTGCTCTCCATTGGTTCCGTCAGATAGAAGCTGTGCTTTCCTACCACCACACTGAGATCTGACGCGCTTCTACCATCCCTGCCGAAGGAAGAGAAAGAGGAACCACAATGGTGTGTACGCACAATGTTGGCCTAAATGTCATTAAAATGATCAGATTTAAAGGGAACTGATACAAATATAGGAAGTGATACATTCGAAAATCATGTTTGTCACCTTCCAAAGTGGATGAAGTTTTGTTATATTGTACAATACACAATACCGGACCCCACTTCCCCTATGCTGAGTTAATGTCCTTGTTTGCAACAAAACCGCGACAGAAGCAGCAATATTATTGGACAACACCCCAAAATAAGAAAACAATTCTACGGACGCTTCATCCCTGTAGGGCTGAGCGCCTCACTTACACACAGTGCGACGCGGTCAGCACCCAGTGATTATGGACCAGACTGCCTCCACAGAAACGTCCCCCACTGGCCCACTGAAGCGAGATCTGCCAGGGCCAGGAGTGGGCCTCCGAAGTCTGACCGCCCACAATGCGGGTGTACACTGGAGTCACGCTAGGTTGACCGCAGGTGCGCACGGCGTTTCCACCAGCGGAATTTGGCGGTGCTTAAAAACAGTTGGAAAAAAACATGTTATCATACAATGAAGTCTTGCGTTGCAACGGTAGCCACCCGCTTTTCACGAATAAAAGTGGACTTAATGACAGCTATCCCCCAAAATAATGAGCAAAATGTGTGACTAATTGTAGCCCGAAATAAAATGCAATATATATATATATATACACACAGTGAGAGAAACGATATTATATACATATATATAAAGAGCATTCCAACCTCCGGTTCCCACCACGGGAACCTCCTCCGCCAAATATTCGATCTGAAATCCAGAATCGGTTTTACTCTCGTCTGAATGGAACTTGATATAGGCATCGCGGGATGTGGTGCGGACAGTTCCAGGTTGATCTGTACCACAGTACAGTCGTCCAATCAGTGGGTCAGACATGCTGGAGCCGTCACGGATCTGCAAGTTGTCGTAACCGCAGTTTTCTTCCTGCTCCAGGCTCGAGGCCACTATTTCCAGTCGCACCACCTGATGAGTAAATCAATGTACTGGATCATTGGTTACAACATTTTTTATTATTACCTATTCTGCTTGTACTGGAGAGGCTAAATTACCAGGCTGGAATAAGTTTTAGGGGAGACTATGCGGCGCTGCGTGTGATAAGCTTATCAGTATCAAAGTTAAGATCTGTGTAAACGGATGCTTACAACACAAAAGGTCGTGAATGGACGCCTAATAAAGAAATGTACTAACTGATAGGTAAATGACAATAATCCTTACACAAGCCATTTAATTACCATATTTGCCGGAGCTCGAATCCACCACGAGCAATCCTGATCGTTTGGATAGTGCTGGGATTGGGAGAATCCGGCGGACGAGAGGGTTCCGGTGAGGTGCTGGATCCTGATTGGGTCGTTACTCCCGCTGCAGGTTTCTATGTTCTGTGTCACCGGCCCTGGGCGCACCCCGGTCCCTATCTCACCTGCAGAGGGAGGAACAAACACAACACGATGGGTCATAGTAAAAAGAGTCATACGTGAGCTATGCTGAAACAATAATTCGCCATGGAACGACTACATCAGGAGAGGTCTGCCACTCACGACTAATTGTTCACCTGGCAATTACACAGTCTTCCGTTCCGACTTCTTTAGAAACATACGTTTGCAGGTTGGAACATCTGCAGCAAGTATTCTTTAAGTAATCTAAAAAACATCTAACTAGCCAAATATTATTCAGCAATTAGAGCACACTAGTAGAGACTTTCTATGTATCTATTAAAGCGGGTGTCCAACCTAATTTAATCGCGATCTGCACCAAAAGTTTACATCTTAATATTAAATTGGCGAGTGTTAACGCTTCGTTTCGGCCGACTGGTAAGGAGAACAAAAATAAGGCAACCCGCCCCCAGCAATGTCAAGCAGAGCGCCATTTTGCCGGGAGCAGTGACGCACATTGTGACTATTCATATGGCGCCGCCTTACGTTATAACTCGCGGAGAGAGAGATCAGGGCCGCGATTTACAGATGAACAGCGGCAGTTCCAAGCCGCGCAGTAGCACAAGATCTTAGCCTTTCATGGAAACGTACCGCCCAAACAAATTGATATACGTCTTGCGACGATTGACTCTGCAACAATGCCATGATTGGAGTTAGAATCGCAGCTAGTTATATTAGCAATTATCACGCGCTCTTGTTTTGCTCACACAATAGGCGTAATTTCCGGTTTGAATAAATTAGAGTATCGCCTCCTGATTGGTCAATCCCGGACACGCCTCCAAAAGGGCTGCCGCCTGTGTAGGCGGCGAAATCGTGCCTGGCAGTCACTTCTAATTTTTATTATGAGCTACAGATAGAACAAAAAATTCTATAATTTGGAGGATAGATAACTAGGTATTATAGGAATCGGTAAAGCAGCGTTAGAGGCCAGGCTGGCGGTTCCCTTTAAATGTTGGCTTATTTAGTTGGGAACAATCTCTTTGGAATCTACTGAAGAAGGTTATGCAACACCGATCTCAATGAAAACACCACATGTTATGGCATTGAAAAGGCCATGACCTCGAGGAGCCAGCGCCTCTGCAATAAAGCCCTAGTGACCTCACAGGTAAACTGTAAATTATTCTCCCACGTTAGGAGAGGCAAGCTGTAAACATTTCGCTAACATCCATGGCCCTGTGATGAAACTCACACTACATTTGCAATTGAGAGAACAATTGAGTGAAGTCACCGGCGGACACTTTACCTCGTGTGACTTCGTGGAGCCATGCCATATAGTGGAAGACTCTGGTGAAGACGCTAGGTCTCTTGGGGAGGCCACACTCCCCGCCGTCCCACCAACCAGACAGGCCGTGCAGTGTCCACGTGCTTCCATTTCGACACACCAGTGGGGCTCCGTGGTCTCCCTGGGAACATTCAACGCGGGCAAGGGCCGGACATAGCAATACACCGTTTCACTTCGACATTAAGCTCCGCCCCGCCCGCGCTAGAGTCCTTGTTCGTCAATCTTGAGTATGCAATTAACAATCATAGCTGATGATAAACTGATAATGCTGATAATGCTGATAAGTTTGTCGGATATAACGTACGTAGAACTTTTTTGTCAATAAACCATTGACAGCCCGAAATATTCGGCCCATGCAGTTTCAACTTGCTGGCTCTGATTACTCCCGACATCTACTGCATGCAAGGTACAATTATTAAGTCACTGCTTCTAACAACTTTAGTTACTCTGGCCGTGGATAACCAATGCTTAAATACTGCCAGGTTACAATTAGCCGTGGATAACCAATATTTAAACATGGCCAGGTTACAATAGGCCATCTCGCATAATATAAAACACGGCCAAAGGAGCACCGATTTATACTTAATGATAATGTAAAACGATCTTTGCAAGATCAAAAGTTACATGGTTGATTTTAGTTGTCTGGGTAAGTACTTACAAAACAGGTTGTCGTTTCCGAGGTGTATCCAGCACAGATCATATTGTCTGTGACTAGACTGCCCAACCAATCAGGCCGCTGACACAGAGATTGGGAAATAGATACCAAATCCACTTGATGCAAGGTTGACAAGCCGCTAACTGGATGCAAAAGAAAAATACAAACCCATTCACTCCATATGACGCGGCAACTTGCCGTCTTAAACCACATTGGTGCACATGAAAGCTAAACTGGACCAAACTCCCCATAACTAAGAAATGAAGTTGCGTAAAAAAATAAGGCCCCAGATGAAAGTTAATGGGCGAGAATCCATTACTGCCAAATTGCCATTCTTGTGCCAAACTTCTGAGATTTTAGATGCCATGTTCAGAGACAATCATGCTCTGAGACATACCAAGAGATACGAAGTGCGTGATACGTCTGTCTCACCCGCCCAATTTCTCCAGCCAGTGGTGATGCAAATGGAGTCCTCGGGGAGGTTATCGCTCGGTAAGCAGACTGGAGACACATAGGCGGTGAATTCTATATCCCGCGCCAGCCGCAGCAAACCGATGTCATCGTCGGCAGAACCGTCCAGCTCGTGCGAGATGACCTCGGCGACGTCGTACCAGCCCATTGCGGAGGACATGTCGGTCACATCATGTAGGCCAGTCACAACCAAGAATTCGGAGGCGTTGTATCCAGTCAACATGCTCTGCCTGAAAGTGCATTCATTCACATATCCATGTCTATACTTTTCAATCAATAGATCAATAAAACTTTTTTTAAATCAACGAAAGATATATATACATGTCAGGCGAAAACTTTGTGGGAGGAAATTAATTGTTGAAATTACTCGTGGATGTCTAGTGTCCCTCCTATCCACCAAGTGTGACATTTTATCCAGTCTCAATGTTGTTTAATAAGGTGGAAAGCGAAAGATTCTTTGAATGCTGCTATGAATAAGGATGATAGTGATCAAAGGATTTACATTAAAGTTTGAACAGGTTACAGAACTTAAACAAAAACAATGTAGGTAAAGTCAGCAAATTGAATTTAACATGCCGAACAACGCTTAATACAGGTATTTTACTTCATGTTTCCCCTAAAAGTGCCCCAGATGCGAAGACTGAAAAGGGTATCGCTATCGCGTGAATATCGCGCGCAATAATCAGAATTGTTTCACTTACAGACATGTGCTGGAGGTGACGACATATCGAGGGGACAGAATACTTCCACTGCAGAAATGGAAGCTGGTATCGGAGAATGCGATCCGTAGACTGACGTGCCAGGGCCAGGAGAAGGCTCTGGCCTCCTGACCTCCCACGACGGGCTGGGCGAGAAGGGGCACTGCGGGTTGTCCACACACTGGGTAGGGGGAGAGAACGTACGGTGATGGGGATAGTAGCGAAATGCTATTTATAAATGGGAAAGTTGTACGCATATCAAAACACGACAAATAATGTTACAGCGATGGAAATTAGCATGGGGGGGAATGTAGCAGCGAGTTGGTGGAAGCATATATGTACTTCCATGTTAGGGTGCTTAATTGATTTAGCATAGCTCACGTACGATTCTGGCCTGCAATTTACTATAATAACCCATTTCGTCGGGTCTGACATGGAGGATGGACCCATATACCTAGATCACTAAACGTCTATTCCAACAAAAACAGGTGATATGTTGCCATCATGTTTGAAGGCATTAACACAGAAGGCAGGATACTGGGAACCAGACAATCCATGGACAGCAATATACTTAAGCTGCCATTGAGCGTACCCAGGAACAAGTCCGCATGTTGTAGTATTATAGAACAGTCTGACAAATCATATAAGTATATGAAAAGATCATTATCTTACCAGAGAAATTGGCATCTGGATTCACAACGAATGGGGTAGTGGTGGGGATGGTCGAAGGGAGGGTAGTAGGGGTGGTGGTTGAGGGGGTGACAGCTGTAGGGCCGGAGTCTGCCCAGAAGTTGCCCTGGAAGCCCGACGTCTTGTCGCCCCCAGGATGGGTGATGAAGGCGACCAGAGTCCGGTTGGATGTGGCCTGGATCACGCTGGATCTGTCCGCGCCGCCGCAGATGGTGAGCAGCCTGGAGGCGTTGTCTGCTCGCCAGCCATCGTACACTAGCAGCATATCCATTCCGCACCCCTCACTGTGCAGGATGTCTATGTGGGTGAACTGGAGAGAAATCCTCTGCGAGGGAGGGGACGCCATACCAAGGGTCAGAGCGGCTGTTAAACAACCATCCAAGACAAAATATACAAGCGATACAGACCGACATAACTATAGAATAATCATAATTAGTAAAGTTTTATTTAGCGTCGATATTAAAGGAGCACATTTCGATGCTATTGATTGCCAATGACAAGGATAATGTGCATATGGCATTGGCTAGAGTGAGCTATCAGTTATCTGAACGCAAGTGAGTGAGAAGAGGGTAGAACAAAACATGGAACACTAGCGATTCATCCTGGACAGGTGGGTGGGTGGGTGCCTAGAGTGTTGCTGAGCCCCACTGTTCACACATTAAACCAGGCTTCATGGGGGGGGGGGAGGGGGCAATGAAAGGGTAAGATCAAACGGTCCCAGATGTAGGAGAGATTTGACCCGCAAACGGCTACAATAATACTACGCCGCCTCGCTGATACACAAAGTCTCGCGAGACAATGAAATAGTGTTGAATGAACCATGAAGAGTGTTAAAACAACCGGACGTTACCGGGAAACAAAATGTACTTGCCGAGCCCTGGGGCACTTCTAGATTCCACTGACACGTGTCCCCCGCAGTGTAGGGCATTCCCTGCAGGAAGCCAGGAGAGGTGAAACTGCCCTGGATACCGGATACCCGCTCTGGGAAGCCGTTACAACGAGCGACTTGGTCAGAGACGAAGCTTGGTCCGAGTAGATGAAGGGAAAAGGGTACCAATAGCCAGATAGGTTCCTCTGAAACAAATAAGTGTTTAACCCATGCTAAGGTAGCAATTTAGGAAAGCAATCTTACACTGAGCGTGGGGAGATCGTCAATTACATGAAGTTAAATTATTAAACATTTGTAAGAGTTGAAGGTTTTGTTAACTATTCCAATAGCATTAAATCTGAAGGCCGCTAAAATCCTGTAATCGAACCCAAACCGCCTTTCGGCCTTTTCAATAGACAATCGTTGCCTTGGTTACATGGCGTAGAACAATGAAATCCGACGTCAGGCACAAAATTGTGGTTATCGATTAAAATGGCCGGCCTAGTTGCCTAGCTACGCCTGCCATTTCTTGGTCACGATATACTGATCTTTAATT
Organism: Arenicola marina; assembly: GCA_964019135.1. Taxonomy (NCBI): domain Eukaryota; kingdom Metazoa; phylum Annelida; class Polychaeta; family Arenicolidae; genus Arenicola; species Arenicola marina. Next base: position 33,384,278 of record OZ025264.1, on the reverse strand, counting down.
ATAAGAAGGCGACTGGCTTACGCAAACACAAACAGTCCTGAACGCACCATAAAGGCCAATGAAGCGCCACAGAAGTTGAAATCCAGTCCCTTCTAAACTGACGTCAGAAAGGAACATGACGAAGAGATTTTGACCAGAGGAGACTACCCCGTTGGGTAGCTGAGTCCCGCACCAGCGACCCAGGAGGGGTGACCCATGGTTGCGTCCGTCCCGAACCTCCAACGAGTCGTAGCTACACGACCGAGAGTCCTCCAAGTCGAAGTGCAGAAACCACAGCTGTATCCTCTGGAAGGTTTGATAATTACACAGATTTGATAATTAACTCTCAATATTAAATAGTGAAACAGTCGACCTGTATATCTATATATTTTTTACAAATATATAAATAAAACATTCCGATTTTTCGTCCTAATTTAAAAGGACAAGTACAAAAATGTATTTATATTCGCCAGCGACAGCGCTCACGCACCATATTGTCGGGGGCGACAATTCGCCAATGACAGTGGCCACACTCACCATATTGTCGGGGGCGACAATTCGCCAATGACAGTGGCCACACTCACCATATTGTCGGGGACGACAATTCGCCAATGACAGTGGCCACACTCACCATATTGTCGGGGACGACAATTCGTCAATGACAGTGGCCACACTCACCCTATTGTCGGGGGCGACAATTTGCCAGCGACAGCGTTCGTTGGGAGGGTAGATTAACATGGGGGAATGAAGAGACTGCAGGAATTGTCGGTCCTCAGCATACGTCTCGACTGATCCTTGGCAGCCGGCTGTACAAACAAAGCCCAAGATATTAAACAACACTCCAAGGCAAACGTGTATGTCAACATGCAGGCAGCCCAGTCTAAAGGTTCCACAGCGTCAGGAGAGACGGGACGTACTGGCCTGTTACAACGTTATAACCATTAAAAACGCACCATAAACCTCCCCAAGGGAAGGCTTAAAACAAAGAAATCAGCTTAATACATCCCATATATTACGCTGTAACCCTCCAATATACTTCCTAACATTTTGTAAAGTAGCGAAAGTGTTTTGCAAGGTCCGTGAATAACATCGTCCAGGAAACAAAGTTACTCCACCAGATGACGGTGGCTAGTCAGCACACAATTGTCAGTTTTACAAGTTGTACTACGTGAATGGGAAGGACGAAGTTCAAAACGGAGCCATGTCCCCATTGGTAACGCCTAAGTCTTTGCCAAAAAGACCTAGGCTTTTTATCCTGCATGGTCATGCGATATAGGCTGAAAGAAAATTATCCTGCATGAACATTCGCTCGCAGCGAACCCATCAAACTTTGGAAGCCTAGGCCAGCGGTGACGAAACTGAAATTCGATGTCTGAAGGTCTTTGATAGTTACACACACTGACAAATATAGTCAACTGACATTGAACGAAACAGCGTAAGGACGAAAAACTACGATTATCATCATAACAAGCCAACCAACCAGGTTTGGGTGGACGGTCTATGTATGCGTAGAATATGTTGAAGCCTCGGCGGGCGGTGTCAGAGTCTGAGTGGAAGACTACCACGGCTCTGCCTCCAGAGGACATGAAAATGCCGGCGTGGCTGTCATGACCGCAGTACTCCCCTGCCCCTATCGGGACAGAGTTATAACGGGAGGCGCCATTAGACACAGTCAGCGCATCCGCACATCCGGGTTCTAGATCCAACGTGGTAATCCAAAGCATTACTTCCTGGAACAAGTAACCAGACATTTTTATTTTTTATTTTGTCGCTCTATTGCCGTTGTAGTTAGTACAAACAAATATTTGGGCGCCACGTTTGTACACAAAATGTAGGCTAATAAAACAACCCTTGCGAGACTGAAATGCCCAGATTCAGGAACCAGGGTACGAACCCAAAACCTGTTGACCGGTGGCCCAGACCGCTGGCCGACTGCGCTATAGGGAGGTTACCATACCATTAAAACGCGAACAAGAAAATGGATAAATGGCAATGAGACTGGTTTAAGTTTCTGCAGAATTCCGTAACAACGCGCCACTATTTACCCAGACATCTCGTCGCACGCGTCTCAGTCTAGAATGATTTCGGGAGATTCGGTCGAATCTTACAATTCCTGCAAGTTTACAGCTGAAGCAAAAACGATTATTAACACGCATTCGCCGGTAGTTAGAGTAACATTGGTTGAGACTTTCCCGATAATTACCTTTCTCGGGGGAGCTCTGAACCTCCATTCGCAGTCTAAGTTGTTGGGGTATATCCCTCCTTCGCCGTAAATCTCTCCAAACCCGGGGGACGATATTCCGCCTTCCGGGGCACTCACCCGCACCCAGCCATTACACGCTGCCATGGCGACGTCCTCTGGGTCCTCTACAAAGAACGAAATAGACCAGATTGGCATTGACCTCAGGGACTTCTGCATACGGGCGTCGCGCGTCTGGGGCCGATTGCACAGCTTATAATTGTCTATACTCATTGTTTTAACGTTGTTTTTTCAAAAAACAATACGACACCAATGATTTGACATCGCATACTTGAATTTCTTGGATGATGGTAAGCCATTTGTACATTAATTTATAAACGAAAGACATTTTACTCATTTCGGGCCGGGGTTAACAAATAAATGTTAAACCTGGTTTATAGCGTTTTGTGAAAAATGGTAGTTTTCAAAACAATACAACACCAATGATTTGCTATCGCCTACTTGAAGTCTTTTGGACGATGTTAGAGATCGCCGTGACAGTTAAAACTAATATGCAATGAGTCCATACCAGAGGGTCCTGATCTAGAGGCTTCATCTCTGTCATGTCCCTTCGGTTGTCCAGGACTTCTCGCATTGGAATGCGCTGGGCTTTCCACACCGTTCTACTTCGTGGGATGCAAACAGACCGGTATCAGACATAAACGACAGAAAGGCTGGACTGCAATGAAACGGGGGTAAATGAAAACATAGATGGTGGCAACATAGATGGTGGCAGGGTCCTGTCATGAAGACCTGCAGCTCCGCGTACTTACCGACTGAATTAGACAAAATATATTATGTTAATGCATGCTTCTATTGTTCCTTCGGAGTCTTGTTGTGTTGGTAAGAACCTGTGTACCATGAGCAGGAGGTCATTATTTTCTCAGAGTGGGTCATTATAGTTCCGTCACAATAATGGCCCTTCACTCACATGCTCCATGCCATCGCCGCCTCCTCGGAGGAAACAATAAAAATAAACATCAAGCCACATAAAGGGAGTTGCGAGTCCTTATGTATTGGATAAGGAATGAGTTGTAGGTCATTATTGGGATCGAAGAACTTCGAGGCGTAGCCGAGAAGTTGTGAGATCCCAATAATGACATACAACTCATTCCTTATCTGGCTTAATGCCTACTTCTATTGTTTCCTCCAAGGAGGCGGCGATGGCATGGCGTATGTGAGCAGGAGGTCATTATTGTACCAAAGCGGGTCATTATAGTTCCGTCACAATAGTGACCCGATTTGGTACAATAATGACCTCCTGCTCACGGTCCGCAGGTCTTTACCGGCAAAACACGACTCCGAGGAAACAATAGAAGTATGCATTAATGGGATCTCACAACTTCTCGGCTACACCTCGAAATTCTTCGATCCCAATAAGGACCTACAGCTAGTTCCTTATTACATAGTGAAAGCTTGGCGTGAGTAATACGTGAGCTATCGCGATATAACGCTGAGTGCCAACGTGCCCTCAGCACTGCTTAGTGTACATTACCACACTCAAAAACGAAATATATATGAATACCGTAGGCTGAACAATGATCTGCTAAACAATATTATAATTTATAAGTATGGGTAAGGAATTTACCACAATGATAAGTAAACAATGGAATGTTCTGGGGGAATAGTGGAGCCATGTCCCCCAGGGTAATGCCCCATTCTTTGCGAAGAAGGACGCGTGATCTTTATCTTGAAACCACACAAATACGGCCATAGCGGGGCGCGCACCATCGATCCACGTGCCGTTAGGTGCCCATGTAACCAGATCACAAAAGGCGAGCGCTCTAACCCACTGAGCTATCGGGCCGACCCCCTTTTCAGAACGGTCCTGCTGCTACGTACCTGACCGCTTTCGTCCCTGGTGTTAGCCGTTTCTGGTGTGTGGAGGCTTCCGGAGGTGGTCGGCAGCCTCTGACGAAGCCTAGGCCACTTCCCGGGTATCTTCTGCCTGCAGGAGAAACGTCAAGGAAAAGGGACATCCTACAGTAAATATTGTATGTCGGTATGGTGAGGCAGTACAGTAATAGGCTGTACTGGACATGGCCCAGGTACAGCTAATTGCCAGGGCACGACCGTGAACCCACGACTCGTTGGCACGCTTACCAACTGCGCTTGGGAGGTTTCTCAAGAAAAAGAAAAGGGTCAGCTTACTGCACATGGAAAGCTAATTGGGGTTAAGAAACCTCTCTCGACAATGAAACGTGTTTGATAAAGCATGCCGTATACCGATCGAAACCTACCTCCAGAGCGTAAAGGCTTATATAACATTTTCAATATTAAAAAAAAATATTGAAATTAATTTCTTACCATCCAGTAGTTCCAGAAACTACCACAAGGAGGCAGAGAGTCAGTCCTGAACTCCACATGGTGCTCAGTTGGGAACTCTTCCACCGGAACTGCCAAAAATCTGAAAATCGAGTGAAAAAAGACAAAAAATACACTAAATCATTAAATAACACAAGTAATATTATCAAATACCAGCGAATAAACATCATGATGCAAAAAATAGTCGAGGAATCCAAGTACCTAGTAGCTAGGTTAAAATAAAGCATTGGCTGATACTTACGCAAAACACTGTGTTGTGCTCTCCTGTCAGTGGTGACTGTCCCCGCTGTGGAATGTTCTGTGTGACTTTCCCTTGTCCATGGTCAGCACTTTATACCCCCTGGCCGTGTGACGTGTCTCAAGAGAACAGCTCAGCCAATAACAACTTCTTATGGTCGTTTCGGTGTTAACAAAAATGTATATTTCTCTCCTTATTATTCCAAGAATCGACTTCGTCGGAGCTGACATAGGCAATACCAGACCCGGCATGGTGACCCACAGAAAGAGCTCGGGTGGATTTTGAACTATTCGACGAACAAAGAATTATGTGAAATGACTGTTAAAGTAAACAACTCGTGTGGCGTAAAAGTCAAATACCTGTTGATGGAGTGTTGCGGCTAGGGTAGCACAATTTGATAACCAAAGGATGGGGGTGGGAAAGGGGAGGGGGCGGCTATGTTCAAAACTTAAACATTGGGAGAAACAGGTGGCCCTGAAGTTTGGTAAAAAAGATCTTGCCCGCGAATCATAAACAAACTTAGACGTGGTGAAGTAACAATTCTTACTATCCTACTGTCCGGTCTCATAATGCTAAGAGGACAGACCACCCCCCTGGTATCATCGAATGATCTTTAATGTTGGTGTATGGGTTTGTGGTGGTTTGTACTGTGGCCCATAGGTACAATGTAGCTGCGCCCTGCAAATCGGAGCTGCGCCGTGTAGATCAGAGCTGCGCCCTGCAAATCAGAGTAGTATGGGTCGGCGGGATGGGGGGGAGGGATGGCAGTGTATGTGTTTATGTGTGTAAAGGGAGGTGAATGAGGGCTTGAGTGGCTTGTGGCTGCACTGTCGGTGACCCCAAGACATGCACCGGATGAATATCGCGCCAGGCAGGATCAACTCCAATCCACAAACCGTAACGAACAGGAAATAATTCAGGTGTGGCGGCGATGCCGTCTTGAAATGAGGTGGCGGTTTAAAGGGGTTATTGCTCCTGTGTCAAACTGCCTGGTGGAAAAAAACATCAGACGTACAGGTTGAATAGAAATGTTGTGTTTGGCTCATGTTGTGCATACAAGGGCGGAATGAGGGTGGTGGAGCCACAGTGTGAGTGTGGTGGGGGAACGATGTGCGGGTGGTGAGGGACACGGTGTGTCGATGGTAAGGGTAGTGTGTGTGGGTGGTGGGGGCATGATGTGTGGGTGGTGGGGGGATGAAGTGTGGGTGGTGGGGGCATGATGTGTGGATGGTAAGGGGATTGTGTGTAGTGGGGGGGGGGGGGGTAAGTAGGTGGGGAGGGCACTCCCAGTGTGACATTGCCAATCCACCCGCAACGGGATAAAATTTAACTCACCCCGCTCTACCCCCAACCTTGGCATTACGTAAGCTGAATCACTCCTGGTTTGCATAACCCACTCCGATCCACCGGCACACCTACCCACCCCATTGAGGTATACAATCGAGACCCCCTCCTCCCCCTGCCCCAGACACCTCGGCCTCAGCCACGTGTTAATGGGACCAAATACCTGTGTTACCATGGCTACACTTGTACACTCCAGACGCTTCCAGAAAGTACAGCGACTTGGGGGACATAACTGGTGGCGCAGTTAACACTACGGACGTTAAGACAACCAGATACTGATCAAATTTAATCCTATAAACCTCCCTCTATTCGGACCTCCCTACAAGCACAACTCCCCCTTCGAGCACCCCCCGCCCCCTCCACCCCGGACCACCAGTTGAGACGCCGCCAGGTTGGTTGGTTATTCAGGACGCTCTAACCACTTTTGGTCATATCGCGTCAATGGGAGAGAAAGGAAGAGTGGAGCCATGTCCCCCGGGGGTAACCCCCTACTCTTTACGAAGAAAGACATGGGATCTTTATCTTGCGACCACACAGGCCACACGCTGCCTTTCTCTCCCCTCTCCTGTGGGGTTGTGACTCGTCCCTGTGTATCTAAGGACAACAGCTGGTTTGGTGGACTGAATGGGTTTTTGGTGGACTGAATGCCATGTCGTCGAGACAGAACGCTGACGCCGACTGACT